>CM028132.1:768962500-769422500 GCA_016271365.2 Neoceratodus forsteri
TTGATTTCCTAATGGAAACAAGAGGGGGAACCAGAACTTGGGGGTCCATGGAATGTCAAACCCAACAACTAGCTTCCCTTCCTTATTCCCAGGGAAGACTGTGTGCATTCGTGGCAGACTCACCTTCAATAGGGGATGCTGCTGCACACAGAGGCTTTAGAAACAGCAATGCTGAGCCAACTAAATTGCATGGAGGGCTGATGTGCCTTACTTCCTGTCATGCTGGTGACTTGAGTTTGGGAATGAGCTCGGGTTCACTGGGAGTTGGCTTGGAGGGGAGAGGGCTGAGCACCCAGAAGACTGCTCTCCTCTCCAGAGATGAGGACTGCCATCTTGGCCCTTGGCTGCCCTCAGGTGGAGGTGTGTGTGGGGGGGGTAGCACCAGCATCTGAGCATCAGAAAGGGAAGGGACGTGATTCTGTGACATGCACCCTCCTCTACACATTCATGGCTACATGGCAGAGGAACCAGGGGACAGAACATGGAAAAGAAGGTGGAAGAAGGTGGACTCTGGCTCATAATACTCCACTTGCCTGCCCCGACCCACACCACTACCCAGAGCACTGATCCATACTAGGTAGGGGGGGATGGCCCTCCCCTTCCTGTCCCCACCATGGGGGACAAGCTGTGAGGGTCACTGGATTGCGGTAAGTACTGGGGGAGGCAGTATCCAGTCAAGGGTGGGACGAGGGAGGGAGCAGAGCAGCCCTGCCTGAGTCCACCAGGGAACAAAGGAATATGGGGAAAAAAAGAAACGTCAATTTTGCACATTTGTTTGATGACCAATATTACCTTCATGGCTGACATGGAACACAGGGCACAGGTAGAGCCTTGGGTGCCCTAGGAAGGATGAAGAACATGAAACACTTTCCAAATATACATGAAATTTCATTTTCGTGGGGTTGAGAGAACCCAAGGCAAACCTAAAATTCATCCCTCCAGGCATAGTCCTAGGATTCAGGCATCCCACAGTGGGGCACACAGAACATGTTTATAGAGTTCCATATCTCCTCGAGAGCTGGTTCTCTGCAGCACCAAGGTGATAGAGCTCTGGCAAAACCCTTCTAACCTGAGCCTTCATCAGAGGTGATTTTCGCAGTCCTTATCCAATCTGATTAGGATTCTTGTCCCACTGGCAAATGTGGCACATGCAGGATCTGACATCCCTCTTTCCTTCCCTATTTACTGGCAGTAACTTGCTCTTTATTTTATTTTACTGCACCCCATTGTCAAGTTGTACTGTACTCCCCTTCACCTAGGATGTTTCAGTGCTGTTACCAGCTCAGTATAGCTTTCCTGGTAAAACTTTTGAAACAAATACATTTTTGGAGGGCTCCAGCAGGAGTCCCATTTTGTGATGCCTTTGTGATCTTTCAGAGACCTGGCACTAAAGATTTGATGGAGACCAGTTTAATCATTGGACTGTCTGCCATAGAGCTTCCTGTGGCAGGCTAGCATGGTGATTCTAGAGACTAGCATATAGCAGGAAGATCTGGATACCACCCTATACGCTGGTGACATTTCCCACACCCAGACCCTTGCTCCCCAAGCCATACAGAGTGGCAGAGAAAGTGCTCACCACACCAGCCCTTGGCCTACTCCCCACCTCCTCAGCCCCTCTCTTTTGTCCCCTCTGCTTCCTGTGTGTTCTCCATATGTGCAACCCGGACCATACCAAGTTTGTGCAACCACTCTCCAGCCAGAG
Source organism: Neoceratodus forsteri (assembly GCA_016271365.2). Taxonomy (NCBI): domain Eukaryota; kingdom Metazoa; phylum Chordata; order Ceratodontiformes; family Ceratodontidae; genus Neoceratodus; species Neoceratodus forsteri. The sequence continues at coordinate 768,964,206 of CM028132.1, forward strand.
AGACACTGGAAACACTAACCTGTGCCACAAAATAGGGGCAGGATTACATTATTGTTTAATAATCAAAAGCAGATTAGAAAGGAAGACTACAGAAAAATATTATCTATAATATCATAACCTGTCAATGAAAATGTTTTTTTTTAGTGTCCATGTTTTTGTTCTCAAATGTGCCTTGATATGGAAGTGTGAAGTTATTGTTACTTCCAGATTAAACACACAAAACATCTCTGACTTCAAATGAATAAACATGTGTAATACAAAAAGAGGCAATAACACAACACTTACATGGCCTGCTTTATTACTCTGGATTTTTCCAATAAGTATTCCGAGATCTTAGCACCCATTACAACCCCTGTAGGTGTAAACTTCATTTCCAGGTACTTTCCAAAACGGCTGGAATTATCATTGATCACAGTACAGGCATTTCCAAATGCTTCAACCAAAGGATTCACCTGAAGGATCTTCTCTCTCAGTGCTCGGTTATTAGCCTTGAAGTTAAATGGGTGTTTATTGAAAAAAGAACAAACATGATGGTTATGAATGTAAGTAGGATACTGCAAACTGCTAATTGCATTTTTTGCTATTATGTTCAGATGTCTTGTACATTCTAAAGTGGGTACATATAGCCAAGCTAAGTATCCCTTCCTGAGCCTCATTTTTGTGTTTCAGTGAAACCAAGAAGTATTCACTGACCCAAGAAGCATTGTCACACACCATAAAAAGCTCCATTCTTTCCATCATTGACTACAGGCTAGTAGTAGTAGTCTATGGGGCAGCCCCTGACACCACCCTCAAAAGGATCAATACCGCCATAAATAAATCCTGCAGGCTTCTTCTTGGTTCCAATAGACTAACACACACATGTGCCCTTTATGCACAGTCCAATTGACTTACTCTACAAGGTAGAATACAGTATCAAGTGTGTCTTCTAGGGAACAATAACAGTCTTGGCCTAACCCACCTGCCATCCAGAACCTCCTCTCCACCACCTCCAACCCCCACTGTACAAGAAGCACCACCAGGCAATCACTCCATGTCCCATTTTCTGTACCTCACAAGCGCAAAGATCTTTCAGTTATCGAGCCCATCTATGGCTTAATGAAGTCCCCCCAAACATAATCAATGAACCCAGGCTTGGCCCATTTAAGAGACAACTCCACCAGCACCTCACCTGTCTTAACAATTGCAATTGCTAGTCCCTGATTCCTGTCCTTGACCCCCCTCTGCCCATTATGCCCTCTGCACTTATTCTCCCATCCCTTCCACCAACCCCTCTCTCATGGAACCTGACAAAGAAGTACTTATCCTGCTTAACTCTTGAGCTTGACAAAGAAACATTTATTTCTGCTTAACTACCTCATTTGTTGTGAAACTGTAATCTAATTGTATGTTATTCTTGTATTCTGTGTTCTGACACTGGTGCCCTATAACACTGCACTTTTATTGTTCCCAATGTCCCTTGTATTGTATGTTATGTGTCTTTTGCTCATTTGACGTGGAACCATTGTAAACGAGCTTCCAACTCAAAGGTGTATTTCCAAGATTTCAATAAATAAATTAACTGCTAAAGTGGGTTTCTTTCTGCAGTTTTACATGAGCAGACTTTAAGAATGCTTTTTTTAAAGGAGAACTGCGCTGAACCATTAAGTCATTTTTCCCAATAGAAGCTTTTAAGTACTGGTTAAATTTCTGTTGTCGTTCCATCTATCCAGGCCTCTTAGTAACCTTAGTGGGAGTTTCTGCTTTACAATCTGGTGTTAAGTGCCATTTTATGGTATGATGTCGTTTATGTCCCTCTCAGCCACAGAGTTCTGTAATAGAACATAAAAGCATTGGTGCCAACAATAGAAGCATAGAACAAAGTCATAAACTACATCATATAATTCTAAAACGGTTCTTACCCACAGTAAATAAATCTGAAACACCCACTAGGATAACTAAAAAGCATGGATAGCTACAGCAATAATAGAATTTAAACCAGTATTTATAAAACAGCTTTTACTCAGGAAAATTACTTATAGATTCAGTGCAGTTCTCTTTTAAGCATGGGTCATGCTGGAAAAGGAAGATCCCATTCGTTGCATCTTAAATCCCACAATGGCTCATTAAAAGAATTTTGTTTTTGCCCTCTAATTGACATGGCTGTGTAAATACAGAACACATTGCAACTTCCCTGTAATTGCTTTAAATGATCGAGCAATTCAGAAAACCAACAAACAAGATGGAGGTACTGTATTCTTTGAATACCCTTTACATTCCCTGCATGCTCTCTCTCTCTCTCTTTCCCAATCTCATTCTTCCCTCCCTCGAGTCTCACCACCTCTTTCACTGATGATCCTTCCTCTCTAAATTCTGATACTCTGCCTTTTCCTCTTACCACTCAACTCTATCTCTCCTCCTGCTCCTGCTCCTTTCACTCTTCTGATGCTCACTTCTTTTTCATTTCCAGCTTCGAAGCCTCTACTGGTCAATCCACCTTCTCTGTCTGCCTCACTGACCTCTAGAACAGCCTCCCGCCTCCCTATTTGCCTTTCTTCCTCCCACATTTCTCTTAAATTCCTCAAGTCCCATCTCACCCCTTCCTGTATTTGTCCCCCTTCTTTTTGTTACGTTTCGTCCCCCCTCATCATCTTACCCTTTTTTGTTTTCTTTATCCTTCCTGCTTTCCCTCCTTAAGTCTAAATTGTTTGTACAAGCTGTTTTCTTTTCTTTTGCTGACACTGCTGCACCTTAACTTGCTTGTCATATCCTGTGACTGTAGTCTTGGTTACTGCTTTTGAACCTCATTACATATGCTATTTATTGTTTTGTATGCTACCATGTATATTAACTGCAGTTTTTACTGTACATTATAGCTTCACATATTGTCTGTACTATTCATTGTACTGGACGTCTCAGGTATGCCAACAACATGCAAGGGGGTATGGAAGTGGCTGTGGACAGTTCTAATCACACCATCTTGGTAGTCCTGGATTCACTTGTACTAGTCCATGTCCACCCACTAACCTCCCTGCACAGCTCACCAAGGTATAACGATGAGTTACATCAGTCAAAAATTACAGGGAAGAGGTTGGCGTGTTCCTGAAGGTGGTTAGGCTCAACTGGCGACAGGCTGACTCTGAGGACTTATTCTAGAGTATACCAGAGGGTAATCACTCCGAGAATGTTGGAGTTCCTGTCACAAGGGACTGCCTCAAGTAAGAATCGACCAGTTTATCTCTTCCGTACTGTGGACAATTATTGCATCTACACTGTGTATAGTATGGAGGAATTTTGTCTGCAGCAAACTACAAAGAGTTCAGCCATTTAGGAATAGGATAATTAATCTGGGGGGTGGCATTGTGGACTGCCAGTTGTCACTGGAACATCAGGAACTGGCTGTGGGCTACAGTGGATTTTTTCTAATTAAGGAATGTCACCTGGATCACATCCTATCTAGTTCACAAGAACCAGGTGGCCCTGGTATATGCCTCTCTCAAGGCTACACTCAACTACTGAAATGCTCTGTACAGAGGGCTACGGTAACTGATAAGTCGGTGTGACACTTGCAGCTGGTGTGCAACACTGGGACCAGACAGAGTGCTGGAGTTAAGACCTCTAAGCTCCTCTAAGCTTATCACATCACTCCTGTGCTGCTGCTGTGCAAACTGCTCTGGCTGCCAGTTTGGTGGCTCACCACTTTTAAGATTGCATTGTTGAGAGAAGGCACTGCACAGACTGGGTTCAGGCTTCCTGAAAGACCTCATGTCCTTACATATTCTGGGTCATCCTCTCTGCTCTACTGAAGCTAACCTTCAGGTTGTCCCTATGTCCCAGTTGAAGCTATCTGGGGACAGAGCACTTTCTGTAGTGGCCCCAACCATCTGGAATGGCCTACCTATTAACCTGTGGAATCCTCCTTGGTGGAAGAAGTGGCTACAGATGTAACTGTGTGAGTAGGATTTTAGTGGTAACCAGCGGCCAAGAAACTCCCAGAAATTAGTTTTTAGTTCTCTTTTAACTATATGCAAGGCTTTAATTTACCATCTCTGAATGCCTGATTTTCAGTTATGTGTGATTTGCTTTGCATATTCTGTTAACTGCAGTGTGTTGCTTTTTGTTTTTCTTCATTTTATTGTGAAATGTTAAACACCCTGAGCTGGTGGCATAGAGCACTTTATGAATAAACTTGACTCGCTTTTGTAACATTGGTCAATTTTGGCTGTATTGCTTTTTTTTGTTTGTTCTTCCTCCTCCTCTGTAAGCCCTGCCCCTAACATGCACCTGGGAATGAGCTTTGGCTCAGTGTTCCTTTCTAATTAGTAATCTACAAATAAATGAATAAGCCCATGTACATACCAATGGACCTAGGCATACACCCCTGCATGGCAAACAAGGTTTGTCATTTCCAAGTCCTTTTAGCCACCAGTCAGAGTGAAGAGTTTCCCAGATACTGGCCCCTTAGGTGAACACAGACAAGGGTAAACACTGACCCTGCCTCCCTCATGCAGTATCTACTGACCACTGTTCACCATACATTATTTATGGGGAGATGGGTCACCATGCTTGCTGTAGTGCCAGTGACTTCAATCAGAAGCTATCTAAGCTGCTTACTTGTGGGTTGCAGAAAGGTACAGTATAGTGTTAATGCAGTGCCTGTATTGCATTTTGGGACTGTTTGCCATCTTAAATTGCAGTCACATGATCTCTGTGACACTGGTGCCAGTTTACACAACCCCTCCCCCCTTTCATGTGATCAGCCAAGGCAGACTATTAGGCTGGTATCTGAGTGACAGTAGCATAAACATGGCGCCAATTTTGTGCTGGATTTCTGAAGGGTATCATCAGCACCCTATAAATGCTTATTCCTGCAGCAGCACTTGGCGTGCTGCAGAGGTTAGCAGGTTGCTGGCAGTAAGACAGTGGCACAGTGCTGAGCAGACAGCCTTTCTTTCTCTATGTGGTGATTTTCTTTGTTATGAATGGAATAGGTGGTCTAACTTCTAAAAAATGCTTAAAATCAATTGGCTTTAGCTTGAAGGGTCTTTATTGAAAGTTCAAAATGCAAAGTAAGTGTTTTTGAAAGGAGTGGCTGGTGATAACATTAGAGCGCTAAAATGCATGAAAATGCATCGCTTACAATGCTTTTAAAAAGCAAGCATTTATCTATGCCAGATTTTTGCTTGCAGTGTAATAGAGCTTTAAAAGAGTAGTACAGTCAAAATTTGTAAAAAATGTATGTTGTGCAGAGTGTTTTGATTTGTGTGTGTAGTCCTGGTTTGTCTTTCCCTTTGTTTGCTATTAAAAGTTTTTTAAAATTTGCCAGTTAGTTATATGGTCATTTTGTGGCCACTGGGGACCGTCATCTTAGCAAGGATTATTGCTCTTCTTTTCCCCACAGTGCCTCCTGTCCCATGTGACAGTGATGCATCCGGGACCACTGATTCAGCAAGTACTAGAGATAGCAGCCTGATGTTCTAGCCTCCACTAAATAGCTCTACTTCAATATTTTTGTTTTCTATGTGTTGTATGAGGTCTAGCTAGCAGGATTAATTTTAAAACTTTTCATTTCATCAAACTACAGTCGTAAAAAGCACATAAATCACTCCAAATGATCAGTGCTATAACTAGTGAAGACTGTAGTTGTTTTCTTACAGAATGACCCACTCAGTTAGCCCTCAAGTACTTGCTAAACTGTACATGTAGCCATTAGTGCTCACCAGATAAGGAACGTTACTTAATATCACAGATCTGCTGTTGTAAAACTGACCCTAAACCAGTGTTTGCTGAATCCATGGTCAGTGGTCCCAGATGCATCACTGTCATGTAGGATAAGAGGCATTGTAGGAACAAGACGTGAAATAAACCATGCTAAGATGGAGATCCCCAGGGCCATAAAACTAGCATGCTAATTTAGAAAATCTTCTAATAGCAGACAAAGAGAAGGACACGATAGGACTACACACAGAAATCAAAACTCTGTACAACTAATGTTTTTATAAATTTTGATTGTACTAATCCTTTAAATAGCCCCTGATGTTGTTATGAGAACTCTGAAAGATATAATATTTAGACACAACTTAGCTTACATTTTACACTTTTTCTGTAAGTGTCGCTCCTTTTTGTATTACTAAGGACATTTGCACGTAAACAGAATCTCTGTCCTACTTGCTCTGTCTGCTTATCTACTTCTGCAATCACAGTTCTGTTTATGACATCCCAGTCTGTTGCTGTGGAGATAATTATGATGTCATAAACAAGGAATTATGACGTCATGTGTAGACAAGCATCAAAAGCAAATAAAGTCCAGGAGGCAGTAATCTTGTTTTTAAGTCAGTTCCCTCACTAATAAAGAAAAGGGTAAAGAATTGCAAACACATAGTTCTGGCTGAATAGTACTGTACAGAGGGTAAAAGTACAGAACTGTAAAACAGTGGGTTTTAGGCTCAGCTCCCCTCAGAACCACAGACAATATTGTCTAAGGAAATCTGAGCTACAGTAAACTTGTAGCTGGTCCAGTGGAGTGGAGGGTTGAGGCCTGGAGAACTCACATTCCAACACAGGTGATCCAGGTTTTAGAATGGACCAGGATCACTCAGTGGCTGGCGGGGAGAAGGAGGACTGAGTGTCCATCATTGCTTTTCATCCTTCAGGGTGGGAGGACTATGTGTACCGTTGCTTGGCTGCCAGATAGCAGAAGTTAGGTGGCATAGTAGTGGTCACTAGAATTGAAAGCTGGAGGCAGGCATTGACAGCGTGCTCCATCTTCATGGTCTATGTGCATGCCTTTGCATGCCAGCATCTCTGGCTCCAGGGAAGAAATTGGTAGAAAAGGACCCCCATTGGCAGGATGATTCCGCCATTCTGCAGGCACCGTACCACCACCATCCACGGCACCCACTCACACAATGAGATAAGAAGTACAGCGGACCCAGCTATGGTGCAACACAGTAACTTGCAGTGAATGGCATGTTGCCAAATATTGCATGACAAAATGACTTAATTGCCATTGAATTACACTGTTCCCTGAAGTATACTGTAGCATTTAGTGACATACTGCAGCATTAATGTGTTGTTTTCTGGTTCATGCCACTGTAGATAGGGTAAATCATGGAGCTGGGGTGATAGGGCTGGAGGTTAACAGCAGAAAGGGGCTGACAGGGAGGGGCAGGAGGATAAAGTCAATATAAAAAGAAATTCCAAAAATATATGAACTATAAACTGAACAGTGTCTAAATGTCACAGTTTTTAAAGTTATCCAGCTGATATCAAGGGTTCTTTAAAAGGAACATAAACAATATGTATTAGGTCAAGTATTTCTTGTGTTTTCTGTTCATCATTGCCATACTGTTAGCATATTTGATGCTACTATACAGTAGGTGCATTCTGCATGCACAGTATTTTTCCCCCACTATGTTTAGTGTTACAAAGAGACGCTCTCTAGAGTCCTGTCTGTAACTAGGGAACACACACACACACACGCACACACACACACACACATGTACGCACACACAAATACACACACATACACATACTGAGAAAGTGTGAGGTTTGATGTTTATATTCAAACATGATGATGATGTTTGTTAGCTAGCTAATGGGCAGAAAACTGATGTGATTGATGGGGCTGCATCCTTTGAACTAAACAAACTTTATGCCCATCAGCCAGCTGAACACTGTCATCATCAGCCTTTTCAGCACTGACGTTTGAGTGGCAAGCCTCCTGCATTACTACATCCATTGATTCATATTGAACACACCTCCACAGCCCCCTACACTACCTGAGCACCACTAATATGATAAAGAACCTTAATGCGCAAGAACTGAGGCATGGGTTACCCCAAACAGCATTGCCGGGAAGCCAAGTTGCACCACTAATATGTTTCATTTGGGCACATGTGCAAGCAAACATAAAAAATGAAAGGAGTTATAACCTAGACAGCCTCAACACAAAAGATGCTTTAAAATGATGTTATTGCCCCCTCCCCCTTACTCATCAACGCTGTGCATGCTTTTGGCTGTCCTCCTCACTATTTGAGCTAATCCAGCTGCTATACATGTGCACAAAGCAATATACATATCGTAAATAAATAGATAATGAAGGACAGAGAAAGTCTATCCATCAGTTCTTTAATCTATGCTATCCTTTGTCTAATATTGATTGATGCTAAAGATAGGCCCCAAAGAAGTGGGGGCTCGACTTCTCTGCAAAGGTGACACATCTGCACGACTGACAATGATAAACCATTTTGTTACCTGTATAATATAATTTTGTGTCCAGTTCTGGCCACAAAGGCAGATTCTACGCCTGATGTTGATCACAAAGCAAACTTTTCCATCCAATTTGGGAAGCAAAATAATTCAGAATACCATTAGAACAGGGACTGAATTTTGTTGCCGCAATAAGGGTGACGATGATGGGGCAATCTTGATTTTAGATTGCCCCCTCAGTCATGCCACCCTTTGTGGCCACACACTTTCTGCCTCTTCCATGGCATGCCCACCCCAGGGGAGGCTATATTTAGTTGTGGGGGTGCAGGAGGTGAAGACCCCCTTAAAACATGACTATTTCCTGGGATGGGGCTTTGACACTCTCCATCCCAGGAGCCACAATGCCTGGTGCAGAAATGACAGGCGGCATATTGCCTGCGCCCATAACAGCGCCAACAAAATGACTGTCACACCGATACAGGTGAACCAAATCATTTCGGTATTCTGAGTTCTGCTGCTGATTTCAACTACGATTACATTTTCACTGGTGATCAACCTCAACCCTTGTAAAACCCACCATAGCCAGTGACTTACTGAATGACCACGAGCAAGTCACGCGATATCCCCATGCCTCAGTTCAACTATGGGTTGAAGCAGGACCCCACTGTAAGTGGCATGTTGCATCTCCTCTGGGACAGTCTGGGTAAATACAAAGTAAAACCAAAATACGCATCCTGTTTGGCACACCACACATTTGGACTGGCTGAACATTCCATGCTGACAGAAAAACAGAATACATAGCAAATATGCACCCCAAAAAACATGACCAGCACCTAGGGGCACAAATTATGTTGCTAGAAGGGGTCATTATTGTGCACACAAGCAAGTGTAGATATTTTGAAAATACCCTGTTTATGCAAAGACGTTTCTTGAGCAGAAACGAATACGCATGCATTTTATAGTAGAATTGTTGCCATACCTTTCCTAAGAAGGTCAAGTGTTGCACAATCAGATGTGCACTCTCAGTCTTCCCAGCACCACTCTCTCCACTGATGATAATGCACTGTAGAAACATCATAATCATTTAAAGAACATACAGTGCTACAAGGCATCCTTCTGTCAGCTTAGCTGACACCATTTAAAGTAAGTGCTAGCTTGAAAGACAGTGACTACCTACTAAGGTTAATACATTCATTTAGGAGATTATTTGCACTACAGAATATTCATGAAAGAAGAGAGACAACATTCTACAACAGAGAAAATGTGGAAACCAGATGATATAAGAACCAAATGAATAGGTACTTATAAAGAAAAGCTGTTGCAATAGCAAAGGTCTCTGCCTTGGTGTGTAATATGTGAAACCACAATCAGACTTGGCATTTAGCAGATTATGCCATTATTTGTGTAACACTTGTTTTTTTAATACAGCGTCTTAGCTGGGATAGACCTGAGAAATGAGAGCCATTTCGTTTAATGAGTCTCTAGGGAGAGAGGTAGTAAATCAACAGTACTTATAAACGAAGGTAAACACGATGTATTATATTACACAAGTATAAATCAGACATGATTGCAGGCAACAGCAGCTACAAAAGTACACAAATTACTAAACAAGTTCTAACTGCAGGTACGCAAAACCTCCTTTGATGATTTTTTACATCAGTCTTCTGATTAGTGAACTGTTGTGTCTGTTATATGTGTTTCAGGTACCGTGCATACTACCTGCAGTAGTTTAGCAAAAGTGCATTTTCTGGCATCTTTAGACTCACTGGACTCTATTCATTATACCTTTATGCCACTAATACATATAGTGTCATCTAAGTACAAGCATATGTCGCATACCAGGGGTCCTTCAAGACCCACATGGCATGCATGACTGCTCCCTCAGTGGATCAATGCATGCAACCCATGTGAACTGACCAGCACAGAGAATTACACATGTAGCCTGGGTTGGAGCATGCCATCAGGAGTGGTCACACAACAAGGCATGCACAATGCCACCTACACTTTGCTAGGCGTAGAAAGGGGTACATTGCTTATGCTCTGTGAATCCAGCCATAAGTGCCTCAGAAACAACTACTACTCGCCCTCCCAGAGCTGGACAGCACCGAATGGACAATACTGGACCATGCCCAACCATTCTCTTCACCAAGGGGTCCAGGTCATGGGCCAGCAAGTAACAGCAAGTGTGTGCTTTATGTAAAAGCATGTACCCTTTGTTTAGGGGATATAGTGGCCCCCACTGTGGGCTGACGTATCCCTGGATCCCTTGCATATGCACAGGAGGGGATCCACTATATGGCTAAGCCAGGCTTCCAACTGGAAGCCCGGCACTCAGCCAACTGACTCCTCTTTGGCTGTCCCACCCAGTTTGCTGAGCTCCATGTCAGTGTGTGAGCGTAGCCAGGCTTTGTGACACTCACCGGTGCGCTAGGCATGTGCAGTGGCAGCCCAGTGCAGAACTCCTCAGCATGGCAAAACTCATTCTGAGTCTATGCCAGCCACTATAATAAATATGGCACATAATCAGTATTTTTTTTTTTTTTTTTTAATATTTTCGTATTTATTCCTCCTCTCCTCCCCTCAGCTCTGGTCTCCTCAGGAGCACCAAGGAGTCATCCTTCTGCGGTCTGTCCTACCTGGACAGTCCTCCATCACCCATGTAGCCTTGGATTACCCCCTGGATGGGACAAGGTGGGCCCCAACACCCCGAGCAGTCAGTAGCGTTGGTCGGGAGGGTGCCAGGCGGGTGGCCACAGATCGAGGGCAAGCTCCGGTGCTCTGTCTCCACTGGAGCTGAAGGGCATTTTTCCCCTGTTTCTTGGGTAGTGGCTAGCACCCTGACATCAACGCATGGAATCGACGTCTACCACTCCCCCGCCCCTTCTCTACATCGTCAGTGCTTGTTGCATCTCTGGCCTCCGCCAGAGGGCAGCTGAGCACCGACTAGGGACCCCTGTCCCTCCCGGGAGAGGAGAGCTGTCCTCTGGATGTTCAGTCCTCTCCCTTCCCTGCTGACCCCCAGCAACCCGGGCTTGTTCCTGAACCTGTGTCGCCGGCATGGCGCGAGGTGTGGTGTCCAGCGCCTCAACCCTCAGCGCCACCGGGCTGGGCTAATCAGTATATTTTTAATTCTCTCAGATATTTAAAAACAAGGTTTTAGAACTACTTTTGTAATCAACAACTAAGTCATTACTGATGGCCGCCACTCACACTATCTAAAAATCTCTTACCCTGAGGGTACTTTCAGACAGTAGGTACTGAATTTGTACTGTGGATGCATTATGAGAGTGTTAGTACGTGTTTCTAATGGTAAATAGCACAGCACCATGGCAAGATGTTTCATTTTTTAATGATGTTCTTTGCAACAGAACAGGGACTTTTAAAAACTTAAATATCACATCTCTCAGTTCATAAAATGAAAAAATAAATCATCTTGCTGCTTTTGCTAGAAATGCATTATTTTTAAAACAAAACTACATCATGTCAACACATACGGCTGCTTTAAATGCACTCGGGTCAGTCTTGTAAAAAGGGATTGTATTCCCCAGTGAGTTTATGCAGTCAACAAATAACACAAAGGGAAACAGTAAACACTAAGACCCCCACACCAAAGTGTGGTGCTGGTCCCAATTTTCACTTTGTATGCAAAACATTTTTTTTTTTCACTCACTGTTTAGTGTGGCACAGTTGATTGTATCATGCTGTTTCTGCTGCCTTACAAGCTGACATTTGCTGTAACCAGAAATCCCAGAGTTCCCTAAGGTTGATATTAAAACAGGGCTGCAGCAGTGGGAGAGTGAATAGCCCGTAGTTCATGTTAGAACTTTTACAAGCTCAGATCAGATGTTTGCCAGCCCTGCTGTTCCTCCAGGGCTAAGTACAGTCTTCTGTGACTGTACTTAGCCCCAGAAGGATGGCAGGGCCAGCAAACAGAAGATCAGAGCCTTTATAAACTCTAGTATGGACTGCAGGCTATTCAGTCTCCCACTGCTGCAGCCCTGCCCTGATGTCAGCTGCTAGAGATTCTGGGATGTCTGGTTACAGCAAATGTCAGCTAGGAAGGCAGCAGAAACTGTCTGGTACAATTGATTGTACCTCAGTAAACAGTAAGTAAAAAAATATATTTTCACACACAAAGTGCAAATTGGGACCAGCACCACACTTGGGTGTGGGGATCTTATGGCTGACTGTTCTAAATGAAGAAGCATATACATTCCATGTTAAATATTATCTCCTAGTTTATACCTGATCTTTGCTGAAAGTCACCATTCCTTGGTATGCAGCATCAGCAGTAGCAAAGATGTGTGGTGGATTTGAGAGGCGTTTCACACCATGGTAGAGCTTGGAGAACTAAAGAACAGGACAATGTTAAACACAGTAAGAAACCCATTATGGCTTCTCCTAACATAGCATGTATAACAAAGAGCCCTATCTTCAAAAATAATGCAGAGCAGAACATCATTATAATAACTGGGGAGCGTTTTCTTCTGTAGAGAAACCCAGTTATAATTCGCTGTTATAACCTGCAGGTTATAACTGCAAACACGCACCAGATTTCTCTCGCTCCACACATGTGCCTCCCACAATCGTCCCATGGTCACTGTAAAGCCGAGAACCCTGGCTACATTTTCCCTACCGAACTCCACAGCCAGTGATTTTACAGCCATTGACTTCTAATTTTTTTCACTGCATTTTTTTTTTCACTTTGAGGAATCAGTAAAATAGTTTAAACAAGCTGCGCCTACACTTCAGCCCGAGCACGGACTGGGGCATGCACCAATGGACGGCACTTCAAGCCAACCACGGCTGAACAGGAAAGTATTTTATTTTATATAGTTGCAGTGGCTAGAAAACACTCCCCAGCAATTATATAAAATAAAACATAGGGTAGTGTGTTTAACAAGAGTTTACACACACCCCTCAGTGTTGGATGCTTAAATAAACCCTTTAAGCTTTGCTCTCAGTGTTTATGTAGAATCCAACACTTCAGGATGTGTGTAAAATCTCATTAAACACACAACCCTATGTATTATTCCATGTTTTATAGAACTGTGAAGCTCAAACACCAATGCAATACCTATTGCTGTGGCTTTATTTCTTAATTTCCTGATATTTTTAGCCTGCATCTCTTGATATATGGCAAATGCACCAACAACATATCACTCACTGTACAGCTTAACAAGTTCCATAAACATACTGAGAGCAAAAAACATAAATGTCCTGCAACTGCATGTTATTAGTACTGCAGAAACTACATTGTGTATGCACCGTGAGTAACAGTAACATTCATGTCAAAGTTTATGTTTTGTGCAGTGTTGAAGTGATACTAGCTATTAAGAGTTCCTGAAGTTGCACACTTTTGCTATGAATCAGAAATACAGAACTGAACTTACAAGAATTCAGATTCTAAAAGCTTCTATTCTCCAGCAGGCAGTTTTAAAGCCAATGACAAACAAAAAGAATAACGCAACACGCACATTTCCCGGGAGGGGGATATTGGCTGTCACTTCCCATCTTTCATACTGTACAGATTTAAACTAGCTCACCTTTACATCCACCTTCTTTTACTTTACTTTATTCCACTTGTAATATAGTGCTCTTCCATGGAGTTTAACACAGTTAGACTATGTTTTGGTGCTTTGCTTATTAATAATTTGCCCACTGAATGCAAAATGTGGTTTAAGCACTTGGACTTGGAATACTGTCTGTCTGTTTAACATCTGAGTAGCATAAAACAGGGGAAGTAATGGTCAAGCCTCCCCCCCCCAAGGAAGAGATAGCAAGGCATGAAGCACCAAGGATTCTTGGCAATAATACATACTGTATATATATATATATATATATATATATAGGAGTTGAGGGCTATAGTGTGAAAACCTTGACCTGAGAAACAAACCATATCCTGACAATTGTTAACTGTTGGAAGGCCATAGTTCATCCCAAGGTGCCAAGGTTTTCACACTATAGCCCAAAACTTTCTGGTCAATATCTGTTTGATAAAATCTTGCAACTTGATTGGTAATGAAACATCATGATAAAGAAATGCAACAATGAGAGAATACAAAGTATGACTGACAGCTAGAGGTAGTCAATAGTTTATAATACTACTGACTGGTTTTGTAAATTATTGACCAGTTCTGAGTACTACTGAGCAGTTTTGAGAATTATCGCTGAGTTGTTGGTACCGAACTAATCACTAGTTTAAAGCTTTCAATGCCGTGTGACTGGCTCTGAACCAGTCAGGGTTTTATAAATATACATTTATAAAATAGGTGAGAATAATCAATAAAAATGCTGTCTCCTGATTGGATGAAACACACCACATGACTGTGCATTATCCCGCAAAGACCACACATCTACACTTCTTTTAATTTTTCACCCCCCTCCAAAAAAATGTTGGCCATTTTATAAGACAGATAATGTACTACTGTACTGGGCATGCGATTGTGCTCTGATAAATGCATGCCTTGGGTGGTTGAATGCACTTGGCCTGGAGCCTTATGTCTCACAAGACACACCAAGGCATGCATATATCAGAGCATGACCACACACCCTGTAGTGGATTATCTGTTACATATAATGTTTGCTGTTTAATTTGTGTTGTCTGTACTGTTGCAGTGTTCTCAACAGTGTCAGTGGCTCAGTAGGTAGCACACTCGCCTCTGAGGCTGGGAGATCAGAGAGCTGTGGGTTCAGTTCCCACATCTGGCACTTGGGTTAATATCCCAGTACTGACACTGTAGTGCAGCATAAGAGGGGTGCTGTACTTCTGAAGTGCCGTCTTTCGGATGAGACGTTAAACCGAGGTCCCATCTGCTTGGACTGGTGGTAGTTCAGGTGGATGTTAAAGATCCCATGGCACTTATGGAAAGAGTAAGGGAATTTCCCCAGTGTCCTGGCGAAATTTCCCTCATTCACTAAAAATCCAACCAACAGCTTAATATGGTTCAAGGTCAGTTGGCATTCATCTGTATTCCCCGGTAGTGCCTGAAAATAGGCAGGATTTGTCTAGTGCACTTACCTGGTCAACAAAAACTAAATAAAAAAATAAAGTTGCAGCATAAGTAGCAGCACACTGCAAATCCATGGAATACTCCGCAACTGACCTCCAAACAGAAAGGGAGTTTTAAGGCCTACCCCCCCACCCAGGGAATCTATGGGTTTTATATAGTGATCTAGATTTCTGCAGATCAGGGCAAACTGAGCTGCTTAACACTTATCTGGAACAAGTTATGTATTGAGTCTGTGAGGGATGTTTCTTACTGTATAAGAAAGTCATCTCTTAAGGTTTGGATTCGAGCCATTCTGGCCATGCAAACTGAGCAAGATGACTCTCTAGGACAATGCAACCTCTCTCACAGGCAATATTAGGTAAGAAATAAGACACAGTAGTGTAGGGATTTTAGTGTGATATCTACACAACAAAGGGCGTAGCCTTCAGCCCTGAAAGTATGCGTCTCACATGTTACTCGCCCTGGAGTGTCTTATCATGCTTCAGAAATGGTGCTTTGTTTAAATAAAAAAATGTAAAAAGCAATATTTAGAAAATTATATAAACAGATTGCTTACAATATGTATACAGTAAAAAAAAAATAGTTCCACTGCAACTTTGTTGTACCTAACTTAAATATTTGAGAACCCCTTTTTATGTTTGCTTGCACGCATGTGCAAGAAACACAGTGCCATCATCCGAGTTTTCAGAGGTGTGGCAGCCCTCTTCCAATTCAGGCAGTGTATTTGCAGGCACGGCCCCAGTCCTCCAATGCATGCTGGAGCTGTCTATGACAGCTCCAAAATGCAGTGGCATACAGTTGAAAGGGGGAGCTACGCTTCAGTGAGCAGCGATAAGATATCTGCTCATGCGCACTCCACACACACACACACACACAGACGCACGCATACTGCGTGCTATTCCCCACATACTGTGCCGATGGGGTGCCCAATCCGTCTGCTGCTGCGCCCCAAAAGCAGAATTATTGATTTTGAAATCGCCCACCAGAACCGAGAGATACCCTGGAATGGCGATGAAAGTGTCCGAGAGGCCCAGATAGCAGGCTACACCCCCCCGTACTAATCTAGCTGTTAGTGTCACCCCACCCCTTGGTACTGCCTGGCTTACTTACTTCCTTCATACTGCCCCAGCTTGTTTGCCCTTTGCACTACACCAGGGTCACGGAATTGCCCTGGGGCAGTACGAAGGGGGACTAGCAGAGGACCGGGAACAGCGCCCTGATATGTCCTTCAGATGTCCCACTGGCAGCCGGTAATGACGAGCGAGCTGCCCTAATCATGCCAACCCGGCCCATCATCCAGTGGGAGATGACAAGCCCGATCCCTTCCGTAACCAGACCTCAAAGATAACCGAACTGAAAAGGTCCAAACGCCCCAACACGTCCGATAGGTATCTGCAGATTCACCCCTGGGGCAGGAGGGAAGCTACTGTCCTATCATGGGATGAACAATCCGATTTACTGTTCACAAAAAAATGGCAACTCACACAAGCCAAAACCGACTAGTCGGGATGTCGCCGGTGTCACCTACCTGCCTGCGAGGTGACCGAGTCCGCAACCCAGAGCAACAGAAAGGCTCCCCAACCCAAGAGAGGCTGCTGCCGCTGGCGGGTCCCCTTCATTTCGGATCCGGCTCTTCCTCAGACTGGGGGATAGGACATGACGGGAGAGACCTAGCCAGGAATCCCCTGAAAGTGAGTAACCCGCTGCACCCTCTAAACCCAGTCAAATGTATCCCAAAGCGCCACTATCCAGCTCCGAACTCATGATTCTAAGGTTGCTCTGAAAGTTTGTGACTCGAGTTGCACTTCTCACACAAACCAAAACCGACTAGTCGGGATGTCGCCGGTGTCACCTACCTGTCTGCGAGGTGACCGAGTCCGCAAGCCAGAGCAACAGAAAGGCTCCCCATCCCAAGAGAGGCTGCTGCCGCTGGCAGGTCCCCTTCATTTCGGATGCGGCTCTTCCTCAGGCTGGGGGATTGGACACAACGGGAGAGATGTAGCCAGGAATCTCCTGAAAGTGAGTAACCCACTGCGCCCTCTAAACCCAGTCAAATGTATCCCAAATCGCCAGTATCCGGCTCCAAACTCGTGATTCTAAGGTTGCTCCGAAAGTTTGTCACTCGAGTTGCACTTCTGCGGGCTGAGGGACCTCCTGCCTGTCTGCCTGTTGATTGGTTGCCTGTCTTGAGCTCTGGCCAATCGGAGAGCGGAAAGGCAGGCACCAAATCAAAAGTTCAGGTGCAGGAGAAAGGGGCAAGGTTAGATGTGCACCGAGACGGGGGGGCACACTGGGGGGTTATTTACCCCATCCTCTTGCCTGCCTATATTAGTAGCGATGTGCCCATTTTACCTTTCAGACCCCTGCTATCCTCCATCCTTCTCAAGTGTCCCACATTAGGAAGGGGATATCTCTCATTTATTCACACTGTCCCACGTTAGGAGGGACATCCGTCATTTTAACCCTCCGTCCATGCCTCACAGCTATCCCTTATAAGGAGGGTCATCCCATACCTCTCAACCTTTTGTCCCCCAAATGTGGAACATTGCCTGTCAAAATGTGGAACAAATGGGCAAAATGTGGAACACTTCATCAAGTCTTTACCTAAGAAGCTCACAACACTGTTAACATGTTGCATTTATGTTCAGAAATTCTGTTATTAATTGAATAATATGTATTTTTACATCATTTACTATGGATTTGTGCTTTAAAATGTTGAGTTTGAATGTGGAACAAGTCCTCACAATGTGTAACGGGGAGCTTTTGTGAAGTAAAATGAGGAACGTTCCTCGTAATGTGGTACAGTTGAGAGGTATGGGTCGTCCTTTAGTTTACCGCTCATAACCCCTCCCATACCTCTGAAGTGTCCCACATTAGGAGGGACGTCCCTCATTTTTTTTAAAACTTTATATTTATTCCAATTAAAAAAAAAATAACAGCGCCATTCAGCAAAACATTTACAGAAACTAGGAACGCAGCAATATCAAACAATGTTACAGTACTTTGACCCTCATATGGTATAAGCAAGTCAGAATATAAAACCTCTAATAAACTGGTACAGGAGATGGGGTACTTTCAACAGTCCATAATACTCCGAAGAGTTTGTCCATTTTTATGTTTGCTTGAACGCACGTGCAAGAAAAATAGTGCCATCATCCGAGTTTTTGGAGGTGTGGCAGCCCTCTTCCAATTCAGTCAGTGCGTTTGCAGGCGCAGCCGCAGTTCGCCAATGCCTGCTGGAGCTGTCTATGACAGCAGTCCAAAATGCAGTGGCATACAGTTGAAAAGAGAGCTACACTTCAGTGAGCAGTGATATCACCTGCTCATACCGCTCCACACACACACACACACACACACACACGCCGCATAATGCCTCTTGAACATGCAGTAGCAACCGACGATGTTAATCCCTGTCGGCTGTGCTGCCACCCCCAAAGCAGAGTTACATATGCCATGCTGGGTGCCCACCCCAACGTGGCTGCACATCTTATAGCCAATGGGGGTGCCCAATCCTCCATCAGCTCCATGCCACCCCTCCACCAGCCATCCTTGTGCCATGCTGGGAGCCCACCCTAGTGTGGCAAATGTCCCGCGTCGTCATTTAAAAAAAAAAACACCTGAAACTTAAAAACGGTCCCTCGCTGTCTCTGCGCCCACCCACTGCGCACCCCGCCTCCCCACACCCCCCCTCACTCAATTCTTACCTCTGGACTCCGGCATGACGATCTTCGGTGGACTGGGAACACGTCTGCACTCTTCAAAGCCGACCGCAAACTGAGGAAATGCCGGTAAGCTGTATAATGGGATAGATAGGGTTTTTTCAACTTTGCTGCATGTCTCAGCCATTTTTTGGAATATTTGCTATAAATTTTCAACATGGGGGTTTTTTGGGACCCCTTCTCATGAATGCTGTCACTGTCATGGCGTTAATCGGGCCGAAGGGTGATTTTGCAGTCACTGCACAAAATCACCTTTTGGAACTGAGTAATGAAATGACACTGCCACTGTTCATAAGGTGGGCTCTCAGAAAGCCTATGTTGAAAATTTGGTGGAAAAATTCCTAAAAATGACTGTTTTACAAGCATGCGTTGCACAGTTCCTATGCACGCTCGTAAGTTCACGAATTTTCAATATTTTCACTCCAGATTTTCAACATTGCCATTTTACCACACCTCCTTATGAGCAATATAGCTGTCATTTTTCACATCTTGCCCAAAATGTGTTTCCGCCCATGTAGTGCACAATGGCGCAGTCGGTGTGCGAAATCAATGTATGGGACACATTAAGAAAATCACAGAGACACTGTTAATGAGCAGAGGTCTTAAAATGGCTATGTTGAAAATTTGGTGAAAAAATTCCTAAAAATGACTGTTTTACGAGCGTTCGTTGCGCAGTTCCTACTCGCGCTCATAAGTTTGCGGATTTTCTATATTTTCACTCCAGATTTTCCACATTGCCATTTTATTACACTTCCTTATGAACAGTACAGCTGCCATTTTTCACATGTCTCCCCAAATGTGTTTCCGCACATGTAGCACACAATGGTGCAGTCGGTGTGTGAAAGCAATGTTTGGGACAGATTTAGAAAATCACAGTTACACTGTTCATGAGCAGAGGTCTTAAAATGGCTATGTTGAAAATCTGGTGACTAAAGTCCATAAAATGACTGTGTTATGAGTGAGCATTGTGCAGTTTCCACGCACCCTCGTAAGTTCATGACTTTGTAACATTTTCAGTCCAGATTTTCACCACTGGCATTTTTCCACACTTCCTTATGAACAGTACAGCTGTCATTTTTCACAACATGGCCAAAATGTGTTTTCACACTTTCAGCGCAGAGATGCGTGGTCGCTGTGGGAAATCATTGTTCGGGACAGATAAAGAAAATCACAGTGACACTGTTCATGATCGGAGGTCCCAAAATGGCTGTATTGACAATCTGCTGTAAAAAATCCCCAACCTAATTACATTACGGGTGTGCATTGCACAGTACATTACGGGTGTGCGTTGCACAGTTTCTATGCATGCTCGTGACTTCACCAGTTTTTTAAATATTTTTACTGCAGATTTGCAACATTGCCATTTTTTACACCTCCCCATGAACAGTACAGCTGTCATTTTCACATCCTGTTCAGAATGTGTTTTGCACCTGTGGTGCTAAATGCCCGTAGTCGCTTTGCATAAGCAGCTTTATTCTAACAAACTGATATTACCACTGTTCATGGTAGGGGTCACAAAAAACATGTTGAAAATTTGGAGTGAAAATACTAATGAATGTCTGAGGTGTTAGGCTTTCAACCATAATGCCCCACCCTGCAGAGAATGACAGGCATCAGGGGTGTGACTTGATTCTTCCTGTAATGCTCATACCATTCCACATCCTACAGCCAGTGAGAGGCATCGAGGTATGCCTTGGACTCTTCCTCCCCAAAGTTCACCCCATTCTCCTATACTGCACCCATCTCACCATATTTCCTGATGGAATGGGGTGCGCATAAGGGCCAAAGACCCCAAGGCACACTGTGACACTTGTCAATGTCTGCAGGGTGGGTGTGGTGAAATGGCATAGCCGTTATGCCTGATGACCCAAAGGCACATCCCAATGCCTGTCACTCTCTGCAGGGTGGTGGTGGGGTTGGCTTCAGTTCAATACTTCACTGCCATTTCTATTATGCAGCTCTGTAACTTCTACACTACCAATGCCAATGCCAGCAAGCAAACATTCGGCATTGACAAATGCTTGTTCTGTCATTCTTGTTATCCAATGATCCATCACAAGCTGTCTTTATTTCTTTTGACTACTATTCACAGCCTCCACTACTAGATGGTACTGATTTGTATAGCCTATCTTTTTTCAGTAGGGACAACATTAATATATGTGATAGGGAGCAAATGACTGGCAGATGAGGGAGGTGGGAGTACACAGTTCAATGGAGTAGTTGAGTGGAGTTTTCACTGACAGCACAAGATGGCAACTGTACACCAAATGAGAAGTAGGTGGCAGTTGACATTTCTTGTTCTGTCACTGGCTGTAAAGGAGGTCAATATTAATGATGTACAAACATGTGTTGGTTGAAATTTTCATTTCAAGTATAGACAGCACACATTGGTGGTCGTGAACTGTGTTGCCTTGTAGGAGACCAAGTTATAAACTGTCACGCTAATGAGTTGGCTTAGTATTGTTTTTTAAAGTTGACAATGCATTGGCAACTCACATTGTGCAGTTTTTCAACACATAACCAGCTAAAGAACAGCTTTTATAAAATGGTTTCTCAGCTCAGCTGGAATGCATCTGCAGTTCTGTGCAATACAAAACAAAGTTGCAACTCTTAGGCAACAGTTTTTATAATACTTTGTGCCGGATGCAGCAACATCTATGCAATTTATTGAGATATGCTAATAAAACTAGTTAAGGAGACAGTTGACAGTGAATTGTACTGTAATCATGTGAGTTTTTCATGTTTTGATGAACAAAACCAATGATCTATGTTCCTTAAAGCTCTATAAACACAATGGGAACTGCAGACTTGAGCAGATTGGATAGACCATAACACCTTTATCTGCTGGCACAATTGTATGTTTGTATGTAAGCTAATTTTGCCCAGATGTTATTCATTAGTTATTGTCTAATACTCTACTTGTGACATTACAACCAGTTCCATAGCAAGAGATTAAGATGTCACCAGCACAAGATTATGACCTCAGCTCCTGATCATTCACCTGGCAAATACCGTATGGATCACAGATCCACTGGTTCCAATTAGCTGACCCGTTCATATTTAGTGCTAATACAGATCATTTTCTCAAGCATGCAACTTAATTGTTACAAAAGCACATTTGTTCTTAGCATACCTGTGGGGAGTATATGCTGAGGTTCTGAAAGGGGTTTAAAGCGATTAGGATGTCACCAACAAATGTGTAAATCTGTAGGTCTGCATAACGCTTCTGCAAGTGATCTATAATTGTATCCTGAAACACATAAAGATTAGCAAGATAAAGACTTGACTGGAATGATCTGAAAGGCTGTTTGAACCAAAACTTACATGGGAAGAATCATAAAAGGCAAGGAGAGATAATCATAGGGAACACAAAAATGGTAAGCAATATTAAATTAAGGAAAAAATGTTTGTAAAACTTACCTCATCTAAAACTTCTAGGTTTACCAAGTCATCATCTGGGTTGCTGTCTGCAGAACTGCTTATGTGGTAACTTCTAGTGTTTATTCTTCCATGTCTGTGTGAAAGGATGAATGATGTCATGTTAGCCATTGTTACTTTCTCAAAATGGTTTAAATGCTTATGTTCAGTTTAATTTTCTAGTACTTATATGTTTTCATTTTATTTATTTATTTGTCATCTTGGAAAATACACATTTGAACTAGAATCTCATTTACAAAGGTTCCGCATCATTAAAAGGAACAGAACGGGTGACATACTGGTTACAATACATATTATTACATACAAATGTAAATACAGACAAAGGCTACAAGCACTGGTGGAAACCAGGATACCAACCTGAGCAATGTTAATGATAAATTGTTTTAGCCACTGCATTCATTTTAGGACCACAGTGTTGCCACCCTCCTAGATCATATTTTAGCCACAGAGTTACTTTACTTATATGCTTGCTGCAGTACATTAAAAAAATGCCACAATCTTAGTTCGAATTAACAGCAGAGATAACTATTGTATTAGCTACGGAACCAAGCACATTAATAATGCCACCATCTTAATTCAAATTAACAGCAGAGATAACTATTGTGTTAGCTACTGAATTTGCAAGTTGAAGTGCAAGGTCGTCTCCCTCCTAATTCGAATTTCAAATCCTGGGCCCTCAGTTCGAATCAGGAGGCTCCATTTTAAACTGCTGAATTTTAAGCTGCTGTGCTTCTGCCTACCTGGTAATATAAAAAGCTGTTCTTTTTTTCTCCTCATTGTGCTCGGTGGTCGCGAGGTCCCATGTGTCCGCCCTCCCCCAAGACTAGCAACCCCCAGATTCATCCTTGGAGTGTTCAGGTACACCATTTGCCAAATTACAGCTTCAACTCCAGAACGACAGTACTCGGCGCTTGAATGTCCCCGTCGGCATTATGTGCCAGCTGCCCCACCACCACCCTAGGTGAACTCAATGTTTTATAGTGTGGATCACGTGCCGTTTTTAGCCAATCAGTCAACTTTCTCATTGGAAGATTATCTGACTGAGCCACTAGAGGCCACCCTTTCTCATATCACCTACAAAAACCCAGCAATCTAAAACTGAGCCACTAGAGGTTACCCTAAACTCAGATGATCTTCAACTGCAACCCAGCAACCTAAAACATGTTGCCACTTTCTCTCTTCATACTATGTCTGCTCGCACCTCATGTCTCCCTCCCATCCTCCTCCTACCCAGTGCCCCAGCCTGACAGCTACATTACAGTCAATGAAGCTGCTCCTCCTCCATGCTACTTCCTACATTGTGAAACCTCCTCCAAATCTCATGACCAGCTGGGTTATGGGGGCTTCCATCCTGCCACCCTCCTTCTATGCAGGGTTGCTAGCATTAAAAACATCCCCAACTTGTTCAGTCCCACAAACCTCCCAGCAAGCTTATGCCCACTGCAAATCCCAATGGATCATGCTAAAAACAAGGCAGCTGTTAACTCTGCTGCTCCTACTAGCAGGGGACATCGAGCTAAACCTTGGATCCCCAAACCCAAACCCTTCCCCATCGCTCAAATTACCAAGGGGCTTAAAGTTAATTCACCTGAACATATGTAGCATACTGAACAAGCTCATTGAACTGCAGCCAACTGCACTAACGCTACGACCTGATATTCTGATAATCACTGAAACCTGGCTCAAGCCCCACAACCTAGACACAGAAATTGCAATCCCGGGTTACACTATCATTCAGCATGACCACCAGGGAAAAACAAGAGGGGGAGGCATTGTCATGTTCATCTCATGTCAGCACCAGTTCACATCTATCCCGCTCCCCCTGCCCATGCCATCCATTGACTCCCTACTAATGAAAATTACACTACCACACACGACTCCAGTATATATAGTGGGGTCTTACTGTGCCTCAGACACCCCTGTGCCCGCCGTACTGGACCACCTGAGTACCCTAAAGTCACTCACAGCAGGGGGTGAGCTACACATTCTAGAGGACTTCAATTCCAAATGGCTCTCCACTGCTAACTCTAAGCTACGTAGCCAGGTAAATGCCCTAAATATGGCACAACTATCTGTACCTACACGCTTAAATCACAAATCTCAGTACAACTCCCTGTTAGACTGGGTCCTCACCTCCCATCCCCATGGAATAATTGTAGCCAGACTCCTCCAAGACTCCTTAAGTGACCACCACATGATTTACATGGTAAGAAAAATATTCCTGCCCAAATCACCCCCCCCCCGAACACTGCTCACCAAATCATTCAAATCACTCAACCTTGGTGCACTCTTAAATGACCTATCATACATTAATTGGTCCTGCATCCGACATACACCAAACATCAACACTGCCCTGCAACTGTTCAAGTCCAGATTTCTAGCCATCTGGGACCACTATGCCCTACTTAGAAGGTCAAGAATAAGGGGCCTTAATAAGGGGATAAGGGGCTGTTAGCACCCTTTGCAAACTGTGTGAGAGGCCTTTTGGCACCATGCAATTCTGCTTAAAGTTGGACCAGCATAACATTCTGTGGTGATTTGCATATGCAGCCCATGATGCTTTGCATTGTGTGGGCATGTGTGATTTTGTATTTTCTTGAAACTTGGCATCCCAGCCAAATGCCCTTTGGGGTAACCCTTGCCTCAGTGTTTACGCACAGAGGTTTTTTGTCTTTTAAATAGTTTTTTATTTTAATGGGTTCACCACAACATATCCAAGACACACTGTCATAGGGTAGCTGGTCCAGTCCACTGGGGTGTCAAACAGATGAGACATACTGATGAGTCCTGGTAGGACGAAACATGTGTCTATGTCTTCTGTTAGCACCCTTTGCAAACTGTGTGAGAGGCCTTTTGGCACCATGCAATTCTGCTTAAAGTTGGACCAGCATAACATTCTGTGGTGATTTGCATATGCAGCCCATGATGCTTTGCATTGTGTGGGCATGTGTGATTTTGTATTTTCTTGAAACTTAGCATCCCAGCCAAATGCCTTTTGGGGTAACTCTTGCATCAGTGTTTACGCACAGAGGTTCTTTGTCTCTCAAGAATAAGGGGTGCCCACCTGCCCTCGGTCACAGCAAATATCATAGACCAGCTTCATACCAGGGATCAGGCCTGGAAATCATATAAGACTACTGGCTTCCTGGAGGCTCACCAACGTTACTGTGCACTCCATAATTCATGCACTTCGCAACTATGCTAGGCAAAAGCAAACTACTTCAAGGCCTCTTTCAACACCAATATAAATCACCCAGCTAAATTCTGGAAAACAATCAACTCATTTTTGCCCCCACCCGACCCCCAACCCTGCCCTAAATGTAGAAGGCTCCATCATCACTGATCCAGGTGCAGTGGCTACAGTCTTCAACACCTTTTTACCAGCTCTGCGTCCTCTTTCCTAGCCTCCCTTCCCCTCACCCCTCTAGTTCACTCCCTTCCTGCCCGCTCACCGCCTCAGCCTCCAGTTTCACCTGTCACCCAGTTACTACCACTGAAATGTTTAAAGTCCTGTAGGCTCTCAACCCCTCCAAAAGTAAATGCCCCTCAGGGCTGGACTCAAAAATGCTTCACCTGTCTGCCTCTGCCATCGCCGCACCACTGGCCAATCTATTCAATCTCTCCTTCTTGCTTGCTGAAATCCCATCTGACTGGAAGTGAGCCACTGTCATCCCACTCCCTAAAGGTGAGGAGACCTCCACACTGGGAAACTACTGCCCTATATCTCTACTCCCCATCCTAGCTAAACTACAGGAGCACTTTGTACTCTCCCAACTTGCCCCCTTTCTTGATGACTCCTCGTTCTTCACACCATACCAGCCTGGATTTAGGAAGTCACACTCCACCATCACCTCACTTCTAAGGCTCACAGATACAATCCTCACTGATATAGAACAAGGGCACACCACCTCAGCCATTTTCATTGACCTTGCTAAAGCCTTTGATACTGTCTCCCATGCCCTTCTGCTGTCCAAACTCTCCTGCACCAGTCTATCAGGAGCAGCCACCAGCTGGTTCCAATCCTATCTGGCAGGCAGGTTTCAAGCTATAAAAATTGGCTCCTGCAAGTCCGTCCCTCTCCCTGTCACCTCCGGGGTCCCGCAAGGCTCGGTCCTTGGCCCATTACTGTTCTCCATTTTTTAAATGACCTTTCCTCAGCTAGCACACACTCACTCATCCACATGTATGCTGATGATGTGGTAATGTCTGCATCGTGTCCCTCCACCTCTGTTACTACAGAAAGACTCCAGGAGGATTTCAGTGCTGTTCAGCTTTGGTTTTGTACAAACCAGCTTTTCCTCAATCCAAAGAAAACTGTGTCACTAACTTTTGGGACACAGAAATGACTCTCCCACTTCTCCACAACCCCCACTTTCCACACCACTGACGGGTACCCCCCGAAGGATTGCACCTCCTTCAGATACCTTGGGGAATGGCTTGACCAGCACTTTGACTTTTCTGTTCATATCGATTCAATGAACAAAAAACTACATCCAACACTGGGCACTGTATAGCGCAACAGGGCCAGCCTACCTTTACCAGCCCACAAAGCAATCATACAGAAAATGATCCTCCAGATATTTGACTACGGAGACATAGTGTACAGCACAACCTCTAAGTCGACCTTAACCAGACTAGATCCCCTCTACAATTCCTTCTGCCATTTTGCCCTGGACTGCCCAACCTCAACACATCACTGCATCCTCTATAAGTCACTTGACCTGACGTCTCTACAGGATCGCAGACAGGCCTACTCTGCCAGGGTTACAACAAATTCTGGGCACAATCCCTCACCTCATACCTCGAGTCGTCCCTCTCTGTCCAGCCTCCCACTGCGTATGCACTCAGGAACTCAGACTCCAGGCTCTTTTTCATCCCACGGATGTCTTCATCTAAAGGACAAGCTGCCTTCAGCTTCCACATGCCCAAACTGTGGAACACTTTACCAGCCAAAATTTGGCACATAGACAGCAGCCAGCATTTAAACCATTTCTTCAAGGCGCACTTCTCCCCCACCTGCACATGCACCTAGCTCATTCCCTTCCTACTGCATCCATCCACCCATACTCATGGGGTTTCCAGGGCCTCTCAAAATAGTTATTATATGTAATAGTATGCTAGGCTCCTTTTGGTCTCCGTTAAGAATTGTAGTGCTCATCCGCCTGCTTATTACTCCGATCTCTCATCTACTGTAACCATTTGGGATATCAGCTCTGTAGCAAAATGTATTGTAGCTGCCTTGAGTATCTGTTTACTTTTCTGTATTTCCTCTGTGTCTATTGTATTGTGTGTGTGTGTGTGTGTATATATATATATATATTCCTGCTTCCCCTTCCCCATCACGCATCAGGAATCGAGTGGTCTCCATTCAGCATGCCTTCCTGGTAAAACTCTTAAATAAATAAATAAAAGTGCAGCAAGGAAATTCAACAAACTGCTTATAATATATACTAATAGGTGCAAAAAGACATGGGGCTCAGAGGATAAGGGCAAAATAGGTAGGGTGGCGGAGGAGTGAATAGAAGTGCAGGCCAGGCTGATTGTGCCAGGAGTAAGGAGGAGAGTGAGAGGGAGATGTGTATTGAGAGAGTAGAGCAGACATTGGAAGCCACTGTTAGGGAACTGAGGAGAGAGTGGGTGGCGAGTGGGGGCAAGAAGAAGGATTAGAGAGAATACATGGGGCTAGTTCATAACTTGACAAAAACTAAAGGCACTGTTTTGTATAAAGTAAACAGAAAGTAGGACTCTGAAGACAACAAAATGAATGCTTGGGGGTGTGACCTGACAAGGCAGAAGATGGCAGCATAGTTCAGAATCTCTGCAGGAATGACTGCAATCTAACCTCAGCAGGAGGGGAGGCAGTATAGCACAGTGGTTTAAGGCTCTGAGTTGCAAATCTGGTGACATCCAGCAGACCAGACCTGAGTTTGAATCCCACAGCTTCCACTTACATACCGTGTGACCCTAAGCAAGTCACTTAACGTCCCTGTGCTCCCAGGATGCTCCTGTAAAAAAGCTTTCAGCTTAGTGTGCTACTCCTGGTTAAACAACTTAAAAAAAAAAAAAAACCTCATCCAGCTTTCACCAGACCATTCTTTGGTACCAACTCCTGTGGCCATCCTGTAATCTTACTGCCTGACACAGTTTGTAAGTCATTTTTGATCCATCATCTACTTACATTCAATTATAAAATGGGCAAAGGATTTCAAGCAATCTGATTGGTTGGTAGCCATGCATTAGATGTGTCTAATGCACAGCTAAAACTAGAACCCCCATTTAGAATACACAGGCCCATTTTATAAGTGCAATAAGACACTCCGGGGATGTGCATTAAACAGTTCTGATGCACGGCTAGGGGACTGGATGCACTCGGCCTGTGGCCTTGTGCCTCACTACGTCCCACTAGCCGTGCATTAGAACTGTCTAATGCATACCCCATCGTGTCTTATTGCTTACTTATTCTACACTGTACTGCAGCATACTAGGCCTCATCCTTCAGCATTATGGCAGATCTCCAAGTGCAGCAAAGCTCACTTGCTAGAGTGGAAGTGATGTTTTCTAAATTGATGGCTGAGATTAAAGATCTAAAAACCTCCACCCAACAGAATGCGACCACTCTTGAAACTTTTAGCCAAAAAATTGCATTTAATGAGAAAGCAACGGCCTGTAACACCAATACTATTCATGACCTCCAGGCTACTGTCTGCAATAAAGATCAAACGATTAAATCCCTACAAGCCAAAACTGATGATATTGAAAATCGTAATCATCACAACAATTTGCGATTTTTTGGCTTCCCTGAAGGTGTAGAATTAGGAGACACTACTGCACTTTTATTACATGTGCTGCCTGCAATGCTTAAACTGCCTCCTGACCTAACGTTAATCATTGAACGGTCTCACCACACTCTGGGTCCCAGGCCAACATCAGACCAGCAACCAAGGCCTATCATTGCTCGCTTCTTGAATTATTCCCACACAAAATGAATACCGAAACGAGCCAGAGAAATGGGGAAACTTAAGTGGCAAGAGTTTAATATTTCTATCTACAGAGACTTTTCAAAAGATTTAACCATCAGAAGGAAGGTCTACAATCCACTTAAACAAATCCTCCACCAAAGAAGCATTAAATTTGCTCTCTGTTACCCGTGACACTATGCCTTTTCTCAGGCTCTTCCTTCAAGGATTTTGAAACCCCTGACGCCTTAGCCAACTATCTGGTGGTCTCTTTCTGCAATCTTACCCTGGGAGGTTCTGCAGCAATTGGCAACCCAAACACAGCTTTGGTATCTGCACAGAGGGTGGACGACGAGGTACAGGAACATGGGGAAAGTGTTGCAGAACTCGCAGCCCCAAGCAGCAATGCTGCAACTGATTTGACCCCAAGGCAATCAACACGGCTGGAAGAGAAGCTTCTGTCAGGGCATTATTCTTCAAGACTTTCATGCTGTTCTAGCAAGGTTTCACCCCAAACACCCCAATCTTCAGCCTCTCACATTCAAATCAACCCCTCTATTCCCTTGAGCAATAAGTTTGCTCTCTTGAAGGATGACATGCACTCCTCGCAGGAGGATCTTTCCCAGCAAATTTCAGATGAACATCCCTCTAATTTGGGCCCTGTGCCTCAGGATATATTTCTGCTGATACTTCATGGGCAGAAGTTGTTGCAAGTTCCCCCCTCAAATCTTTATAGCCGCCCAAAAGGAAACGTAGGGCAAAGACCAAAAGCAAGAACATCAATAGTCACAATCCTGCTAATAAATCTAAGGTGTCATGAGCTTATATGGTCAGTAATACGGTCACAGTTGCTATATCTTGGTATATTTTACTTCCAGAATACTTAAAGGAGTGCCAGTACACTTTTTCTGCCTAGCCGCCCACTCTACAGTCTATGCTACCTGGTTGCTTTCGCTCGCAGTGGGTGCAGAAAGCAAAGGATGTACATTGCGGTGCAAATACTTTTGTTGCAGTGTTTAAACGAGCAGCTTAAAGGTCTTCAAAGGAACTTTGGTATATCAGCAATGCTTTTCTAACCCAGTATTTTAGTGTTACATCTTATACATTACCTCACTAAACAGGCTCTCTGTATGTAGCATTTTACTCCTCAGTTTAGCAATGCATCAGGTTTATAGTCTTTTGGCTGTTCAGTTACATATCTTCAATTGGTATGCATCCTGATTATTGCCTTTTCTTTTTTCATATGTGAATTATTATATATTACAAGGCAACTTACCCCTTCCATCTCCTGATGACAGGTTCTTAAGTATTATTGGCAACTACATTTAATCTGTCTCCTTCCCTACGCTCCATTATTCTTACTACCTCCTGCTTACAATATGGAACTATCATTAGCACTCAAAGAGGTGGGCTATGTTTGCTGTACTGTTGCAAAGGATTGTCAATCTACATCTTCCTTATGCTCCTTATTTTACTCGAAGCCTACAGATATTAGAGAAATCCACTGCTGTGTGGTCCCTTCTGTTTTGGGGCTCACTGGGCCTAGTCTTCTAGACCTACGTATAGCGCCTATTTAGGTGATTTTTGAGTAGTCGGAGCTGATCTTTACTATGACTATCTCTTCTGTCTACAGTTATCACCGAAGCCAATACCTCATCTCATAATCCCAATTTGCATTTGGCTCAGGGCGTTAGGGCTTAACTTGACCTCCCCTTTCTTCTTTCCCCCTCAATATTGTATTTATCATGTACTTATTCTGTTGCACTACAAAGTGTACTTAGAGTCACTCTGATGTGCTAATGATCTAATTTTCCTTTTTTATTTGTTCATTTGCATTCCAACTGGCTCCCTGAATTCCTTGCTCTATGTCTAGGCTGTACTGGCATCTTGTATATGGCTCTTTTATTTATTGTTAATTCGCGTTGGTATGTCTTGTACTATTACTATTAATGTTTACAAGTTCTGGTGTTTAGCTTTATCCTTATACCTTGCCCTGCTTAGAATTAAGTTGGGGTTATTACAGTTCCCTGCCTTTCTTGGTATTATTCCCTTTCAGTTTAGCTTATCAGGAATACTTACTTTATTAAATTACTGGGATCATATGTGGGTTTGGGCCGATATTTATAGTCCCTAGTCTCTTCCCTACATCGACGCCTCAGAGTGTGGTGAGAGAGTGTCTCTTAGCCAGTTGGCTGACTCATATCTCCTCACACCCATAAAATGTTTTCTTTGTTATTTAGCTTACTAGTATTGTTGTTGTTGTTAATGACTTTTCTCCTTCCCTATCTCTATTCTATCTTTAATAAGATATCTGTGCTACTCATGTTTCATACATCTCACTTTCTTTGGCTTGAATGTTCCTGCCACTCTCTGCATATACGTAAGCTCTCTATATTGTATTCTAATCATCCTCTGCCTCATTTATTCATCCCTTCACACTCCAGCGATTATTCCCTTTCTTTAACACTAACAATATGAGTGACATACTTTTAAATACATGGAATGTGAAGGGACATAATTCTACTTGTAAGCAGAAGCAAATTCTTTCACATCTCAAAAAAACATAAAACACAAATTGCTTTCCTTCAAGAAACAAAATTATTAGCAAAGGATGTTCATAGACTTAAAAAAGATTGGGTCGGTCAGATCTACGAATCATCCTATACCTCAAAAAAAAGAGGAGTTGCTATTCTTATTCATAAGAGTCTCAAATGGTCTATTGTAAACTCCGTTTCTGATACTGACACCAGATGGGTGATGGTCAAACTGAATACCAGCTCTGGTCCTTTTCTGCTTGTTAATGTCTATGCACCCAGCTCTGATTCCCTGGAGTTTTTTCATAATTTAGCTCAACAGATTCTATCCTTTAACACCAATAATACACCAGTTATTCTTTGAGGGGATGTTAACTTAGCTTTAGAAGCCTGCATTGACAGAAGTAGCCCCACTACAGAGGCCCACCCCTAGAAGTAATAAAGCCCTCTCATTACCAATGCAAGATGTTGGATTAGCTGATGTATGGCACCTCCTTCACCTCCGTGATTGGGAATTTACTTTTTACTCCTCTCTACATAAGACATACAGTAGAACTGACTACTGGTTAGCCTCTCCTGTTATAATGGAAAAAACTATTGATTCATCCATCTCTCCCATTATAATCTTGGACCATTCCCCTGTCAAATTGCAACTTTTGTGGGGCCCATTAGCACTTAAATCTTCTTACTGGCGGCTGTACCCTCTTCTTCTCAAGGATCCCAATTTCTTACCCATGATCAAAGCACAAAATCAGGACTTCCTCTTTCACAATACCCCAACCGAATCTTCTATGTCCTTTGTATGGGAAGCTCTTAAAGCTACGATTTGAGAGAAAATTATCAGTTATGCTGCACATAAGAAAAGAGTAAGGGAACAACAGCTGGCTGACTTGGAAAAATCTCTTAAGGCTAAAGAGAATTTATACTTTTCTTCTAATAAGCACCGTCCTGATTCTCAACTTCATCTTGAAATTCTTCAACTTAGAGTTAAAATTAACTAACTGATTTCTTGTAAAACCTAACTGGCCTTGTTTAAACATACTGTAAATATAAGTTTTGGGAACACAGCGATAAAAATGGGAAACTCCTCTCTTACCAGCTCAAAGCACAACAAAGGGAACAACTAAGCCTAAAAGATGAACAGGGTATGATTCACTCCGACAACCCTTCTATAAACCGTATCATGAAAACCTTTTATCAAAAACTATAACACAAATCCTCCATCTACTTTACAAATTCAACAGTTCCTTAAATCGTTACATCTTCCTCATCTTTCTACTCTTGAAACAAATTCTTTAGATGAACCCTTCTTGCTTCAGGAAATCCAGAAAGCTTTGTCTTCCTTGAAATCCAGAAAATCCCCTTGGGGTGATGAATTGCCTGTCGATTTCTATAAAATGTTTTCCGACACATTATGTCCCCTTCTTCTTAATGTTTATCAAGAAGCTTCCAATACTGGCAAGCTTCCCCCATCTTGCACTGAAGCAATCATAACCCTAATCCCTAAGAAAGAAGAAGACCCTACTCACCCTGCAAGTTACAGGCCCATCTCTTTATTAAACATGGATGGGAAGATATTTGCTAAACTACTAATTTCTCGACTTGAATCCTTGATTCCCAAGCTAACTCATTGTTCCCAAGCTGGTTTTATTAAATATAGATCTGATTCTGATCGCCTACGTTCCTTATTTAATTTAATTCACAAAGCCAAATCCCTCAAGACACCAGCTGCAGACATAGCTATTGATTTTGAGAAGGCTTGTGATTCCTTAAACTGGGACTACCTTCATCAAGTTTTATCTTAGTTCAGTCTTTCTCATACCTTTTGCTCCTGGATCAAGCTATTATATAACTCCCCTATTGCTAAAGTACTTACTAATTCCACCCTTTCCTCTTACTTTCATCTAGCAAGGGGAACTAGACAAGGCTGTCACCTGTCATCTTCCCTGTTTATTTTAGCCATGGAACCCCTGACTGCTTGTTTATGTCAATCTTTTGGCATTATGGGCATATCTGTAAGCAATTCAAGATATGTTTCTCTCTCCTGCTTGGATCACCTCTTAATCTTACTCAAAAACCTAAATGAGGCTAGGCCCTGTTGGTTGATTTGCTTAAAAATTGTACTAAAATTTCTGGCCTTGCTTTAAATTATGGCAAATCACAAACTATGCCCCTTAACAACCACTGTAAAGCCTTTATGAACATACCTCTTGATTCTGCTGGTCCCCACAGGGTATAACATATCTAGGAATCAAAATTACTAGTAACTTAGGGAAGATATGAGACATTAACTTTAACCCCTTGTTTGATATCAAAACAATTCTGAACAGATGGAAGCTTCTTAATCTCTTTTTCATGGGGAAAATTGCAGCCATTAAGATGTCCATTTCTACCAAGATTATTTATCTCTTCGCCAATATTCCTTTAGTCTTGCCATCCTCCTTTTTTGCTAAAATTGATACATTAATAGATAACTTTATCTGGGATGGGAAACCACTGAGATTTAACCACAACAAACTTCGATCACCTTGGAAAAAAGGGAGATTTGGACTCCCCTGGTTCAAAGGCTACCTCTGGGCTTTCCAAATGGCCAAAACCATGTAACGGTTTCAGAAACCCTCCCCTCACTCATCACTATGGGTTGCAATGGAATCCTCATTGTGCCTGGGAGGAGTTCCCACTTCCTTCATTTTTAATCCCATTTCCTCTAAACTAAAATCTCACCTGACTATATCATCCTCTGTTCTTTATTGGAAACTAACCCACAAATTCCTGAAATCCAATCCAACACCCTGGTTTTATGCCCCCTTATGGGACAATCCACTGCTCACTCTAGAAGATCACCCAATTTTCTGTCGTACTTGGAGGAACAAAGGCATTTTCTTTCTCGGAGATATCTTGGACCAGAATTAATTCACTCTTAGATCATTCTCAGACTTGCAGGTCACATGGAAACTTCCTAAACAGGACTTCTGGAAGTTTTTACAAATTTGGGCAGCTTATAACTCTCTCTCTAGTTTAGTGTATAGGCATACTCTTCTAAACCCATACACTGGACTAATTTATCAGCAAAATTAAATAACTCCATTTACAAATACATTATTGCTAATCTACCTGATCAGTCTATACAGGCCAAAACAAATGGAGTACTCTTCTTAACTACAATATTTCAGATGCACAATGGAGTAATTGTTGGTGTATTGCACATAATACCTTTAAAGATGCCCGTAGTTCTTTAATACAAACTAAAATCCTACATCTTTGGTATAGAACCCCCTCTGTGCTTCAACAAGTGGGCCTATTAAATAATAATAATTGCTGGTGCTGCAATTTGGCCAACGGGGATCTACTTCATCTCTTGTGGTCTTGCGCTCTAATTAATAAACTCTTGCATAAGGTCTGTTTACTTGCCTCCAGAGTAACAGGACAAAAACTACCTTATGACCCCAAGCTATTCCTTCTAGGCATCCTTATCCCCAATAGCTCTCTCCTCTCACATGCACATTTTAGATGGCGAAACATACTTTCTCTTCTTGCCAAATGTCTGCTTCTTATGAAATAGAAATCAACTCTGGTGCCTTCTCTTTCAGATGTTCTTCAAAGCCTCTCTCAGTATGCCTCTCTAGACCGATTATCTCATGTTACTCCTAACCGACTCACTGTACATGACAGATGTTGGCAGGATTACTTCAAGTACATGAACCTAGTTCTTCTACACCCTAATTATTAGGGATATTTAGCCCTCTTTCTTATTTTGCTCTCAGATTAGGTTTTCTCGAAACTTTTGTGCACAGATTTCTCCTCTTTTTTCCCTTCTTCCCTGTATTCTCCCTCTCTCCTTCCCTTCTTCCTTGCTTTTTTCTCTCTTTCTTTCCTTGCACACTTTTCTCTTATCTTCACCTCTCCATTATTGAACATTGTTCATATTACCACATTTATCACGTTCTGCAATTTACTGAATGCCTTGCCATAGCCTGCCCTAGCATGTATTTCATACATGGTTGCTATTTCTGATCCTATAATGCCCTATTGACTGTAACCCTTCTGCCCTCCACTTACATCCTGTCTAGGTTTGTGTTTTATTATCAATACATGTATATAAGGCTTCTCCAATACGTTTAGCCTAAATACTGTGTTTTGTTAAGTGATATTTTATACCTTACATGGAGGATAGTCTTCTATTGTATAAGATGTGTGCTTTCTTATATACTCGAATTTCAATAAAAAAGATAAAATGGAAAAAAAATAAAATGAATGCTGTCTCAGCATGTGGGCTAAAAACAAAACAAAAGGGTAAGATTAAATTCACACTGAAAATAGAAAAATAGTTGGAACTGATGTTTCTTCCATAGGTTTTCTTCATAAATTTTCTAAAAAGAGATCTTTATAAATAATTCTTGAAGAAAGACCTACGGTTCAAACATCACTTCTATTTTCTTTTTTATGTATTTAATATTAATTATCTTATTTTCTGAAGACAAAAGGAATGTTTTAGGAGACTTAAAATATTTTCAGAACTTTTTTTTGAAGAATTCTCTTGACTGTTTTCCCTAGTAGTCTAGTAGCCCCTCACCCCTTCTCTGATGTCCGATCACCGTCCCCATATAAAGAAAATATTTTCCCTGGTAGTCTAGTGGCTCATCCCCCCTCCCCTAATGTCCCATCGCTGTCCCCATATAAAACTTTTTTTCCCCTAGTAGTCCAGTGGTCCCTCCCCCATCCTGTTCTCTGGTTGCCATCCCCATATGATTCCTTGGTAATCCAGTGGTCCCTCCTCCATTCTCCAATTGCTGTCCCTGTATAAAGAAAATATTTTCCTTGGTAGTCTAGTTGTCCCTCCCCCAATATCCAGTCACCATCCCCATATAAAGAAACTATTTCCTAGGTAGTCCAGTGTTCCCTCCCCCTACCCTGTTTTCCAGTCACCATCCCAGTATGATTTTCTGGTAGTTCAGTGGTCCCCACTCTCCTCTGTTCTCTGATCATCATCCCTGTATTACATATGTGATTCCCTGGTTGTCTAGTGGTCCCACCCACCTCCCTCAATGTCCAATCGCTGTCCCAGTATAAAGACATTTTTTCCCTGGTAGTCCAGTGGTCCCTCCCCCATTCTCTCATCCCCGTATAAAGAAAATATTTTCCCTGGTAGTGTAGTGGTCCCTCCCCCCTTCCCCAGTGTCCAATTGCCATCCCCTATAAAGAAAATAGTTTTGCTGATAGTCCAGTGGTCCCCCCTCCCTACCCCATTTTCTGGTCGCCGTCCCAATATGATTCCCTGGTAGTCCAGTCATCCCTCCCCCTCCCCCATTTCCCAGTCATCCTCCCCATATTACATGTATGATTCCCTGGTAGTCTAGTGGTCAATCCCTCCTCCCAATGTCCGATTGCTGTCCCTGTATAAAGAAAATATTTTCCCTGGTAGTCCAGTGGTTCCTTCCCTGTTCTCTGGTCACTGTCCCTGTGTTTCCTCTATATGTCCCTGGTATTCAATGGCACCTTCCACCCCCATTGCTGTCTCTGACTGAAATAAAGAGCCATCCCTTGATGTTTTTTTAACCCTGCAAAAAAAAGATCTCTCACCGATCAACCTCCACCCCCATCTCCCACTCAACATCCACCCCCCAACCCCCCAGTACACTCCCACATACCCTCACTCACCTGAGCAGGTCCCAGGTTCAAGATCCAATCTCAAGATCCAATCTTCAATGCAAGACACTTCTTGCTGCTGGAACTGGTGACTGCAATATGAGAAACTAAGGTAAATGTGATTCAATGTATTTCAATGGGAGTTTCAACTTTGAGGCATAACTCAGCCATTTTTGCACATTTTCAGACCAAATTTTCAGCATGGCCTTTTGGGGATCCCATCTCATGAACAATATCACTGACATGCTGGACCACTGGCACAGTGGTAAGGCATTCATCTGTGGTGCTGACATCCCAGATTCGGAGATGGACCCAGGAGTCAGAGGGCTGGCTGGGAAGAGAGGGATTGAGCATCCTATGGACAGCTCTCCCTCTCCAGGGAGAAGGGGTAGAGTGTCTGGTGCAATGAGGACCCCTGGCAGAGGCTGGGAATCCCACACGGCCAACACAACATGTTTCGTGGGCAGGGCAGATGCTGGTGTCATTGCACATCCCCCCGGGGGTGGAAAAACACAGCAAAAATCCAGCTGCAAATGATGGCCTCCACCCTGCCACCACTCCTCATCTGACCAAAGTCCACTGGGGGGGTCCCACTCAAATAACCCCACCCTGGGAGGCAAGCCAAGGTTTTGTGATCTGTGTTCCCATGGAGGGGTCACCCACCCAGTGGCCCCATCCAGGGGGGATGCCTAGAGACCAGGGGAGTGGTGGGACCAGTGAACAGGCCAAAAAAAAGAAAAATGCAAAACAATATCACTGACATTACGCAACTCCTGCCTGCAAGGTAATTTTGCAGTTTCTTGATGAAATCACCTTTTGGGTGCTATTTGAAACTTTTCATTGCCTTTGTTCATGAGTTTGGGTCATAAGAAGGGTATGTTGAAAATCTGGGGTAAAAATACATAAAAATGGCAAAGTTATGTGCATTCATTTAGCAGCAGTACAAGATAAAACAAAATTGGATCATTTGCAACAGTTTGTTTCCTGTGCTCTGTTGAGTACTTACCTGATAATTTTTTTGTTTCTGCTGTATTATCATCATGTGATTTGCCCCATTTTTTTGTTTTTGTTTACATTTCTCCAACCCAGCATGTTGAATTGGAACCCTCTGCTACCAACCACACATATGCATAACTTGCAGTATTACACAGGGACAGAGGGAATGTATGGCACAGGGTACCATGGAAGTAAACGAAAGATGTGATGTGATGCGAGGGGGAGCTCTGCTGCAAATTAGGTAGCAGCCATATTTACTGTGGATCCACAACAATGGAAATAAATTTTAAATGTCTAAAAAACTAAAGAGGGCTAGAAAAAATATTTACAGATATGGAAACCAGAACTGTGGCTGCATGTTTCTGACCAAAAAACAGAATTTTGACACTCACTTCCTTATTATCAAGTATTGCTGCTTTAAATTTAACTTGTAACTTCGATAATTTTCAACATTTTCACCTCAGATTTTCTACATAGCCATTTTTTTACTTCACCTCATGAATGTGACAGCAGTAATTTTTCAAATCCTGGCCAAAATGTCTTTTCTCACATATGGCATGGAATGACGTGGTGGAACAGAATGCTGTTTTGGCACAGATCTGAAAATTCTCAATCCAACAATCATGAGCTGAGCTCATAAGGCTATGCTGACAATTTGGTTGCTGTTTTGTCTGCAATGCTTCCATGGCAACATACATGTATGCATCTATGGAGGGATGGAAGCACAGGGTCCTTTGGGCCCTGCATTCCCCTACACAAATAAGGCTATGATTATGGATTGATAGGACAGGGAAATAAGGATATGATAACACTATCTCAAAAATTATGCATGCATGGCAGTGCAGGGCCCAGAGGGCCCTGCACTCCCACAGGCATATAAGAATGTGATTATTCTATCTCAAAAAATAGGAAATTAGCTGCAAAAACCTTTGTTAATGCACTAGCTAGGGTTCCAGTGACAAAATGTGAAGAGCCTAACCTTACACTGCCTTTCATTCTCTGCAGGCAGCTGCAGGCATGGGAGAGAACTGGGATTGTACAGCACTAATGCTCACCCCATTTCATATACTGTACCAATCTCAGCTTGCTAACTCATGGAATACAGTGAGCAGTAATGCAGACAACCCCAAGGCACATCCTCCATGCCTGTAGCCCTGCAGGGTGGGGTGGGGGGTGTTAGGTTGAAACCTAACAGCACATTTCCCTACTTTTGTCCCTGGAACCCTAACTAGTGCATTAATGAAGTTTTTTTGCAGCCAATATATATTAGAAATTCCTTTAAAAGTTGGATTCAGTGTTGCAGAGACTATTTAATGGAGCTTACTAGGCTTAAAGAAAAACTGTTTTTGATTGTCTTATTCCAGACTTCCAAAAGAAGACATAATGTTTTTAACATGGGAAGCAGAGAGAATAAATCATGAGGAAGGTAGGTTGTGTATTAAAATAGCTTGCTACTTTGAGTGCCTATGTGTTATAACAGGTTGTTATATATAGAATAATACATTGGGAGGAGTGCATAACGAGAATTTAATGCACACCCGAGGTATGGGATGCTACATAAACCCTGAAGGTGAAGCTCAAGGGTTTTATCAAAGCATCCCATACTGAGGGCGTGCATTAAATCTGAGTTTTGCCCTCACCCCCATATATTGTTTTAGGTAATTGCTGACATCTGGTTTTTTTGGCCCTAATATCACATTTTCTGTTACAGAAAGTGTAATTTTGACTGGTCAGCAGATGGTTCTGCTGTGCACACTGTCCTTATTTGTGGAAAATGGAGTCTTTATTTCTTTAAATTTGTTAAGTCTTCCTGCTCGTTTAAAGATTTTTTAGTTGTTATAATTTATTAATTGGTCCTAGTAGGTGGTGGCACAGTGAATAGCCACGCGGTGGTGGTAGTTGCAGTTGGGCTGAGTTCAGTTAGCAGCAAACTGAAAGGTACATTTTACTTAAAAAAAGAAAAGGAAAGGAAAAAAAGAAGCCAGGAAAGAAGACAGCCTGTTTTGGTGAGTGTGGAATGAGTGTGGAGACTAGCGCAGTGTGGTCACTGACTGCCCAGTGCCATACCAAGAAAATGAGTGTTGCTTTTCTCAAGTTGTTGGCATGAGAGTGCTCTAAGCATGCGCACAGTGTGGGAAACCTGGCACGTGTTCGCCGTTATAATCCGTGGGTTATAGTGGTGAATTATAACCAGGCTTCTCTATAGAAAAAAAACTGATGCCAGTTATTACAGTGCAGTAACATTAAAATTGTTATTCAGTGTTGCAAAGACTGTTTAAGGGAGCCCACATGTCTTACATAGAAAACATTTTTGTCACTTTGCTATGGGGGCTCTGGAATATAAAATGTTTCTTAAATGTGATGTCTTGGATTTCATTTGTGCTGGTGGAGGGACCCAAAATATTGCAAAACCATTTTTTTCAGGAAATCTGTTTTTAATTGAGGTATGAAAGTTTAAAAAAGTCATCGGTTGAAGATGTCATAATTGATCAGTTAGTGTATTGACGTCATAACTGATTAATGTGGCTAATTAGGAGGTTGTCATTATGCACTGATATAATTGACAATTAGGTGTACTTTATGGGGGTTTTATCAGGAGGGTATTATTAAGAACAAGTTAAGACCTTCAAATACTTAGGGCTCATATTAGATAAGCTTCTAAATTCTGAGCAGCATATTAATACAATGATTAAACTAGTTCATCAAAGATTGGGTTCTATTTATAGGCTTAATTAGTTACTTATTTCATCCACTAGAATATTATTGTCTCAGAGTTTTCTCTTACCCTTGATAGATAATGGTCTGTTATTCTATCACTCAACAGGGGCTATTAAATATGGTTAAGATACTAATGAATCAGAACGCAAGATTCGCTTCAGTTACCCTACTTACACATCAATGTAATCAATCAATGAATCAAATCTTTATTTTACCAGGTGGAACACCATTAAGATAAACTCATTTTCAAGATGGACCTGGAAGAGGTTCACAAAAGGCAACATGATACATTCACAGAGCTTCATTGGCATACAGCATACAGATACATACAACGAGTTCAGGGCATGAAAGGTATCCATGTCAGTGTACAAGTTTGTACACTATACAGACAGGTCAAAATTACAAAATAGTCAGGTGTAATATATAAGAAAATACACAGGAGGCTAGATATTCAGACTGCACCAGGCAGGGGCGCAAGCCTGGGTGCAGTGCAACTGGGTTGAGCCAGGGCAATGTCCAGGCGATATTCAACGGTGCAGCACCATGGCTCAGCACCATTGAATATGGCACTGAGGGTGCACACACTGCATATGGTGCAGTGGCACTGCAACAGCACATGTGGCAGCAGGGGAGCAGAGGCTGCGCCAGCACAAGTACGGTTGCACTAGGCGCAGCAAGAGCGATAGTCAGCCGTGGGCATGCAAATCAGGCCATAATGCATGCAAGGCACAAATAGGACCATTTGCATGTCATTATGGCCTCATTTGCATGTGGTGCACCGATCCCTGGTGGCTTGTGCCTGGCACCCTGCCAGGCTGCAGCTGTTGGGGACCGATGCCCTGCTGCCCTT
The DNA here is from genome assembly GCA_016271365.2 of Neoceratodus forsteri. Lineage (NCBI taxonomy): Eukaryota > Metazoa > Chordata > Ceratodontiformes > Ceratodontidae > Neoceratodus > Neoceratodus forsteri. The sequence continues at coordinate 769,006,266 of CM028132.1, forward strand.
CGGCGGGTGCCACACCAGTTCGCCCGGTCACGGGCATGTGTAGAAAAAAACCTGGTGGGCCAGTGGACCGTACCCCTTTGCCCAATCATGGGCATACAGTAATGTAAACCCTGGTGGTCCAGTGGACTGCTATCTCCTGCCCAATTATGGGCATTTATAATAAATATCCTTGGTGGTCCAGTGGACCGCTATCTCCTGCCTGATCATGGGCATATGTATAAAATTACCCTGGTGGTCCTGTGGACCCTATCCCCTGCCCAATTGTGGGCATAGTATTATATTAGCCCTAATGGTCCAGTGGGCTGCAACTCCTGCCCAATCGTGGGCATATGTTTAAATTAACCCTGGTGGTCCAGTGGACCCTATCCCCTGCCCAATCATGGGCATGTATGTAAAATAACCCTGCTGGTCCAGTGGACTGATCTCCATCGCCCGCTTGCAGGCAGTAGTCAAACACCCTGTGGTCCAACGTACCCCCTCCCCACCTGCCTCCCACTGTGACCCCGCCACCCTGCATCCCTCGCGGTCAGCAGCAGACAGCAGCTCCCCACTCACAAGCCGCCTGCTGCCTGCCGACTGACAGCATACAGTATGGCTGAATGCCTATTGATCCACTGCATGGTCCAATGGCCATGCAGACCGTACTGTACTACACAGTCCCGATATGTGAATGGTTCATTCACATTTCCTTCCTGGCACCTCTCCCTTTACTCGAGCTTCTCTGTCCAGTCATTTTATATATTTAGATTTTTAATATTGCAAGGAAAAAAATAAACACTGCAGTGAAACTAAATACCAGCAGCAGCAGACAACACATCACCAGAGGGATTAGCAATCTTTTTTTCCTTTCTCTGTTGCCCAGAAATCAGAGATTGTGATGTGGTGGTGTTTGCCTTAAACTGCGTTACTGCACAGCTCACATCTATACTGCTGTTAAAGCAGTTTAAGGCAACTGTGTTGGTCAAGTGTTGTGCTAAAGCCCTGCTCCAAGCAGGATTAACTCATTTGCTCCTGGTGGCCATTTTGGGTCGGATCCAGCAATAGATGGTTCTGACGCCATATGGCGTCTATGGTAACAAATTTGGGCAATCTGGAAAGTAATTTACCTGCTTTGTTCTAATTTTCTTTTGTCTGGTTCACTTCAAAGGAAAAAATAAAGTGTTCATCTTAACTCCAGGGGGGTTGATTTTATACGGCCAAAAATGTGTTTTGTTTTTTTAGACATAGTCGGTTTTTGTTGGATTTCTCTGAAAGTGGGTAAGTTTGTAGTCCAAGAGGAGATATACATTTGGTGAATTTTGGATGGTTATTGGACTTAAATTGTGAATTTGGCACCATGGTGAAGCTGGGAGGTAATTTTGTTGCGCTATGCATACCCGTGTATTTGTCCGGGGGTATTATGTGTTGGTCTTGTAGTACTCATCAAAATATATATACATATATATATATATATATATATATATATATATACACACATGTCTTCTGTTGGCATCCTTTGCAGACTGTGTGAGAGGCCTTTCAGCACCATGCATTTCTGCTTAAAGTTGAACCAGCATAACATTTTGTGGTGATTTGCATATACAGCCCATGATGCCTTGCATTATTTATTTATTTATTTATTTATTTATTTTTTACAATTATTTAACCAGGAGTAGCACACTAAGCTGAAAGCTTTTTTACAGTTATTTAACCAAGAGTAGCACACTAAGCTGAAAGCTTGTTTACAGGTGTGACCTGGGAGCACAGGGAAGTTAAGTGACTTGCTCAGGGTCACACAGTATGCAAGTGGAGGCTGTGGGATTCAAACCCAGGTCTCCAGATTTTCAGCTCAGAGCCTTAAACCACTGTGCTATACTGCCTCCCATTATGGGGTTATGTGTGATTTTGTATCTATTATAGTGGCATGGCAGTGCCACTATAATTAGAGTTGAGTACCCCATTTAAGGTTAAATCTGAAATTTGGCATATATATATATATATACATATATATATATATATATATACTCACATATATACATATATGTCCATTAACTCCAAAGACTGATGGAGTTATGGCTTGTTAAAGTTGCTATGTTATCCTACGTGAATTTTAAATTTTCTATGTTTTAATATGTCTATTTTCAGTTGCTATTTCTTAGGGAGTTAGTTTTGTAGTACTCACTGAGATATATATATAAAATCAGTTCTAAAAAGAGTACAGGGGGTTGGGGGAAGGGTAGCTGCAATATTCCTACTATGCAATAACACTCCTATCTACCCCTCCCCCCAGGTTGCACCGGGAGACGAGTGACTTGTTGCTCAATGTGCCTTCCTGGTGAAACATTTCTATAAATAAATAAATATAGGGTGCTAGCTGTACATACAAGCAGACTTAATACACTGTGAGGCCTATTTCTGCTGGCAAGTTTTGTCTGTTTGTATGTATGTTGGCATATAGATTGTCCCTTAACTCCAAAGACTGACAAGAGTTACATCTTGTTAAAGTTGTAATCTTACCTTATGAGAACTTTCTTTTTTTTTAATTTTTATGTTTTTTATGTCTATTTTCAGTTGGTATTTCCCAGGGACTTAGTCTTGTAGTATTCATTGAGACCTTTTTTTGTTACATGGATTGTCCCTGAACTCCGAAGACTGACATAGCTATGGCTTGTTAAAGTTAAAATGTTATCTTATAGGAATTTAAATTTTTAAATTTTTATGTCTTTTATGTCTATTTTCAGTTGGTATTTTTAGTGACTTAATCTTATAGTACTCATTAAGACTTTTTTTTATCTATAGATTGTACCTTAACTCCAAAGACTGACGGAGCCACAGTTTGTTAAAGTCGTAATGTTATCCTATGGGAATTTTCAACAGAAATTTGTGAAGGTCAGCTTTGCCTTGTAACTTCTCCTTGTAACATTGCCTTTGGTATTGCTCATCAACACCAATGTTGTGAACATCAACCACCTCATCATCCTCAACCACATTTCCAGAGCAAGACATTTTTGGGGTTCCTGGACTTTTCCTGTTGTTGCTGCCTCCAATGCCAGCAGTGCCAGCACCAGCACCTACCAGCACTGATGTCACAGATGTTGCTAAAAAAAACTGGGCCACACTAATGCCCCCACTTGCACCAAGTGCTCCTTTCTGAGTTCTACCAGCAGTGCTGACCCCTGATGAACCTGCATCAGAAGTAGCTACAATCCCTTTCTGAACCACAGAAACTATGCTGTTCTTGGCAGCATTGCCGCTACGAGCAACTCCTACTTTACCAGACTGTCTCTTCATGGGCATTTTGTTATATGGGGAGATTCAGGAACACAACACAGTGCTTCACAAGACTTTACTGAGGTACACAGACAGTAAACAACAACACCACCACAAATTTATGTTTCTCTTTTTTTTTTTTTACACAAACAATACACAACAGGGATTTCATGAACTAAGGGGACACACATAAGATGCAACAACTCAGGTAATTATGACAATGTTACTGTGTACTCGAAAACTAACTTCAGTCAATAAACAAAAATGAAATCAATATAGTCAAACCACACTGACAAAAATAATTCAATAAAACACACTTGTTACAAAACTAAAATTACAAACCAAGGAAAAAGGAAAAATAATTCATACAAAACACTGACTACGACAGCACTAGTGCTGCTTAGACAGAAAGGCTGCCTTTTTCTTGCTGCTGCTAGCTACTAACACAGCTCTCCTTCCCCCACATCACTGCCTCACTACACACAATACAGAAAATGAAACTACAATTTTAAAGTAACTAAATCAGAAGAATACCACAAATAATTGGTAATCTAGCTGCACAAGGCACACTAGATACTTTAGGGAGTGATTTGGTTGAAAAAAATGCAGGTTTTAAATGCTTTTTTTGGAGCACAGAGATTCAGAGAAAACTTAGCACTAACTCTCTCTTCATAAGACTGCACTGAATTCAGCCCATGCACAGCAATACAGCTCATTGCAGCACCATGTGACCTCCAGTCCCATGGATGTTTGCCAACTTCACCTTAGGAGCACAATGTGCAGGTGAAGTTACCTAATTCACCATTTGCAAAGTTCTAGCTGTAAGGTGAAGTTGAACTTTGCCTTGCAGATTAAATTTGTGAATTTTGGCAATTTCTCAAATTTCTCCATACAGTACCAATCCTCCAAGGAGCGAGGGGCTGATGTGAGCTCCTAGGGGAGCCAACCAGGAAGAAGGGTGTTGATTTTTGAGAGAGCAGCCAGCCTTAAAAGGATTGCCAGCCACTGCTCTCTCTACAGGAGAAGAGGAGTTGGAGCCAGGGAGGAAGCTGCAGCCGTATCTGCCAATGGGAAGGTGTCCCAGAGTCAGGGCGATGACTAAGCTGCAGTAGAAGTGTTTTTTTGTCCTACCCACCCACCCTGGCCCCAACCTCTATTAAATGCTCCTGAGTGGAAAAGGCGCAAGTGAATAGAGGAAGCAAACAAGTCAAGTAGGATTGAGGAGGGTGCCGCCATCTAGAGGCCAGGGTTCGGTGTGCAGGGTAGAAATCAAGCCAAAAGGAGTGGGTCACTGGCAGAAATCTAATCAGGGATAAACTGCAGTGGTGCTGGGAAGGAAAGGAAGGGAAGGGAAAGGGAACATTGTTCAACCAGGAGTAGCACACTAAGCCAAAGCTCAGTTCCAGATGTGACCTGGGAGCACACGGAAGTTAAGTGACTAGCTCAGGATCACACAGTATGCACCTAGGCAGCTGTGGGATACAAACCCAGGTCTCCAGATCTACAGCTCAGAGCCTTAACCCACTGCACTATACTGCCTCCTTAAGGAGCTGATCACTGCTTGGACTACAAGCTAATGGTAACACTGTTCTTGGGCATTAATGTCTGTGGGGGGGTAAGAAAAGAAAAAAAGATGCAGCATCTCAATCTATAGTGGGTAAAAAAAGATATAGATGGTACTGTTCTATGCTTTTTGCAGTTTACAGTTGGTATGGTATTTTTTGTTGCAAGTACAGTTGGTATTACATTTTTGGTTGGGTCTGGGCTAGTAGGTAACCAGGTAAGTAACCTAAGTTAGAACTGTACTTTCTCAGCCTGGATTTGCTAGTTCCCCCTTCTAGGGTTCTCTGCCCAACCGCCACACGATCTGCGGTCACTGGGCAGCGGCGCACCAGAAGCCGACGCTCGAGTCCACTAGTCCAGTTCCAAGTCCCATAGAGATGTGGTAAAGCCATAAACTTATCGGAGCGTGAGCACCTTTGCCGAGCACACTCCAATTGGTTCTTTACTCCACCCATTCTTTCCTTCACTTCTGCCTCTTGCCTCTACTCCCCTTCCATAGTGCCATATGACCCCTTAGAGTATCCGGTGTAGATGCCCCATGATCCATGGCCACCAGCAGTTGACGTCCCCTTAGCCGCCCCCAAGTTCCCATAGTCAGATTATGCTCCTTTAGTACTGTGAAGTCTCTAGCACCCCAGCCTGGATGTCGCATGTTCCTACAGCACCAACGCCCCAGAAGCCATCATTCGTATGCCGCTCCCAGAGAGCTGTGACCACAGCGCACTCATCCCAAGCAGCTAAGGATTTGGCCTCCAGCGGTCGTCGACCCAGAAGCCGCTCCACTGTTCTACAACCAGAAGCCACCTCTGTGAAGTCATAATCAGATTTTCCTCCTTTAGTACTGCGTAGTCTCCAACAACCCAGCCTATAATCGTACGCATCTTCAGCAACCAGGTCAACGCTTCCGAAAACATCGTCCATACCCAGCTCCTTTAGAGTTGTGACCGCAGCTCTGCCATCCTAAATTGCTAAGGCTTATGGATAGACAGTGTTACAACAAGCCTCCAACCCTTACATCACCTAGCCACAATGTAAAAGAAAGTATTCGGCACAGTGCTACAATTAGAACTTTTTGCCTCTGCCCCACCCTCCCCACTTTTGCACCCTACACCTCGAGACCCCACCTGCTCTCCCTTCCCTCACCCATTCCATCTTCATGCCACATATATAATTAGACACACCTAACTTGTGCCTCATGGACCACAGTTTCTTACTGTTTACTTAGTCTATTTTTTCTGGTTTACCCACATGTACTTCTGTACTGTCTGCACTTATGAGTGAATATATGTACTGTAATTCCTTTTATCTGATCTTACGGTTATTTAGTTCGTTATATTGTTTTTTTTCTTCCTTCCCATGTACTGTTGTAATTCCTGTATTTATGTGTGTCTACGTGTATTGTTTTTGACCTTGTTTGAATGATTGATTGATTGTTAGAACTGTATTTTCTAAATAGTATTGTAATAAAAAAGAAAAAAAATGGGTAGAATAGTGGGCTGCAATGGATGTGGGGCGGCAGTTTGGATGAACATATTGTGGAAACTTGGAGGGTGTCCAATCTATCACAGGCTGTGGAGTCTCGAGGAAGAAATGCTCTGGCTTGGGGAGGAGTTAAAGAGGATAGGGTGGGGGGAGAGGACCTAGGGTAGGAGGGCCTCCCCCAGGGAGAATCATAAGGACACAACATGGGAGGCACATCGGATCAGGGGAGGGATTGGGGGGGAGTGGGAGCAAAATGAAGAAGGGGCCTAGCACTGGAGGGATGGCTCAAGTCAGGAGGGAGGAACCAAGGCACAGCAATGCAGAGGGTGCAGGAAACAGGTTTGCATGCTAGAGACATTGGAGGAGGAGGGGGTGCGGGATACCCAGGAGGGGGCAAGTGAGGGAATGGGAAGGAAATGCACAAGGGACAGTAGCCAGGCTAAGGGGGGGGTTGCAGGGGTGAAAGGGAGAGGGACACAGCTGTAGGGATGGTTGAATGGTGCAGGGATGTGGAGGAGCAGAATGGGGTGGATAGAGAAGACGTCAGGGGCATAGCAGCTGTGGCAGTGGAGAACACATGGGGAAAGGCAACAGGAACAGATGGGGGGAATTGTGTGCAGGAGGAGGATGCGGGCAGGACAGAAACAGAGACAGATGAGGGAAGTATGTGCAAGAGGAGGAGTCAGTGAGGAGAGGAACGATGGCAGGGACACGAGGGGGACATATGTGCTAGAGGAGGAGGCAGGCAGGAGAAAACAGATACAAGAACAGATGGGAATTATGTTGGAGGAGGAGGAGGTCAGCCAGGAGAGAATGGGAGGGAAGCAGGCAGATGGAAATATGGGGAATACTAGTACTGGGGATCTCAATATTAAGGGGTAAGGTGTGCAGCAGGGAAAGGCTTAGTCGTATATGGGTGGAGGCTATGCCTGGGATGATAGCTGAAAGAGTGGGTCAATTAGTCCTGAAATATGCTAGAAGGGGAAGGGAAAGAATTCATTTAATTTTACATCTGGGGACAAATGACCTGGCTGATATTATATTAGAAGTGGTCCAAAAGAGGTTTGAGGAGCTGGGAACTTTATGCGAAAGGGAGGGTAGATCAGTAATGTTTTCTGTGGTATTACCAGTGCCCAAGGCGAGCACAACTAGAAAACAAAGAATCAAGGAATTTAATGAATGGTTAGGCAAATGGTGTCACATCAAAGGGTATGGGTTAGTGGGAGGGGGGGGACAGACCTGGGAAGACAGTAGGCTATACGCCAAGGACAGACTTTACCTAAATGAAGAAGGCAAGAAGGTGCTAAAACAGAAGCTTGGGAAGTATATTGAGGCAGCTGGACATTTAAACTAGGAGAGGAGGGTGGCAGGTGGAGGAAGGGCATACAGGGGCCATGAGATGGGAAGCAGAGCAGGCTTACCCCCGGAACAAGGACAATGTACTAGGTAGATGCAATAGAAGGGATGCTAGAACTGGAGGGCAGAGGGATAGAGAAGAAAAGGCAAAGGGATGGAAGGTGGTCACCATGAACGCTAGGAGCCTGGGGGATAAAATGAATGACCTACAGGCCCTCATGGTGATAAGGGAGGTGGACCTGGCAGCAGTCATGGAAACATGGGGCACCGAATACCATGACTGGGACCTGGCGGTCCCAAGGTACAGTATATTCCGCAGGGATAGGGAAAACAGATGGGGGGAGTGGCAGTATATGTGAGGGAGGGGCTAAAGTGTGTTAGAGAGGAGGGGGAGGAGGGTGAAACAGTGTCATTATGGCTGCTAATCCAGGATTCCAGGAATAGGACTCTCCAGATGGGAGTGGTGTGCAGGCCACTCTCCCAGACAAGGGAGTTGGACAAGGAACTTGCAAGGCAGATTAAAAAGGCATGCAGGAAAAGGAGTGGGGTGGTTGTGGGAGACTTCAACCTTCTGGGGGTTGACTGGGGAACTCCAGCCACCAGCAGCAAAAGGGAGCAGGTACTACTGGATGCCTTTCAGGAAAGCTTCCTGTCACAGGTGGTTAGTGAACCAGCTGGGGGGAGGGGAACATCCTAGACCAAGTGCTCACAAATGGGGAATTTGTGAGGGATATCAAGGTGGATGAACCATTAGCGGGGAGTGATCATCACTCAGTATGGTGAGGGTTGATTATGGGCAAAGAGGGGGTGGCATCCAACAAGAAGGTGATGGATTTCAAGAGGGCTGATTTTGCAAAGATTGGGGAGGTAGTGAGTAGGTACCTGGCCAGGATCCAGCCTAGTATAGGCATGGATCAGAGATGGGAGTTCATAAAGAAGGGGATACTGGAGGCTACCAATTCCTGTAGCAGGACTCGGAGTAAAAAGGCCAGGGCAAAAAAGTAAAGTTGGATGAGCAGTGAGGTTGTGGAAAAGGTGAGGAGAAAAGGGTGGCCTTTAAGAGATACAGGAAATCTGGAAGGGGGGGAAAATTGTGAGGAGTCCTTGCAGGAGGAAAGGGAGGTGGCAAGGGCAGTAAGAAGAGCAAAAGCCACCAAAGAGCTCAGGTTGGTGCAAGGCATAAAGGAGAGGGAGAAGAGCTTCTTCAAGTATATCAGGGAGAAAAGGAGCTGTAAAGAACAGATAGTAAGGATTAAAAAGGACAAGGGATGGGTAGACAAGGGGAAGAAAAGGCAGAAGCACTCAACGACTACTTCTGCTCTGCTACCCAAGGGGGATGGGGGGCAGTAAAGGCTGGGGAGGGATTAAGGGATGAGGAGATCACGGAAGCTAGAGTCCTGGAGGGCTTGAGAGCACTGAGGGTGGACAAGGCACCAGGACTGAATGGCATTCATCCCAGGGTATTGAAGGAGCTAGCAAAGATCCAGGCGGGGCCCTTGGTAGACCTTTTCAATGCCTTCCTGAATCTGAGATGCGTACCCAAGGATTGGAGATTGGCTCACGTGGTTTCCCCTGCATAAGTGTGGCCCAAAAGACGAACCAGGGAACTATAGACTGGTGAGCCTCACATCCCTCATGGGGAAGCTAATGGAAATTATCCTGAAGGAGAGGCTGGTGTCCCTGCTGCAGTATAATGGGCTGCAGAACAGCAGACAGCATGGCTTCATCACGGGCAGATCCTGCCAAACCAACCTGGTAGATTACTATGACTGAGTGACGAGGCAAATGGACAAGGGCCATGCAGTGGATGTCCTGTACCTGGACTTCAGTAAGGAATTTGATTTGGTTCCACATGGGAGACTTGGAATAAAACTTGAAGGCACTGGGGTGGGACCAAAAATGGTGAGATGGGTAACAAACTGGCTGCAGGAAAGGCAGCAGAGGGTGGTGGTGGAAGGGGAACTCTCATGCTGGCATAACAGCTTGCTGAAAGGAACTCAACAGAAATTTGTTTAAAAATACATGCAATTTACTAAAAAGGACCCATTTCATAATCTCAATAAGGCACTTCAGGGAGTGTGTTATGGTTGGCTAACTGCCCTTCTCAGGTTGTGGAAACACTTGGCTTCATCTTGCGCTTCAACCCACTTGAGGAGGGCCATTATTGCACCATAATGCACCTCATCATAACTTATTTCTTAACTATGTCACTTGTTATTTCAAACAACACTCTGAAGAAGATGCTAAAGTTTGATGACTTTGAAACATCAGTTCTAAATGGTCTTGACTCAAACAGGTGTAGGTGCTTGACACATTATTGACTGTTATCCATTTCATGCAATGAAGCACCTTATTGCTGTGCTGCTGCACTTTAGAAGCATAAGGGCACTGTATTCATGCTGCATCTTAATGCTGGCTGTGCTATATAAGCACAGCATTCTACACTCTATTCAGACTGGGACTTTAAAGTCCATTCGTCCATTACATCCGATGTCTGGCGACTCATAACCACTTGCTATCTTACTACTGCCTTCCTGTGTTTGACTGTATAGTAAGTATACAGATGGAATCACCAATTAAATCACCTATGAAAACCATTTCTTGGCAAGTCTATATTTTTCTTACGTCATTGTGCTGTCTTGTTGAACAAACTGTCACCATTCAATCAACAGTTTATATTACTTACTATTGTGCCATTTTTTATCTCCACTGGTGCTGTGTATCTATTTAAATCTCTCTTTCTCTACATATCTATCTATCTATCTAGTTGTAGGGAGGCAGTATAGCATAGAAGTGAAGAGCACTGAGTTGCAAACCTGGAGAAATGGGTTTGAATCCCACAGCCACCACTTGCATACTGTGTGACCATTAGCAGGTTACTTAACTTCCCAGTGCTCCCAGAACCTGCTGGAAACAAGCTTTGGCTCAGTGTATCTTTCATAGCCACAAACTGTAACAAAATATGTATACAGAATAATAGATAGGGGACTGTGTATTATGAAACTAAAATACCATTGAGAGGTTCCTCGCTGGAACTCTTTACTGGCAGAAGTGGTAGCCAGTACTAATATGGATATTTTTAAATCTAGATTAGACAAGTATCTTCTTGGTAAATAAAAGACATGATAGATTAATGTTCAAATACATAAAATAAAGGCAAGCTCTATGGACGCAAGTCTAATTAGCTTGTAATTACCTATGAACCTATGTTCTGGTGACATGTGAACCTCGAGTGAAGCTATATTCTGGTCATTTTAGCTCAGTGATACACACAGTCCCCTATTTTTTTTGTAATATATGGATCCAAGGAGTTTTAAAAAAGTATGGCGTCCCACCCCCACAAATACACGCTGGGCAGCCAAGAGCAGGTAGATTTTCATTCAGCAGACAGTCTTTGCTTCATTTCAGAAAAGTGCAGTACCTTTTTTTTGTTGTTGAGGGCAGGTTGGTGTATTAAGTCACCAAAAGATGCTCCCTTCTGGAACTCACTATCAGCAGTCACATTGTAGCATTGAAATCAAAAGCGGCCTGCTCCTGGCACTCGCAACCAGTGATCATGTATGCTTGAGTTTGATTGGCTGAGCATGAGGCTTGTACTCAGCTGAAGGAATGCATGGAGCATGTTGTAACATAGAAACAGAGAAACCTAGACAATGATGGCAGAAAAAGACCAACAGTCTATCCAGTCTGCCCGAGTTCCCTATTTAGCCCTGGTACCTACTGTTCCGTCCAGGGTCTTAGCCTTCCCCACCCTACCCCATTCTCCTCCCTAATTCTGATGCCCTGAGCAATCACTATACCCTTCATTTTGTCCCAGTCATGCTTAAAACCACTAGCAGTTTTTGCATGCACCACCTTGCCTGGCAGCCTGTTCCACAGCTCCACCGCCCTTTCAGTAAAAATACAGTTTCCTCCCATCCCTTCCGAATCTCCCTCCTGTTAGTTTCCATTTATGACCACATAACCACGAGCTGGTAATCAAGTTAAATAGTTCCCAACAGTTCACCCCGTTAATTCCTTTTAGGAATTTGAAGGTTTCTATCATATCTCCCTCTCCCTTCTGGTCTCGAGCAAGTACATGTTCAGTGCCTTGAGGCTGTCCTTATAGGACATGCCCTGCTGGTCCTGAATCATTTTTGTTGCCCTGTATTGCACTGTCTCAAGCCCATCCCTATCTTTTCTGAGGTGAAGACCCCAGAACTGGGTGCAGTACTACAGGTGTTGCCTCACCGAGGATCTAGATAGGGAAAGTAGTTCCTCCTTTTCTGTCATCAATACCCCTCCTGCTACATCCAAGCATCCTATTAGCCTTGCTATAAGCCTTGTTGCATTGACTCGATTGATTTAGGGAGTTGCTGATGATAACTCTAAGGTCTTGTTCCTTAGCTGTGGTATGGAGTCTCATTCCTTCCATCCCGTACGCCGTCCTGGGGTTCTTGTTCCCTAGGTGCATCATCTTGCACTTTTTAGCATTGAATTTCAACTGCCAAACCCTTGACCACCCCTCCAACTTTTGCAAGTCTCTGCATTTCCTTATTCTTCAACTTCAACTTCTTTATTTTTTTTTAAGTGCAAATCAAAATATCAAAGCTCTTGTACAAAAGATAAAATGCAGCATAAAACATCATTCCACACAATTTAAAACAAAGAACAGCACATCATCATCATTTATCATCCATATTCGGAAAAGGCAAGCCTGAATAGATAAGTTTTCAGAGCTGACTTGAAGCTCCCCATAGTCAGGCACTCCCTTACTGAACGAGGTAGAGAATTCCATAGGGTCAGGGCCGCAAATACAAACGCCCTTACACCAGCTGACTTAAATCGGACCCTGGGAATCTCCAGCAATCCCTGACTGGTGGAGTGGAGGGGGCAATAGGGATGCAGGAGTTCTTGTAGGTAGTGAGGACCCTGTCTGCATAGGGCATTATAGGTTAGCAAACTGACCTTGATGGTGATTCGCCACTGAACAGGCAGCCAGTGCAGTCCACAGAAAACAGGTGTTGCATGGCAAGATCAAGGTAAATCAGTCAACAACCTGGCTGCTGCATTCTGCACCAGCTGTAGGTGATGATTATTCAACCCCCAGGAGCCCTAGGTAAATGGAGTTGGAGTAATCAAAGCATGCAGTAACAAAGGCATGGACCAGCATTGGAAGGTCAGCGGGTTGGAACAGCTGTTTTATCCAGGCAATATTCCTCAGATGGTAAAAAGAGGATCTAATGATGGCAGACACCTGCAACTTAAGTGTCAGTCCCTCGTCAAAAATAATGCCCTGATTATGCACCCAATCTGAGGTCTACAGCTGGATGCCCCTGAGCCAAAGCCCAGAAGGCTGTCCAGCCAGTTGTCCCTCAACCCAATGTCCTGGGTCCACCACCAACACCTCGGTCTTGGTCTGATTCAGCTTCAGCCAACTGGCACTCATCCAGTCCTGGATCTCAGCGAGGCAGTTGTTTAATACCAAGACTGAATCATCCTGCCTGGGTACAAAGGACCTGTAGAGCTGAGTATCATCTGTACAGCAGTGAAAACTCAGTCCATACCACCACACAATGCCCCCCCAATGGCAGCATATACACTGCGAACAACATGGGTGATAACACAGAGCCCTGAGGGACTCCACACAGCAGGGAGACTGGGTCAGAGGAATAAATCCACGACACCACTCTCTGAAACCTACCGGTGAGGTACAAATGGAACCATATGAGGACTGTTCCTGACAATCCACAGATGACCGTCAAGCACTCTAGAAGCACACCATGGTCCACAATGTCAAATGCTGCAGAGAGATCAAGGAGAACTAAGATGGAATGGGTCCTCTGATCTCTCTCTATCAGGAGATCATTTAGTACCCGTACAAGCGCTTTCTCGGTACTATGCCTCTTCCTAAATCCCGACTGCAGAGGATCGTAGATCTCGTGGATGGTAAGATGGTCCTCCAGCTGCAGTGTGATCACCTTCTCTATAACCTTTCCTACAAAAGGAAGGTTAGAGACAGGCCTGTAGTTGGCGGGACAGTCTCAGTCTAAAGAGGATTTCTTCAGGACCGGTATCACCTCCCACCTTCTTCAGGTTGTCCGGAAACACAACTGTCTCTAAAGAACACCCAACTATCTCTGCTAGGACTGGGCTGATGACCTCAGCACACTCCACAAGGAGATGTGTTCGAACCAAATCCAAACCACAGCAGGTCAGCCGCAAACTGTGGATGATCTTCATGATATCCTCAATCGCCAGCTGGCCAAAATCCAACCAGAGGCCCAAGGGCAGCAACCCCCCACCAATCCCTGTAATCCCCATTAGAGTAAGCTGTGCAGACTTCAGCTCTGATGCTGGCAACCTTATCTGCAAAGATAAGAGCAATCTTGGTCACATTTGTCTTGTGACAGTGCTCTCTGTGGCTGTAGACAGGCTGTCTACAGTCTGAAAGAGCTGAGCAGGTCGATTCTGTGTTGCAGTTATTTCCCTAGACAGGAATTCTGCCTTCTTACAAGAGATAATTGACTGATACTCTTCATAATGAGACATCAGTCTAAGTTTGTTGGCCACCAGACCTGATTTCCACCAGCATCGCTCCAATCTTCGCCCCACTCGCCTCAGCTCCATCAAGGTCCCATCAAACCACAGAGCTTAATGTCATCTGCGAAGAGACACAGCCTACCCTGGATCCCCTCACCAGTGTCACTAATGAACATGTTGAAGAGGACCAGATCCAGGACAGATCCCTGTAGAACCCTGCTCATGACCTCTCTTTTCTGATTTAACCCCTTTGACCACTACCTTCTGCTGCCTCCCCTTTATCCAGCTATCTAACCAGTTTAGTATGACCTTAGCCACACCCGGATCCTACATCTTCTTCAGCAAGCATCTGTGGGGTACCGAGTCAAAAGCCTTGCTGAGGTTGAAGTAACATTTTTTTCTCTTAATACCATTGTTCAGATCTCAGAATGATAGTATTATGAAATCTTGTAATACTATCGTTGGACTTCTACGATAGTATTGCAAGGTACTTTTAGTATGACTTTCAATGGTATTAGTGAGCATATCCATATATTGCATGTACTTTTTCACTGTGTTTTATGTCTGAAATTGTTATGGCATGCCAAATACTGGTGTAACAACCCCCTTCCTGTCACTACCGGGTGGGGGTTGATTACCAGAATGCCAGGCCTGGAACCTACCGATTGGTAGTGTCTCTAACTACAGAATCCAGTACATGGAGCTTACAGTAGCAGTGGAAAGGGTGTCAGGGTGCCCTCGAGGGAACTGGCCTCTGTTCACTTGCCAGACTTCCTGAGATGGCAAGGGCCTCACATATTGCCGCTTTCGATGGACCAGGCTTTAGAGACAAACTTATGTTGATGCCAAGTCACCTGGTAGCCTCCAAGGACAGGCCAAAGACAGCAGTAGAAATTCCAGGGAAGGGATCTGGGGGCATTTAGTGTAATTCACTGTTAAATCCTTGGAGTATATAGGAGATACACTCTGAGGATATGTAGACCCTAAGGGTCTCCCCTTCAAATGGAATCACTGGCAGCCCTGCGGTGCAGAAAGGGTCCCACAAAAGATAGGGTATTCACCTTTTGGGAGGGTGTTTGTGTTCCTGTGCCCAAAAGACGATGCCAGCCGATCTGCTGATGTAGACAGACCTAGTGAGAGAGAATGAGTTGTGGACTGCGGTAGAAGATATGCCTACAGCAGCACCAGCCAGAGTGCAACACAGTAATGCTGCGATATAAAGCAAAATACTGCGACCTCCTTCTAAGTTAGAAACCTTGACACCAGGACTATTGTGGGAGTAAATGCTGAATGAGAGCTGAGACCACATGTCCAAGTAACAAATCATTTAAATCAAGATTTTGTGCTTACTGATCTGGTGAGCAAGTACTGAATCAGCTGATTAATCCATAGTGTGTCTGTGTTGGAGTTGGAGAGAATGAGCTAAACTGCTGGCACTTCAAGGGCACAAACAGACTGGGAAACATATTGTATCTTAAAAACAGACACTTTGGACAATAAGATGACTGCAGGCACAAAAACTGCCTGGTGGGCAGGGAAAAACTGTACCACAGAGGGAAGCAGTTAATGATGTAAAGAGTTACTTCACTAAATTAGAAAGACTATTAATTAATGAATTTAACATAATGTGTAACATCAGAACTTTAGAAACCTATTTAGAATGGGAGCAAGTACCTAGAGGCCTCAAGGTCTTAAAAACCCCATCAGGATGTTTAGACTGATTTTATCTTAAAGGTGAAAGGGAAGCCACGGCTAAAACCTGCTCTAAAACATTTCTCATAGAAACATAGAAGTTGTCAGTGGAGAAGGACGAGCTGGCCTACCTGGTCTGCCCTGCTGATCCTGTCTATAGCATGACCTCGGCCCCCTTTGAATCCTTAGATTTTCCCCACATTTGTCTAGGTGCTAGGATTCCCTTATGCCTATCCCACGCATGCTTGAAGCCTGTGATTGTTTTAACTTCCACCACTTCCACTGGGAGTCTGTTCCAAGTTCCCACCACCCTCTCCGTGAAGAAAGACTTCCTGATATTCCCCCTCAGTCTCCCCCCTTCAACTTCATTGTGTGTCCTCTAGTTCTTGTGCAACTCCTTCTCTGGAAGATACTTCCTTCTTGTACCTTATTCACTCCCATGAAATATTTATATTTCTCTATCATGTCTCCCCTCTCCCTCCTTTCCTCCAGAGAGTACATGTTTAATTCCCTGAGTCTGTACTCCTAGGGCTTCAGGTGTAGGCCCTGCACCATCTTGGTTGCCCTTCTTTAAACTCTTTTGACCCTGTCTATGCCCTTTTGAAAGCAGGGCCTCCAGAACTGTGCACAGTATTCGAGGTGAGGTCTCACCAATGACCTGTACGGGGTATTATGACCTCCCTATTTCTGCTGGTGATACCTCTACCTAGGCACCCCAGCATCCTGCTAGCTTTCCCCACTGCCTTGTTGCACTGCTTAGCCACCTTCAGGACGTCAGAGGTGCTTATGCCCAGGTCTCTTTCCTGCCTTGCAACTGTCAGTTCTTCCTCCCAAGATGGTAATTGGCCGTGGGGTTCCTGTGACCCAGGTACATGATTTTACACTTGTTTGCATTAAAGCCCAGTTTCCAGACCCTTGACCACTCTTCCAGCATGTTAAGAGCCTCCATCCTTTGTTCCACCCCCCTGGAGTGTCCACCCTGTTGCAGATTTTGTTATAATCCACAGACACACCTTCCCTACCAGCCATTCAGCTACATCACTGATATATAGTATCCCGTAATAATCACAACTTTAAAATAGCAACTGCCAAAACAGCAGCTAAATAACAGCGAACACAAGATGGGTGACAAAACATAACAGCGCATACGCCATTAAAGCGACAGAAGTTGCCATTCTGTCAACAAATATCGCAACTTCCAAATTAGCGATTATACATGGAGAGTAAGGCTCAAGCAGGCTATGCAGGCAATTTGACTCAGAGACCATTATCCAGATAGAGGCTGGATGGAAGTCATGCTTTTCCCCAGTCTCCCCACAGCAGTGCTACATAACTGTAGCATTCAGGTAAGACATTGCCCAGCTGCTGGGGGACTGTGATGGGTGGGGGTCCAGCTTGGCTCTCTTAGATCTCTTTTTTTTTTTCTGCAGTCACGTAACCTTCCTGTGCTCCGAGTCTTCCGGGTTCTGTCAGATCCCCTGACCTCTGCCTCTGTCTCTCTCCAGCCCGAATACACTCTGACATTTTCTCTCTCTCTCTCCCACCCCAAAATGCCAGCATTAGTGATTCTTAAAGCTGCTCTGCAACACTTGTTCTCCCCATCGAACAGCCGTGGGCTCTTCAGAAGCTGCTACTGAGTGAAATGGTGGTCTGCCAGCTGTTAGCTGTCATTGAGTGGTGCCAGAATGCCTCTTATATATTCGGTAGCTAGAGAGAAACTCTGAGGAAACATTCAGATTGGCCAGCCTGTGCCAGGTTCAAAAGGTGATCTCTCCACTGGAGGCTGACTTTATGGGACAGGATGTGGTAAGAGGAGAATGGGAGCAATTCACCCAAGGTAGCTGGATTAATCCCCATTCACTGGGCTCAGAGCTGTCCAGATTGTCAGGTAATTCAGGTGGTCTTCTTAGTTTGCTGAATGGCACTGCGGTAACTGTTGGGGTCAGGGTTGTGACTACTGGGGGTGGAGTTCATATCTTGGCACTATTTTGACACTTTAGCTAAATATGCAGTGCTATTATGCTTGATTGCTAAGTTGATAGTCGCCGTTTTTGATTTCGCTCTTTTTTTACAGCGCTATTATGCGGTCATGATTTTAACATGGAACCCTGATAAATATATTAAAGAGCACTGTACCTAGCACTGACCCCTGTGGCACCCCACTAGTCACTTTGTCTTCCCCCCAGTGCACACCATTTACCACCACCCCCTGAATTCTGTCTTCTAGCCAGTTTTTCACCTATCTAACTACCTTCTGCCCCAGCTGCAAGCTATTTAGTTTGTTTACTAGCTTTTTGCATGGGACAGCGTCGAAGGCCTTGCTGATGTCCAGGTTTGCCACCTGCACCACCACCACCTCCCCCCCCCCGATCCACCACCCTGGTCACCCAAACAAAGAACTTGACCAGGTTAGTCTGGCAGGATCTCCCACCTGTGAATCCATGCTGCCTTGAATCCTGCAGCCTGTTGGCCTCCAGATACTCCAGCAACCTTTCCTTCAGTAGTGACTCCATAACCTTGCCCACTACCGTGGTCAGGCTGACAGGTCTGTAATTTCCTGCCTCCTCTCTGTTTCCACTTTTGTGCAGTGGGAAAACATTAGCCTTCCTCCAGTCTCCTGGAACCACCCCTGTTTCCAGAGATAGGTTAAAAAAGGCCATCAGAGGTGCAGTCAGTTCTTCCCTGAGTTCTCTCAGCACCCTTCAGTGTATTCCGTCAGGGCCCATTGCCTTATCCAGTTTTAGACGTGATAGTTCCTTTAGGACCTTGCCTACTGTAAAGGGGCTTGAGTCCATTTCTAATACCCCTGCACCCTTATGTTTTAACACTGGTCTGTTACCTGATCCTTCCACTGTAATTACTGAGCAGAAGTATCCATATTAATCCAGTATTAATCTCCAATTAACAAAGGGAGAAGACACTATAAAATATTATGAACTAATGAAAGAAATTGAGATTCTAAAGGCCAAACTAAATAAAAAAACAATCTCAAAAAGATTTCAAAGAGTTTGATAAAAATTCACAAAGCAGAATAGCAAAACATGATAAAACATTAACTGAAAGAGGAAAAAACTGCTACAGGATGCCAAAACTTATGAAAAGGGATTTTTTCCAAATGACCACGAACAGAGAATACAGTATATGGCCGAGTCCGCTAAAGATCAAGAAAAAGAACAAAATTGACTAAAGGGGGACAAAGGCAAATAGTTTCCTTTAACAGAGATTATATATGAATCAGCGTCAGAAACTAACTCCAAGGGCCAAGAATCTCAGTCAAGGGAAAGAAGGGACACTAATGAGGTTTTGTAGACACACAGCAACCCAAACAGCAGAAGACTACAAGCAAGAAAGGCAAGACCAGCCAGGGTGCAAAAGGAAAATGTGTAGGGGACAAGGAGCAAAATGGCGGGGGGGGGGTGGAGCAAGAAAATCGGAGAGGAAAAACAAGCGACAGACCAAATAATAAACATTTCAACAAATATCCTGACTGAGGCAAAACTAACGTGTTATGAAAGGCTGTAAACTTTGAGCCCACAACACAAGTGAATCAATTTGAAATTAACATTGGCCTCTAAGTGCCACAGGGAAATCAGGTTAAGAGATTTTTTTGCCAGCCACGAGAAAGAAGGCATGAGTGAGCAAAAAGCAAGCAATGGAAGACATGGAACGGAGCAAGCAGGACCCAGTGAACCTGGACCCCATGCACAAATTCTACAAGCATATAGCATCTCAGGCAATAACATTTAATGACACAATGTTGGGTACAATTCATTTACTAGAAAGTATAATGAAGATGTTACCCAGAATACGCAGTTGATGAATGCAACACTAAGTGGTTATCTAGGTTCTGATGTATGGCAAAAAAGAAAACATAGGCGGGATATATTGTTTAACCAGGAATGGCACACTAAGGCGGAGCTTGTTTCCAGGTGTGACCTATTTAAAGAAAAGCGCAAACACAGTGCAAATGTTTGCACGGTGTTTGTGCCTGCACTCACCCCAGCTGCTGCGGTATTCAGTCAGATAGCAAACGGGTGCTATCCAACTGAATATCAGGCCATATTGGCACAGCACTGAATGCTACTGTGCTGCACTGATACAGACCTGAGCTGTATAAAACCCTCAGGAGATAGCACTACCTGAAATGGGATAGTGCCAAGATCCCTGTGGACTATATTCAGCCTGGACATGCAAATGACCCATTGGGCATGCAAGATGCTAAGGGGCTGTTTGCATGCCCATTATGGGCTTATTTGAATGGGTGCAGCAGTCCTGTAGTGCCACTGATAGCATTGGAGTGAGAGCCCTGGTGGTCCAGTGGTTCCCCCACCCCACCCCAATCCCAGGTTTAAAACAGTTATGCACTCCCTGATGTCCAGTGGGTCTCCCACCCCCCTCACTGATTGACCTGGTAAACACAGTTGTACATTCCCTGGTGTCCAGTGGTTCCCCCCCCCCTGCAATCACAAGTTTAAAACAGTTTTCATTCTCTGATATCCAGTGGTTCACCCCTTGCCTGTTTCACGTATTTTCAGTATGCCCTGCTGGTCTAGTGTAACTTCCCAACCCCAATCACTCCTCTGAATGTATTTAAACATACTCTGATGGTCTAGTATGACCCTTCACCCCCAATAGCACCTCTGAGTGTATTTCAACATACCCTGGTGTTCAGTGGTTCCCCGCACCCTTCCAATCACCCATTTCAAATGACTAACTATGCCTTGCTGTCAGGTGGTTCCCAACCCCCGATCGCCTGTTACTGTATTGCAACTAAGCACTGGTGGTCCAGTGTTCCTGCACCCGACCCACCCACTCACATCCCACCTCCCCTACTCCCCTTAACTGAGTGGCTGGTGCTCCTCCAAGCTCAATACAGTGACAGGCACAGCACTCTTCTCACCTCCATAGCTGACTGCTGTATGAGCTTACAGTAGCTTTCTACAATATGCCTGCTTACTGATAGCTCATACCACAGCTGACTGCAGAGGTGAGAGGAGGGATGCGCTGATCACTGCATTGAGCTTGGAGGAGTGTCAACCACCCAGTTAAGGGGGGCTGCAGGGAGGTGGGATGTGAGTGGGCAGGTTGAGTGGGGGGACACTGGACCACCAGTGCTTAGTTGTAATAGTATAAATGGGCAATTGGTGGGTGGGGGGGACAGACTGGACAGCAGGGCATAGTCACTTGAAATGGGTGATGGGGTGGGGGAACTACTGGACATGGGGGTATGTTGACATATGCTCAAAGCAGCAATCAGTGGGTGGGAGTGTTACACTACACCACCAGGGTATGTTTCAATATGCTCAGAGGAGTGATCGGGGGGTGGGGGGGGTCACATTACACCACCAAGGTATACCTATAATATGTAGAAAAAAGGTGAGAGGAGGACCACTGGACACCAGGGAATGAATAACTGTTTTTAAACCTGCAATTGGGGGGATGGAAGGAACCACTGGATGCCATGGAATGAATAACTGTTTTTAAACCTGCAATTGTAGTGGGGGGACACAGTAAACCACTACAGAATATTTCAGTGCTCAAATGGGAATTTGGGGTGGGTGGCTGCAGTACTGCTGCCTGCCTTTAGAGTGGGTGGGGGAATGGTCTTAGCACCCTGTCTAGAGGGTGTTTGCGGTAACAGTAAACAGTGCCACTTGGGGTCTGTTTACTGACACCACAAACATTTGAATATACTGCTGTATCAGTATGCATGTGTAGACTCCCTCATTTGCATAGGTGTAGCAGTATTTTAGCACTTTGGCACTTCAGGTTTGTGGGGCACTCCTGGGGCATCTGAATATGGGCTGGCCAGGAGTATTCACGCAAACCCAGAGTACCACACATGCTAACCATGTTAGTGGGTATGTTAACCTTTCAGTATCGGGACTCAAATGTTTAAACCAAAATTGTCTTTTTGCCCCTACACCGTTAACACCAAAATCCTAACCTTTGAATCAATAGTAAGAAAAGAAGTAGCGGACATTGTTCCATCTCAAAATAATATAACCCATTACTCTCTGACATGGAATGAGAAAATGGCACTTCTGCAGTTCCAACAAATGATAGATATCATAGTGAAACCAGATGATAAAGGGGGAAAAACTACTGTTATAGATCACAGTATGTATCAGAATATGTTTATGAACTTATTGAAAGATATCAACTGCTATCGTCCACTGGGGGGACCATACTAATGTCTTTAAAACAGAGCCGTACATGCACTTACCGGGATCTTTAAAGACAGAAGCAATAACTGAAAATGAGTTTGAATTCATTTGGACCCCCACCCTATCCTTCATGTAATGTATGCATTATGAAACATATATAAGTGCAGTGTGACTCCACCAGGCTGCCAGATTATTTTTGGGGTGGGATCTCTCACAGACAGCCTACTGAAATGTGTTTGATTTTTTTTTCTTCAAAAGGGAAGAGTCTGTGCTGAAATACCACCTCATGGACACAGATGACCTCCTGCAGAAATTGGGAAATTTCATGTGGAGGGAAGACTACTGTTAGTTGTCAATAAACATGGAGTGTCTCTACTCATTGATGGAGCATGCCAAGAGAGTAGCGGCATGCCAATACTACATGAACAGAGATGGACAAGACATCACTGGTAAATTCATAGTGGAATCAACTGAGTTTATTTTGAAACACCACATTTTTGAATTCAGCAAGCAGATCTACATACAAATGTGTAAGACAGCCATGGGAACCTGCATGGCCTCATAGTAAGCCAACTTGTTTATGGGTCTATGGGAGAGTAACACAACATTTGATGGGACCTTTCCATATGCAGATGATGCCATTCTTTCACTCTGGTATATTGATGACATCATCTGCATATGGAAAGGTGAGACAGAATGAGCCCAGTGCAGTGTCTAAACCAAAATGAGTTAACCCTCAGGTGCACCCATAGATTAAAAAATCTCACATTGATTTCTCAGATGTTACATTCATGGGTGAACCTGGACAAGTGGTAAGAATAAGAGGCTGCAGAAAACCTAGTGCAACCAGTACGTTGTTACATGCTAACAGTATGCACCCACAGAGGCAGAAAATTTCAGTTCCGTATGGAAAATATGGCAGTATTTAGCAGAAATGTAGTTAGCAGAAAGATTCTGAAGCACAAATAAGTGAGACAGAGCAAAGGTTTAAAGGCTGCAGGTACTATCAGAATATTTAATCTAGATGAAGCCAAGAGAAAAGTGGAGGAATTAGGGAAACTCTGCTGTAGCCTAAGGGAGAAACAGTTACTGACTGAGCTGGTGACATTTCCTGCCATTTCTAATAAGGTGGCAGGTGAGATAGGCTCTGTGATACATAAATATTGGCCCCATACCAATGAGTGACACTGCATTAAAAAAAAAGCCCTGGGGATAAACTTAGGGTCACATTCAAGCGGTCACAGAACATTAGGAACAAGATTGCCCATAGCAGATATATGGCCCCCGTGTAACTTGGTTATCAGTGTTGCTTGTAGGATTGTGACATATGCAGATATGGCAAACAACAGAAAGAATTTGTGGACCCTGTGAAAGAATAAACTTATGCAACTGAAAGAGTTATCAGTTGTGATAGAGAATAGGTTGTGTATGCATGTATGCCCCGACATGCTCCTTACAAAAATCTACATTGGTAGAACAATAAGGCCTCTAAAACAGAGAATACAGGAGTATTTCAGGAACATAATACGAAGGACAGAGACCCCGGTACACATTTTATGGAGTGCCATAATTTAGAATCTCTGCCCCTTACATTTGTGGGTATAGAAAACATATAAAATAATGCATGGGGAAGTGTGGTTAATGAGGATGTTATGCACACCAGAGGTGTGTGATGCCCCATAAAACCAGAGGGCAAAGCCAGAGGGTTTTATCTTGGCATGACATACTGAAGGTGCGCATACAATCCAAATTTTCCAGCCTTCCCTGTGTTTTATTTTTTATATTTACTGGTTCTTTGAGAATTGCAGTTTTCTAAGTTTATTGCAACACAAACAAGAGAATGATTTTTCCCATAGGAAACTGTTTCAATGAAGTTATTTTAACATATTTTATAATATTTTGTAACACTGTGGAAATCACTACCAACAAATGTTCACCACACAATTCCAGTAGTCTCCAATACCACCCTGCCTTCCCACTCCCGCTACCAAACAGTCTACCTCCACCGGCTTAAAGTAGGAATGTCCTGCTGCTCGCTATTTGGTATTGCAGCACAAAACAAAAAACAGGATCAACCAGATAGCACAGCATGAATACATTTACTTCCAAAGAATAACTAAAAAAAAAACCAAAAAACAGAAAGAATATGTAAGAAGAACATGACTGCCTTGCTAAGTGAGAGCTGCCACCATGGTGTTTTCACAACTGTTCAGCCCACCCACACAGACAACGGGAGCCAATTAACAAAATGGAGCATCGTACAGGCCCTAGCTTCCACGTTAATCTCCCTTGATACCTATGAGGCATACAATAGACAACACACTGTTGAAAAGTCTTATATTTAAAAAAATAAACTTAAAAAATCACAAAGAATTACTGAATGCTACGGGTCAAGTGGAAATAGGAACCTGTTTGCCATTTGGCGGTTTTGTGCAGCGCGAGGTGACAGTACGAGGGAAGGGAGCCACAGAGCTGCTCAGCTGGCATCTCGTAGCTTGGCACAAGATTTGTGGTATTTATTAAAGTAGTTTTGTGCCATTTTGGTGTGGTGTCTGACAAGAAAGTTCTTTGCAGTTTGATGGTTTGTGCAGCACAAGGTGAGAGCGCAAGGGCAGGGAGCCACAGATCTGCTCAGCTGGCATCTCGTAGCTTGGCACAAAGTTTGTGGAAGGTGTCTGAGCAAACTCCATTATTCATGGTTCGTTATTCACATGTGTGAATAACGGAGTTTGCCAGCCACTGCCAGCGGGTGATAAACAATGCCAACCAGTAAATATATACACATAAACCCATGAGGAGGTGTCAGATTACACACCATCCTGAGAAGGGAGGCATATTGGAATTTTAAGCTCAGCTGTTAAAGAATGCAAGGGCTAAATGATATTTGAGACTACAAGTCATTTTTGTAATAGAGCAGCAATATGTTTCGTTCGGTGTCTTGAAATTGACTGAGCACTGCAGAATAATGAGTGCTTCCAGAATCACCAGCAAATAATATGCTGGTGTCTTTGGTTTGCAAAAGCTAGATTTACTTTTAGTTGCAATTGTATCAAAGGGTACTGTATATGTCATATTCTACACCCTAGTAATTCCTCAAAGAATCCCTAAAATTGTCATGTCACCGATGCTGTAAATATGTATATATTAATATCGTGCAGTTATACTAAGTTGAATGAATTTACTTAACCTCTGAATGTTTTGATCTCTTTTAGTCATTGCTTCCCATGCTTGTTTTTTGTATCAACATTCCAAGTCTGCATGTGAGTGATGCAGGGCTAGGAGTCAAACAAGCAATCAACATAACAGAAAAAATGTGTTTATTTATTTATTGAATTTTGGTGACCGGGTAGGCCCACTGATCCCAGAAGGTCCCTTTTTCAGGGGTGACCCGGGATACAGTACAGTATAAGACAGTCGGGTACAACAGGGTACAGAGAAAGTACAGATGATAACAGGGTTACAATATAGGCAATAATTCAGAATCAATTGAACATAAGTGCAACGACTGATTGAGTCAAGGCATGAACTTGAAGTCCGTTTGGGTGAGAAGGAGAGAGGGTTGGTGTTGGTTGTAGGGCCAGGGGAGACTATCCTATACCCTGACAGTGACATGAGATGGACTCTAACATGTGGAACTTGAGCCTTGTGTGAAAGTTTAGCAAAGATGAAGCTTCCTGTACAGAAGGTGGGAGATTGTTCCACAAATTAGGGGCAGTGTAAGCAAAGGATTTGCCTCCCATATTTGTCTTGACTCTGGGGATTGCGAGTAGGGTCCGACCTGAGGTCCTGAGCATACGTGAGTTGTGCTTAGGAGTGATAGTTCCTTTTAGGCTGAGTGGGGCAGCCAGGCATTGCAGTTTGTATGCAAGACAGAGCAGGAGGTACTGAAGACGAGCCGCAAAAGAAGGCCACTGCAGCTGGGCAAGCGTATATCGCAGGGATAACTTCTTGGGTGACTGTGGGTCGCGAACACGCAACCTTGTTGTATAGGACCTGTAGCCAGAAAGAATTGTCATGTCTTGCTTGGATAGGATCAGAAAGATATCACCATCAAGATGTGGATGGATAATATAATAATAATAATAATCTTTATTTTTAACGTGCCTTTCAAATGTCATGGCACAGTACAACATTAAAACAATAAATAAAACCACGATAGTAAATATGAAAAACAATTTAAAATCTGTCTTCCTAATCACAATAAGCCCTGCTCCATAAATACATCTTTAATGCCTGTTTAAATCCCCTCCCAGTCACGCATTCCCTAATCCGACGTGGTAGAGAATTCATACTAACATACTAAAATGCCAGCAGAATAGGCCTAACGGTCTTTCGAGTCTGCTCGATTGGTCAGCCCCCACCCTGGGTGCTGACCTTGCTGCCCCCCTCACCTTCTCTGGCTTCTCCCTTCCCAGTTCCGGATATTCTTGCTGCATTGGATTTTGCTTCCAGAACCCTTCCCCTGTACCTGTCCCAGCCCCTCTTGAACCCCTCCACTGCTCTGCCTCCACCAGCCCCCTAGGCAGTGCATTCCATGGCTCCACCACCCTCTCAGTGAAGTGGCACCTCCTCCTTTCTCCCTTAATCTTCCCCTCCAGCTTCCACCCATGCCCTCTAGTGGCCCCTCCTCCTTCCTTCAAGCACCCTGACTGTTTCTCCCCTATTTACCCTCTTCATGTACTTGAGACCTCTATCATGTCCCCGGTCCTTCTCTCTTCCAATGTGTACATATTTAGCTCTTCAAGCCTCTCCTCATAGGTCCTGTCCCCCAAACCCCAAATCATTTTGGTTGCCCTCCTCTGGACCCTCTCCAGGAGTTTAATGTCCTTCTTTAAGTGTGGCCTCCAAAGAGCTGCATGCATTACTCAAGGTGTGGCCTCACCAGCTAGTTATACAGAGGGAGCATCACTTCCCTCCTTCTGGAGGTGATCCCCCTAGTGATGCATCCCAGCATCCTGTTGGCCTTGGCTGCTGCCCTCCTACAAGTCTCTGAGTTGTTCATTTTGACATCCACCACCACCCCCAGGTCCCTCTCAGCCATTGAGACTTGTAGCATTTCCCCACCCAGGGTGTACACTTGGCCTGGGTTTCTGGCCCCCAGGTGGAGTACCTTGCATTTCCCTGCATTGAACATCAGCTTCCACTTTCTAGACCATCTTTCCAGAGCCTCCAGGTCCCCCTGTAGAGCCACCCTCCCCTCCTCCCCATCCACCATGTTTTGAGTCATCCGCAAAGAGACTTATCTCACTCCTGATTCCTGTCCTTATGTCAGAGACGTAGGCGTTGAACAGGAGGGGCCCAAGGACTGATCCCTGTGGGACCCCACTAATGACCCTCTTTGGGGATGAGACTATCCCGCCAACTATGACCCTCTGGGTCCGGTCCTGGAGCCAATTGCCTATCCATCTGATCATCTGGTTCCCCACGCCCATTTCTCCCAGCTTATCCAACAGGCCCATGTGAGGAACAGAGTCAAATGCCTTGCTGAAGTCTAGAAAGAGGACGTCCACTGGTCTACCAAGGTCCAAGGCACTCGTCACCCAGTCATAGAACTCCACAAGGATTGTCTGACATGATTTCCCTGAGATGAATCCATGCTGTCTATCGTCCAGGCACCCTGACTTTTCCAGGTCCCCCCCAGCCTCTCCTTGACAATGCCCTCCATCACCTTGCCCACCACCGATGTCAGGCTGACAGGCCTGTAGTTCTCTACCACCTCCCTTGAACCCCCCCTTGTGGATAGGCACTATATGCGCCACCTTCCAGTCCTGGGGCACCCACCCTGTCCTCAGAGAGATGGTGAAAAGCTCCACCAGGGGTTTCGCCAGGACATCTGCAAGTTCCTTCAGCACTCTGGGATGTAATTTATCCGGCCCCGGTGCTTTCTCCTTCTTAAGGGAGCTGAGGGCTTCCCTCACTCTCTCTGCTGTGATTTCCACTTCCAGTACCTCTTCTCCCTGCTTAGCCCTCCCCCCTCCTGCCAGTGGTGCCTCCTCCTCTCCCCAAACCCGCCAATCAGTAAGGGTCCCCCCCTCCTCAGTATCTCTGTCTCCTCCCATGTATGATGCAGCACCCCTATTTTCCTTGGTGAAAACTGAGGTGAAGTACTCATTTAGTACCTCAGCCTGCTCCCCCAGGTCTTGTGCCCATCTCTCCCCTGATTTAATCCTGCTAATCTGCCCCTTCACCCTTTGTTTTTCCCCAATGTATCTAAAGAACCCTTGTTCCTCTCCTGATTTCCTGGCCAGGTTCTGCTCCTTCCTTGCCTTAGCCGCCCTCACCACCCTAGTGGCCCTTCTAGCCATCAGCTCATACTCCCCTCGATCCCTTTCCCCCCTTAAGCACTTGAATTGCCTATAGGCTGCCTTCTTTACCTGCACCACCTCCTGGCCCTCCCTGGTCCACCAGCAGGGTTTTCGGGCCCTACCGCATTTTCGTCTTACTCTTGCACAGGTGCTGGTAGCATCTTGCACCCCTCTCCTGATGATTTCCCACCTACTATCAGCATCCATGTCTGACCCAATCCCATCTAAATGCTCCTTAAGGATCCTTCCCATTTCCTTAAAATCCGTTCCCCTGAAGTCAGTTACCTCCGTCTTTGTGCAGCTTTCTAGCCCTCCTAGATCCAGGCAGAACCAGACCGTGACATGGTCACTTCCCGCCAACTGGTCCCTTACCTCCAGGCCCCTAATCTGGTCACTGTCTGCCAGGACCACATCCAGTACCCGTGCCTCCCTGGTCAGTTCCCCCACCTGCTGAGTTAGGAACGTGTCTTGAAAGACATCCAACAACCTCTGTTCCCTGGTCACAGAAGATGTCATAGTCTCCCAGTCTGTTCCTGGCATGTTTAAGTCCCCCAGCACCACCACCGTTCCTCTGCCCAGTTTGCAGTGTCTCTCAACATCTGCCACCAGACTCTCCTCCAGCTCCTCCGCCAG
This sequence comes from Neoceratodus forsteri, assembly GCA_016271365.2. Lineage (NCBI taxonomy): Eukaryota > Metazoa > Chordata > Ceratodontiformes > Ceratodontidae > Neoceratodus > Neoceratodus forsteri. The sequence continues at coordinate 769,035,235 of CM028132.1, forward strand.
GGCAGGGGGTCTATACACCATTCCCATTTTTACTCTCTTGCCCCCCTTTGTTATCAAGGTGACCCAAATTGCTTCCACGGTTCCCTCCGCCTCCTCTACTTCCCCTATGCCAATGCAGTTTTTGACTATCATTGCTAACCCTCCTCCCCTTCCCTCCCCCCTGTCCTTCCTGAACATAGTGTAACCCTCCAGGTTCAGGTCCCAGTCATGTTCTGCAGTGGCCCAGGTCTCAGTGACTGCTGCCACATCTACTGCTCCCTCAGTTAGCATCGCCTGGAGCTCAGACATTTATTTCCCAAACTCCTGGCATTTAGCAGGACTACCTTCCACCCTTTCCCTATACTTCCATTTCCTGCTCATGTTCCCATGGGGATTCTGTTTTCCTGGTCTGCACTTTACCAGTCGGGCCTTTCCCCGCAATCCTCCAGCTCCCCAGGGGTGGAGACAGAGTCCTCTTTATGGCACCCCCTTGACAGCCTTTTCTCCCATCCCTCCCCCTTCACAAGTTTAAACCCACTTTTCACCAATGAACCCCTCTATTTTCAGCTTAAGGATTCCCCTCCCCTTCAAACTGAGATGGAGTCTATCTCTAGCATACAGCTCCTTATCCTCCCAGGTCTCCCCCCAATCCCCAATCAACCCATACCCTCTGGCCTCACACCACTCCCTGAGCCACTGGTTTATCTCCCTTAATTCCAGAGGATTGAGGCCACATACATAAATGCTTGGGCCCCTGAAGATTTTAAAGAAACCCTCGGGATCTCTAGCAACCCCTCCTCGGCCAAGCAGAGCAGTCGCTGAGGGTGGCAAGGAACCAGAAGCTCTTTCAGGTAGTCAGGGCCCAGTCCACGAAGGGCTTTATAAGTCAGTAATCTGACTTTGAAGGTGATCCGCCACTGTACTGGCAGCCAGTGCAGTTCACGCAGCAAAGGTGTGATATGGGAAGACCGAGGAGTCCCCATCAACAACCGAGCTGCAGAATTCTGCACCAGCTGCAGGCGGCGGATATCAGCCCCCGGCAGCCCAAAGTAAAGGGAGTTGCAATAATCTAGACGTAAGGTCACAAAGGCATGGATCAATGTAGGAAGATCACCGGAAGGAACAAGGTGCTTGATCCTAGCGATGTTAGGATGCTCCCTTTGATTACACACTAAGGATGGGTGAATTTAATCTTCTGCCAGCAGAATTCTGGTGAAATGCTGATTTCGCTTTCGTGAAATTTCGCCAAAATTTTGATTTTGGTTATTTCCATCTACTTTAAAAAGAACTTGTCCACATTGCACCATATTTGGTATATTGGCTTTCCCAGAGTTTGTAGAGATATGAACCAGGTTTCAGATCTCTTTTTTAAAAATGACTGAGTTATAAGCCTCCAAACATTTGGACATTTTAAAATTACAGTTAACAACTACGTAAACTAAAAGCGTTTGTGCACATTGCACCAACAATTGGTATGGTGACATTACCCATACATATGTGTGCCAAGTTTCAGATCTTTAGCCTTAAGGGTGACAGAGTTATAAGCCTCTGAACTTTCAGAAATTTTAAAATTACATTTCACAATTACATAAACTGCTGAATTTTAAGCCCCTATAAGTTTAAAGCTAGAGAACAGAAGATCACCAATGTTGTTAGGTTAATTGACCCTAAGTGTTAGGCTTTAAGGCAACCACTATGGTCCAGCATCAGAACATCATGCTGCCATGCTGATGACCCAGGTTCGGAAGCGAGGCCCTGGACGTCGTGTCAGGAGGCAGGTCATAGCTAAACCTTACAATCTTTATTTAGCAGTTTCTATGAATCTTCCAAGAAAGTATGCACCTAAGGTTTCAATTATCTAGCTCCAAAGGTGGCTAAGTTGTAAGCATTTAAATATTTTCTGAAATTTTCACATGAATATTAAATTGCTACAATTTGAGCCCTATGACATCCCCACCCTTCATCCAAATTTCATGAAACTTATAAAACATTTACGGCATGAGCCAGACAATATGCATGCCAAATTATAGACCCCTTTAACATTGATCGAGTCATAGCCAATTAAAGAATTTTGGGAAATTTAAAAAAAATTCACAAAATTTCATGGAAATTTCTGGAATTCTGTGAAACATCTACAAATTCAAAATTTGCTAATTTTGCTCACCTCTATTGCACATTGAACTTTTCCAAAAAAAATTCAAGAACAAAACACCTGAAATTTGCAAATGTGGACTTTCGTCACCTTTAAACTGCAACCTTCGTGTATGCATTCCTTGTACCACAAATATGGAAGGGATTTCACACTCACATATGTGATTTGCTCTTTTGACACATTTAATCACAATTTAGGATCACAGCAAGTTCTGAACTTCACTCACTGAACTTTAATATATGATGTCACTGTATTTTGATTGGCTGTCCTGATCAAGTGTGGGTGGAGGTTTGACACTTAAGTGCAGTCGAGACTTCTATGCCACACCCTCTGACTAAGATCAAGACAGAGTGAAGCGTTAGGGCAAGGAGGCTGCTAATCCTTGTGGCAGGTGACAGATTATTTTTGTCATTTGGGGATTTGAATATGTATTTATGATATCAAGCAGTTTATATACCTGGTGGTGCTTTTATCATGAGTTCTATGACAATAAAATGCCTTTTACAAGTTACCATCTGTGATATGTAAGCCTTTTGCGAACCTTATAAAACAGGCTCAGTGATTTTTATGCAGCACGTTTTACTCCCCAGACCAGCCTGTGCACTTGTCAGTACCATACTTCTGCAAATCAAACATGCAAAATGCTGCAGTATTCTGCAGGTAGAACAGTGTAATTCAATGGCAATTAAGCCCTTTTTTCATGTAGTATTTTCTGACATGTAATTTACTGCAAGTTACTGCATTGCATTGTATCTGGCTGCACTGTACATTAAGTAAAGGAGATCCCAAACCAGAATGGATACTGGAGCTACTGTCTCTGGCAGAGGGGTTGTGGTGATTGCCAGCTGCTGCCAAAGGGCATGCTGGAGTACATTCTGCCATACTGTACCCCAATACACCTGCCTTTGAGTGTGGAGACACTGATGTGAGGCACCAAGCAGAGGGGTGACCTCAGGGCTCCAGCAGGGAAATTGGCCTGACACTATGCAGCGGCCCTCAGGCAGGGTACTCCTGCCCTGGATGCAATCAGTGAACCAAAGTCCAATGGTAAAGTCCCTGCAGCAGTAATGCCTCCTGCATCAACCACTAATCTGACACTATGGTGTCACTGTGTGTAAGTGAAATGTGTAAACCACAATCTGAAAGCCTAGTTGGAGAAATTGGTAAAATTATGCGTAATGGAACAGGCTCTGACCTGTGTTAGTACCTCATCCCTGGTGTGTGAAAAGAGGAAAAGGAGGGTCCAAGTGGTTCCAGATGTAGGCGAAGGGTTCTTCCTTTACCAAGGGACCCCTAAGGTCCTAACTGAAGTCCGGGGTCAGGATCAAACCTGCTTGCACAGTGCTAACCAGGAGAACTAATGGGGACTGAGTCCCTTGTGTATAACTGTAAATATGATCAGAAAAGCATAACTACTGCTTAAACTGCTCTTGCAGTGTGTTATTTTCTGACATGAGAGGTCCTAGTTGAACTCACCCCATGACCGAGGAAGATGTGCACTGTGTGTGCATCTAGAGCAGGAGAACCTTCTGTCAAGCCTTATGCCCACACAAAGAAGGTCTCCCCAGGCCAAGCCTGCCCTTACTGATACGTAGAGAGGGTTATCATATGGTGCCAGCCTTAGCTGAAACAGCACACAGTAGCTGCAGCCGAGTGGGCTGCAGAGAAAAGTAAATCAAATTTGTGGTTAAACTGCAGTGTGGGTAGATCAATGTGTTGTGGTAGATGAGCTTGTTTTTTAAAAAGTCATGAAAATACAGAGAAAATAGAAACAGAGTTTATCAGCAGAAAAGGACTGGTAGGCCCATCCAGTATGCCCTATTTTTCCCCACCTATTTCCGCTCCTCAGACCCTATTTGGTCACCGGCATTCCTCCACCTCCCCTTCCTCTGCTTATAACCATGTACCTATCCCACACATGCTTGAAGCTCCCCACTGTTTTCACCCCCACCACCTCCTCTTCTGGCAGGCCGTTCCAGGTATTCACCACCCCTTCTGTGAAAAAGTATTTCCTCACATCCCTCTTAAACTCCCCCCAGCTTCATTGCCCCTGTGTTCTGATGCTTTACCTCCTCTGAAAGAGACTTCCTACCTCCATTTTGTTCACCCCTGTAAGGTACTTATAGGCCTCAATCATGCCTCATCTCACTCTCCTCTTCTCCTGAGTGTACATGCTGACATCCCGCAGCTTCTCTTCATATAGCTTCTCATGCAACCTCCGTACCATTGTGGTAGCCCTCCTCTGGATTGCTCTGTCAATGTCCTTGTGGAGCTGAGTCCTCCAGAATTGGACACAGTACTCTAAGTGGGGTCTCAGCGATACACTGGCAACACCACCTCCCTCCTGCTGCTAGAAATCCCTCTCCCTTTTCACCCCAGCTTCCCTAGCCTTGTCTGCTGCCTTGTCACACTTCCCTGCCACCTTGAGATCATCAGCAATGATTTCCCAGAAGTCCCTTTCTTGTTTGGTGATTGTCAGTACAGTCCAACCCCGCTTATCCGAACCGCTTGGGAGACATAAAATAAGTTCGGATAAACGAGAGGTCGGTTAAATGAGGGAAAATCAGATTTGATTAAAGAATGTGACCGAAACACACAGTATGAGATTCTACAGTTATTTAATTGGTTTAAGATGCAATTTAAAACAAACATAGTAAAAAATAATAATAATGCAAAACACCATAAATACTCATAAATAAATACAGTACTGGTATAGAATGGATCATTTTAAAAAATCAGTCATAGACCACTCTTTGCAACTGTCTAGCTGTTTACAGGCAGTACGCAGCTTCATGTTCTGTAGTAACATGACCTGCACATTGTCACAGTCAGGCTGGCTTTCTAAATATAAAATGCATTTCCCCAGCATATCAATTACCTCACCATGTCTAGGTGAAACAACAGGTGGTTCTTGTTCTTCTTCCTCGTCCTCTGAGTCTGGTACAGGCTGCTCAGGCTGTGTAACTAAGTCAACTATGGCATTGTCGGACAGCACCTCGTGACCCTTGTCATCAGAGTCACAGCTTACCCAGTCAGAGATTTATATCTCAGTCAGGTTCTGTGGTAGTGAGGAAGTGAATGCTGTTAACTCAGCTGTGACATCATCTGCAGCAATTTCTGTCATTTCATCCAGGTGAGTGACATTGTCAAATCCCCCATCAGAACTGCAGGTTTTTTTATTCCTGATTTAATCCAGGATTTCATGATGCTGTATGGTCTGACATTGTCCCATGCCTCGGAAGCCATGTAAATAACATCTTTTAAGTTTGTTGATTTTATTATGCTGTTGAGGGGGGTTTGCTCATTTTCTTCAGCCAAAACAGTCTGTAACAATTTCTTGCAGAACCCATGCCTGAAGATTTCCAGCACGCCTTGATCGCAAGGCTGTAGTCTTGATGTTGTGCTTGCTGGTAAAAAAAGAACTCGAATGTTACCATCTCTGGTTTGTGCCTCTGGGATTTCAGGGTGTGCTGGGGAGTTATCCACTAATAAAATTGCTTTAAGTGGCAGCCTTTGTGAGCGCAGGTATCGCTTGGCTTGGGGGACAAAGTTCACAGAAATATGAACTATAAAACAAAAATGGTGTCACTCTGGTCTCCTCTATGAGTCCTTTCGTTAGTGAATCAAATATTTATTAAGGAGACCGAATCACAATCGTGCTTCTCTGGCTACCCAGCGCTTCGACTCCTCATGAGTCTTCCTCAGGGGTGTGGCCATGAGTGCATGACAAGTCTTTTATGTCAGTATAAATTAATTATTCATGTACTGATCATTTACATAATGTTTTTTTTTAAATGACACAACACCATAATACCATAATGAAAGAAAAGGAAAAAAGAAAGGAATAGGGGTGGAAGGAGGGGAAAGGAAAGGGTAGGAGGTGTGGGGGGGGGAGAACTAGGATAAGGGGAAGAGGAATTTGGTTCTTATCAACATTGGTATCACATTCTAATAATTAAATCACCATTGTGCCGTAACAATACCTACTTATAAAAACAAGACATGAAATTTCATATTTTAAGGAAATTTACCTCCAAATGTCCTGATACATTTTAACACTAAATTGCTGCCTAGTGGCGCTCTTAAATTTTAATTCAATAATGAATAAAGATTACTATGTTAGAAAATTCTTATTTAGAACAAACTAGTCCCAGACATTTTTTGTTTTATAGTTCATACTTCTATTTACAAGCTGGCAGCTCGTTTTTGGTGAGTACTAGGCAATTTGCTGATCGCGGCTACTGTTTCTTTTTTTCGATTCATAAAGTTCACAGAAAACTAGCAGGTGAAAATGTTCCCATCCATCCAAGCATTTCTCCGCAATTCATATTGTATGGGTAGCGATGCCATGTTGAGATGTTTAAAACACTGTGGCTCCTGTGATTTACCAACCAGCACTAGTTTCATTTTATGCCCTGCTGCATTAACACAACCCAGAATTGTAACACGGTATTTTTGTTTTTTTAACCCTGGGGCATCTAGTTCAGATCCGTGGGCTAACGTGCGGTCTGGGAGACATTTCCAATAGAGGCCAGTCTCATCAGCATTAAACAGTTGTTCTGGCACAAGACACTCATTCTCAATCATAGTTTTGTGCTTCTCAATAAAAGGTGAAATGTTCTCCTCGGCAGCACTCAGGTGCTCCCCGCAAAGTTTTAACTGTCTTATTCCATGTCTCCTTCTAAATCTGTTCAACTACCCCTCACTGGCTACAAATGTCTCTGTGTTTCCCAGTCACCTATGGAACTGCAGAGCTTTCTGCTTAAGAGGCGGCCCTGAAATCGGTGTTCCTTTTTCCCTTTCTTGAGAAAAAACACAGATAAATTGCCTTATCCCTGTTGTCATCTCAACAGGTGTTCATGTTTTTTCCGTCGTATGAACCAGCTTCTGCTTCCATGGTTAGGGTAAAATCTTTTAGCTTTTCTTTTGAGGCTTTTATATCACTTATTGTAGATTTACCTGCACCATACTCTCCCACTAAAACAATACCTCCACCCCATCTTATACACAAATCTTGGGTTTCCCCACCCCAGGTGCATGACTGCACTTTTTGGCATTGAAACCCAGCTGCTATAGCCTAGACCACTCCTCTAGTTTCCTCAGATCCCTTTGCATTCTTCTCTCCACCCTTTCCTGAGTGTTTACCTTGTTGCAGATGTTTGTGTGATCTGCAAAGAGACAAACCTTCCCCTCCAGTTCATCAGCAATGTCACTTATGAAGACATTGAACAGGATAATTCCCAGTACTGATCCCTGTGGCACTCTTCCAGATACTATCTCATCACCCGAGTGTCTGCCATTTAACACCCCCCTCTGCCTCCTATCTTTCAAACAGTTTGATACCCAGTTTACCACTTTATCCCCAATCCCCAGGCTGCTTAGTTTCTTTACTAGCCTCCTGTTTGGCACAGTGTCAAAGGCCTTGCTGAAGTCCAGATAGGCCACATCCACTGCCCTCCCCTGATCTGCCTCCATAGTCACCAAGTACAAGAAATCTATGAGATTTGTTTAGTATGACCTCCCCCCACCATGAAACTGTGCTGACAGTGGTCCTGCAGCCCATATGCCTCCAGATACTCCATCAGCCTCTCCTTAAGTGTAACCCCCCTCTGGGGGCTTACCTTAACTGACCCATTTCACCCAATCTCCCAGTCACTCCTCTGGTGTCCATGATCCGTTTTGGTGTTCCACATCCTCCCCAAACCAGCCCTGTATTTAATTTAAGCCCCTTTGGGCTTCGAGAGTTAGTTGCGATTGCCACTCATTCTTTTGCACTACGGTACAGTGGCCGATCGCGCATGCACAGGATAGTGCATTTGTTTTGCCAACCACCAGTGTTGCAGTCAATCAGAGAGTGATTTGACAGTCCCAGTGCCCCTGCTGGGGTAAATAGGCACTGGAGACCTCTAAGAGGCAAGAAGGAAACCTCTTCAATGTTTTAAAATAAAGTTTGAGTAAGGTGCATATGGCGGAGGCTCATGAATAATTCATGAGCCCTCATGAATATTAATGAGGATGCTGCCTGCTGCCTGGGGGGGGTGCTGTCCTCTAGTGGCAGTGACAGGAGTGAGGCTAAAGATTGTTTTAAAGCAATGTGGTCGTCAAATAGAGCACTAATGTGGCTACCCAACAGTGGCAGTTTGTAAATAAAAGGGACTTCTCTTGGCTGCAGCAGAACTTTTTTTCAAGAGACACTGTGTGGGACTGCATACTAAGGTGTTCCAGCAGCCACTTCCTGGATGCTTTGAGCCTTCCAAACAGCCAATGAGATAACATGGCGCCCAAAAACTGTGACAAAGAACTTCTGGGAGAAGGTGGTGACTAATTCAGTTGCCTAATTCATGTTCCAATGAGAAATCAGGAAATATTGACTTCTATGGCTATTGATGACTGATCAGCTTGAGCAGCCAATCAGGAGGCTGGAATCTCGAGTGAAAACCCAGGGACTTGGTGGGTTTGAGTCAGTCTCATCCCGAACTCTTCCCTTGTCAGGAGGATTCTGTGTAAATGGATTTGGACTGTGAGAGGCCTTGCTCAGGCCTCTGTTGGAGATTGCCACTGCAGAAAAAGGAATATCAGGAGAAAAGAGAGTGAGAGACTGGGCTGATTCCTTCAACTCTCCAGGTATTGTGAACTGTGCTGTTTGGACTGAAGAGGATTACAGTTGCCGAGACCCTGCACTGTATATGGGACTGATCTGACAGAACTGTGCTGGTGATTGAAAGTGAACTATTGCTGCAGAGGAATCGCTTTAAGCATTGTGACTCTGTTTAAGAGATTGAAGAGGCAAAGTGTCTCAGGTGCAGGGTGCTAGCCAGGTTCTGTGAATTTGCTATGAACTGATTGAAGTGGCTGAGAGCTGTGTCCCAGCTGAGGCTGAAGAGAGAGACTGTTGTGGACATTTTTAGGACCTGAAAGCACAAAAAGGTGGGAAGGGGCCTATTTAGTTTCAAGCCCCCTGCTGATTGATATGGTCTAAATTCCATCCGAAGCTGTTTCTACGAGGCTAGCACCCATGGCAAACTTTCACTGCTGTTATCCAGGAGTTGTCTGCTGCCAGTTTGTTTATGAATTCAGTGCAGGAACTGCAGGGGATTCCTGCTGCTTAGGAGTCCTCACCCAGAGCCAGGGAAGGAACTAGTTAACCCCTTCCAAGTGGGACCCACTGTCTCAGGAGGTCACCGGGGCTTACTAGGGTGCTAGAGCACCTACAACCCTTGTAGGGAGCTGGACTGTGGGGCCACTCCCTGGTCTAGGCCTTCTGAGGCTGGTGTGGACCTGCATTCGAGCTCTGCAATGGGCCAGAAGAGGCTGAAGGTGACAAGCAGCCAGATCTTCAATCAAGGGGACAAGCTGCAAGACCTTCAATCAAGATTGAGCCTTTAAGAAAAAGCACCACTATCTTGTTGCCCATTGCTGCCAGTTGTGGACAGAGCTCCTCACTCCTGGACTAGTGAAGGATCCTTCCTGGAGGCACAGCTGCAGAGCTGCAAACCGTGAGTACCCAGGACTTGCTCCTGGGATAAAAAGTGGAGTGTTCACTTTGCATTTAACTTTATTGCTTTCAATATTCCTAGGGCCCCAACAGCTGGCCAACCCACGGCAACTTCCTGGCCTGCAACTAGTGGATACCCAACAGACTGTCAGGGTAAAGCACTGGTACCAATGGGGTGGGCAGCTAGGGGTGATCTGCCATTTGGGCCCAGTTGTTCCCGACTTGTTAATTCTTGCTAACCATATTTTTTCTTCCATAGCTATCCTCTATCCAGATACCCCTATCCTAACCCTTGCCCCCAATACAGCAGTGAGTTTACTGTTTGAAACTGCTGCATATAGGGTGTTTCTGCATCTGCCAAATTATTGCTGTTCTATGGTTTATGGTGTTAATGAATTGTTGGGTGTCCAGTATGTGGGGTGGTTGGTAGGGCTCTACTATGCCGGTTCGACATCCTTTATGTCGACTGACATCTCACCGACAGGGTCATGTAGACTGCAAGTTGCAGTCTACATGATTCTTGTGTGTCGATCCTGTTTTTTATCAAGCGCTTTGTCCCGCCCTCCCCCATTTTTAGGATTGTCAACTCCAGTTGGAGTTGATTTGGGGTGGGTGCAGGACGGAGACAGCATGCCTTTTCGAGCGGGCACACCAACACAGTGACCCGTCGCTAAGTGCTCCATTTTGCTGACAGTGTGTATTTCGCTGTGTTGGTGTCGCCGTAAGGGTGGCATACTGGTTGGTAAGGGAGGTGGGTATGTGCAGCATCCCAGGGGGCTGCGCCAGCCAGTCATCTGACCCACTTCTAATTTACTCTGAGTGGAGGCACTGTGCTATTTCTTATAACTTTGGGATAGAACCCCTGATCACCAATGTAGCAGGACCCAGGCCCCTTAACCTGTTAAACAGCCAACTGACAGGGGTAGTAGCCCACGGGCACATGGCACCTGGGCTACATAAGCAAGGATCTCCATTAAGTTCTTCTCTATTGATGTGAGACTGACTGGCCTGTAGTTGTTAGCCTTCTCCATGCTGCCACCCTTGTGTGGAGAGGGACCACATCATCCTTCCTCCAGTCCTCTTGAACTAATCCCATCTACAATGAGGTGCTGAATAGTGTTGCCAGAGGGGAGGCTAGCACTGTACTTAGTTCTTTTAGAACCCTTGGGAGAATTCTGTTCAGTCCCATTGCCTTGTTCTCCTTTAGGGCTTCCAATCCCTTCCAGACGCTCATCTCCGAAAATGGACTTGTGTCCACTTCCTCCAGTGCCTGCTGAAACTTGGTCCATCCCCCCACCACCACCACTGTGATAGCTGAGCAGAAGTACTCATTTTTGATTTTTCCTGCTCTTCTGCACAGTCCCCCTCTGCCCTCCTGATACCACTGTCCCACCCCTTGCTTTCCTCTTATCACTTACATACCTGAAGAAAGTTTTATCCCCTTTTTTGACCTCTGTAGTGATCCTTTCCTCTTGTTTTTGTCTTTGCTGACCTCACCCTCCTTCCTGCCTCCCTTTGCTTTTCCAGATATTCCTCCCTGTTCCCCTCCATCAGGGTCTCCTTGTACTTCCTAAATGCCATTGTTTTCTCCTTCACTGCCTTAGCCACCTCCTTTGAAAAACATCATCCTCTTTCTCCTCCTTCCCTTGCCATTCCTTCCTTAGTCTTTTTACAACTGTGGGTGGAGCCATCAGGAGTATTGCATGTACAAAAGGAGTGATGTCATGTTTTCTGTCTGTGGAACTGACTAAAGGTGTAAATAATCTCCTCCGCCTTACCCTCCTCCAAGCAATGTTTTCCGCTCTCAAATAAATACGCTTTCATGTTAGTCAATGGTTGCAGGGTACTATTTTCTTTCTTAAATGGGTGGTACAAGAACTGGAACCTAAGCAGTGGGAGGCAGCATTAGGTTTTTTTCTGGAGTAAGATCCACCTCCGCCTCCACCCCAAACTTTTTTCTGATTCATGTGGGAGGGGCATGAGACAGCTCTAGCATGCTGTAATGAGATACACTAGTTTGGGACTTTATCAACCAACAGACATGCCTTGGCAGTGGAGAACAGAACAGAAGGTATTTAATGCCTTCAAATTGCCTTAAAAATCCTTTGGAATAAATGATTATCAGAGCCACGTGGGACCTCAGAAGGAGACCTAGATACACATTTATCTCTGTAAGAAAATTTTCATTTTTTTTGTGGGGGAGGGGGTGGTGGGATTTAAACTCAGATCTAACTGCCCAGATCATCAATGCTATAAAATGCTATAATTAACAGCCTCTAGCTGTTTTCTTACAGAAACCCCACTCAGTTAGATTTCAAGTATTTGCTAAATTGTAAATGTAGGTATCAGCATTCTGTTAGTAGTCAGTGCTGATAGTGGTCTGTGACAAGATCATTTTTTTTACAAATGAAATGTATGGTAGGAAGCTGAAAACAGACTTTGATGATAGTGTGTTTTTTTCTTTTAAGCTGAGATGTATTAGAAAACTTTGAACAAGAAAATAATTGGTGATTGTAAAAGCTATTCTGATCAGAGCTGACATAAAAAAATCTTAACTATTTTTTATTTTATCATGGACACTAGAAATAGGATGTTACCATTTACTCCATTAAACCTGTTTTTCAGGTTTGTTATAGCATCCCTGCCAAGGTAATCTTCCCAGAATGCAATCTGTCACGGGGGGGTTGAAATTGTTAGTAATGCATTTAGAAATGCAATTTTTAATTGTCTTTACAGTTAAACATGCAGTTTCATGTCAGGGCACATTTTTTGGAGGGGTTCAAATGATTTTAAACATGGGCACAGTACTTGGTCAATAAAGACTTTGATGATAAAGTGTATTTTTTCTTTCAAGTTTGAGAAGTATGTATTATATATAAGTGTAACCGTGTTGTAAATGGTTAAGTAGGCAGTGGTTTAAGGTTCTGAGCTACAAAGCTGGAGACCTGGGTTTGACCACCACAGCCCCCACTTGCATACTATGTGACCCTGCGCAAATCACTTAAAGGAGTAGTTCACCCAGAATGTGCAAAAAACATATGTTATGTAGAGTGTTTTGAAATGTATGTTTAGTCCTAGCGTGTTCTGCTCTCTGTCTGCTATTTGGAGTTTTTCCTAAATTGCCTGCTACCTGTATGGTAGTTTTATGACCCCTGGGGATCTCCATAACAAATAGTTTTATTGGCTTTCTTTCTCCTACGATGCCCCCTGTCTCATGTGACTGTGATGTAGCCATGCCCTTTAGCATGTGTACTACTTTAAAATTAGTTTAGCAACAGCAGAGCCTTGTAACTGTTCTTATACAGGGAGCACAAATGGCAATAGTTAGTTTAGCAGATACCTGAAAGCTATCTAACTGGGGTTTCTGTAAGACAACAGCTGCTAAATAGCTCTAATTCATTATTTTTTTTATGTTAAAACACTCCTGCTAGCTAGACCTGATGCACAGAGAAAACAAAAATAGTGAATTAGAGCTATTTAGTAGCTGTTGTCTTACAGAAACCCCAGTTAGCTTGCTCAAAGGTTTGTAAATCTGATATTTAACTAAATAAATAAATACATATTTATGTTTAAGCCCATGAAACACCTTTATCTAGTTAATGCATTCACAGTCATAGTGGCTCTGCCAGAGCTTGTTTCATTGAGTCTCCACTCCTCACACTCCAGCCATCCCCCCTTTGAGGTATTTACTGAGTCAGTCACCCATTTCTTTAAAATCTGCTCTCCTGAAGTCCAGGACACTTATCTTATTGTGATTTTTCTCTTGCCCAGTCTGTATGCCAAATTACACAGTTCAGTGATTGCTTATGCCCAGAGGACTGCACACTGTGATATCTGCAGTGCTGTTCCTGTTCATAAATACCAGGTCAGCACTGCCCCATCTCTAGTGGGTTCCACAACAGCTGCCTGAGAAATACCCCTGTTGGGAGTTGAGGATGGTCTTGCTTCCTGTTGTCGCTGTGGCCAGAATGCTCCACTCTGCATCTAGCAAATTAAAGTCCCCATTGATCAATACTTCACCCTTGCTTCCCATTCTGCCAGTGGCTTTCCCCCAAACCCTGTCTAACTCTCCCCTTGTGCTGGTCATCTGTACATCACCTAGATGTGGGTAAAGTCTCTGGACCCTATATCTAAGCTGACCCATGGTACCTCCAGTTCTTCCTTATCCCGCTGGTGTCCCAGTATCTCTGGGGCCTTTATACCTTTCCTCACATATAAAACAACACTCCACCTTTCCTTCCTGTCATGTCCTTCCGGAACATGGTGTAGCCTGGTATAGCCACTTGCCAGTTATGGTTCTCAGTGTACCATGACTCCATTATGGCCACCAGAGCCAGATCCACCTCCGCAATAACTGCTTCAAGGTCAGGAATTTTATTTCCTAGTCTCCTTGTATTGGCACAAATGGGTCTCCACTCCTTTTGTCCCTCCTTCCCCCTTTTATGCCTTCCCTTCCTGTTTCCATCTTTTGTCCCTCCTGTTCCCCCAGTCCTGTCCTTTCCTTTTTCACTGTCCTCTTCCTATCCTCCCTAACCTTAATTCCTCTTCCCATCTGGCCCATCCTGTCCTCTCCCTGGCACTTATGCCCCTCTACCCCTGGGGGATTCTTTTCCCCAGGCTTCTACTTTCTGCTACTGTATTCTCTGGGGGGAAGCTATCTCTGGCTCCCTCAGTTTTTCTGCCTCCCCTTGTTAGGTTAAATACCCATCAAAGTAGCATCTCAACCTCCCACCCAGGACTGCCATTCCCCTCCTAGATGGATGGAGACCATCTCCTTTGTACAGACCTCTATCCCCTCCAGGTAGGACCCCAGTCCCCAGTGTAGCCAAAACCCTCCTCCATACACCACGCCTTCAACCACTCTTTGAAGGCCCTGGTACAGTGTTCTCTAGTCTTCTCCCAGCCATTTACAAGTAGTACCTCAGTGAAGGCCACTGTGTGAGCTATCTGTTCAGGTCCCTCCCTAATTCCCTAAGCCTATCCTGCACCACCCTTGCTGTGTCCCTAGCCAGATCATTAGTCCCTAGATGGACAATGATAACCAGTTCTGTACCTTCCCCATCTTCCCAGGTGATCTCTACAATCTGCCATCCAGTCTTAACTGCTGAAGCACCTAGTAGGCACTTTAGTACCCTGTCTCTTTTCTCTCCTGCTCCTAACTCTGTCCCCTGACTATTGAGTCCCCAACTAGCATTTGGCTCCTCCTTGGTTGTCCCTTCCCCCTTGGGGCCTCCTCCCTTCAGAAGCCCCACTTCCTACCTTCCCACTGCCCCAGATGCCTCCTCCTGGCTTCCCCATCCTGCCAGAACGGCAAAGGAATACAGAGGTGCAGTCTGAGGGGTGTTTTCATTCCTTCTTCTCCACCTCCCCCGAGCCAACTAAGGTCCAGCTGATCTGCCTCTTTTCTGGCTTCCTTAAAGGGAGCAGTGGCATTCTTAGTGGGCCCTGGCTGAAGCAGACGGTACCCTGTACTCATGCCAATTTGGCCCTCAGTCCAGTGACCTCTGCTTTTAGCCCACAGAGGTGCCTGCATATGGGTTAGTGCCTCAGTCTCCAGAATGTTTCTCTGAAGACTGCTGCTCCACAACCATTACACTGCACCACTGCCTGATTGTTTTTCCTATTTGCTACTTACTTCCTTGCCCTTCCTTTGTCCTTATACTTCTCCTATGTATGCCCTCTCTTGGTTTAACTGTATATTTCCCTCCTTCCTGTATTTAGCCTATCCCTTTAGCGTGTTTGTACCCTTACCCTAGATAGGGTGTTTCTATCCTTCCCTTCTTAACCTTGCTTCCTAATTTTCCTTGTACACTTTACCTAGATAGGATTTCCTTGCTTATCACTGTGTGCCCTCCCTTGTCTTTGTTACTGCTCTTCCCTGGTACTGTTCCCTTTACTGCAGAATTTACTTACGTTTCCTGTCGGCCCCCCTTCAGAATGGCCTGAAGACTGCTGTCACCTGTGGACACCTTCTGACACCTAAGATGCCAATTCTGTTCCATTCCTGTTCTGTTCCATGCATGCTTTTGGGCACAGAGGTGAATGGGAAACATCAGGAGTGGAAACTTTCATCCTCTGTGTGGGAACTTCTCTAGCCAGGGCTTCCTGAACCCATATTTAAAATTATTTTTTTGTGTGCAGCCTCCCAATTCATGCACCCATTTTATAATCATGATAAGACATTCCAGGGTGTATACTGATGTGGTATCGCAGCATTTCTTGGGTGGTTGGAGGCACTTTGTAGTGCTTCATGCCTCACAGCGCACCCAAGGCATGACGTTATCCCACAACAGTGAACACACTGTCATGTCTTAGTACTTAAATTAGGAACATGTGAATGAACATCCCATCCTATATCCTGTTAATCAGATTACACAAGAAGAACCTCTGAGAGGAAAGCTGGGAGGACTATGTTGCTTAAACAGTAACATTTTAATTAACATATGATCATTAGATACCATTTTGTAGTTTTTACAATTAGTTTTAAACATTGTTTATGATAATACTCCATTTCGCCTCATCATTGCTATTATTAGTTCTTGATGGTAACATCAAGCACAAAAATACTATTACAGGAAATGCAAGCAGGACATTTCTGCAGAGCTCTACCAGTGTCCTGCTGTGTAACAATTAGCAGTGATCCTAAGTGACTGTCGCTGACAGATTATTGCTACATGAGCTGCCCGGTGGGAAGCAAAGCATGTGACGATGTAGCCTAAACAGATGATAAATACCAGACGCTGGGGACTGTAAAAGCTACCATGCTTTATATCACCAGTTTGCACATTACAATTATCATCTGATACATCTTGAATACTTGTTATAATTCATTTTAGACTGCAGGGCAGGATTTGCAGGCATGCACACTGACATGACGGAGACCTTTAAGCTACTGAAAGTAATAAACAAGGTAAACTGAGAGGAACCATTTAGCAGGAATGGTGGGTCAAAAACCAAAGGGATGTGAATGTAAGCTGATGGAGGGGAGATTCAGGAGGGTGCGAGAAAGTTTTACTTTATGGAGAGTGTGGCTGAGCTGTGAAACAGCCTACTGGCAGAGGTAGTGGGCACAACGCCCATTAATGGGTTCAAGCACAGCTGGGAAAGCTTGAAGGGCTTAACAGTTACTCGGGGGGGTAACAGTAATGCACAGAGTGAGTGGGTAAGTGAGGACAATAATCCCATCTAGACAATAGGTCACTGGGTAGGGTAGGATAAAACTGGGCAGATTGAATGGACCAATGCTCTTTTTCTGCCGGTATTGTCTAAGTTTCTAGGTTTCTGTGAGACGTGGCACATTTGTCTTAGCACATTGCCCACATGAACACCTGAAAGGTGGTCTAACTGTCAGGTGCAATTGCCATGCATTACTGCACTTTGGGTGCTTCTTGTGTCAAAAAAAGTGGCAATATGGGTCACTTTTTTGACAGAAGTGGGCATAAAGCAGGTAACTATTGCAAACGAAACTTAGGGAGTATTTAGCACTGGAAAATTCTTGCTCCAGTGCCTAACCATACTGTACCTATTAGCTGGTCTTTTTATGTTCAGATTGGTCTTTGGACCTAAAGCTATGAATGCCAGGCGTACCCAGTATTTATTGTTGCCTTATTTGAACATAGTTAAATCTATGTGTAACTATCGTACTTGTATATTAGTTTTTTTGTTACTTTACAATTGTTGTGACACTTTTTAACTTGTTTGTTGTTACTGTTGCTTATACTGTAACTCATCCCATCTTTTTGCCATTCTGTAACGACCCAGGTCATGCCGTACAGCAGATAATTTCATGTCTGGTGCACTTACCGGGTCATCAAAAACTAAGTAAATAAATGGTGCAAAAATGTCTGTAAATAAGAAAATTACATTTTGGTGTATTTCACAGGATGCATTTGTAACAGAAAAGTGGGATTCACGTTTTACTAGTTTGAAAAATCAAACCGCGATCTCACGCATGCGTACCAGCATCGAGTAACAGATGATGCCAGTGCGCATGCGCAGAATTGCTGTTTCTTTCTTCAGACTAGTAAAATACACAGTTCCAAGGGCGTAGCTACTGATACTCCAAGTAACCCATGGTGTATCAAGTTTAGTCGCAGGGGGTAGCAAACAAGCTGGCAACACTATTCAGCACCTCATTGTTTGGCTTTGCAGGCTTTTTCTTTTCTCTTTCAGCTTTGTTTGGGGGGGTTGGCAGAGTGGACTGCGGACATTAAAACTGAAGGTCCGCATGGTCCACCTGCATAGCGATTGGCTGCGGCATCTGGTAGGGGATCTGGAAAGTCCTGGGCGGTGAGTTTATTTTTTTTTTGTGTTATCTATTTTGTCACCCACTCCTGCTCAGGTGCCCTCCACTCCTTCAGGCTCTCCTATGGTTCCTCTTGCTAGTCCCCCTACCACCTCACTTGAGTCCTGATTCCCACAGCTAACCCCATATTGCAGCCCTCCTGTGGTATCCCACCATTTCCCATCGCCAGGCAGGTTCCCCTCCTCCGAGGGGGAATGCACCAGTGGGGGGTGGCCTGGCACTTACCACATAGGCCACAGGATGCTGCTGAGGCTGCGGTGGAACAGCTACCTGGAGGGTTCGGAGGTGCAGAGGACCTGAAGGCCGTCATCCGGTGAGCACCCAGACCATTTCTCCTTTTTCTCTCGGGGTGGCGTAGTGATGGCATGGCTAGCACTGACGTCCACCCCTCCCCTATTATGTGTTGGTCCGGACATCCTGTGATACCCTTAGCCTCCGCTAGGAGCCAGTAGGTGCTGATGCACTCTCCTGCCCTCCCCCCGGAGGAGAGCTGTCTCTAGGAAGCTCTATCCTTCTACCCCCAGCCAGCCCTTCCAGCAACCCATGCTCATTCCCGAACCCGGGTCACTGGTGTCCCAAGCAGAAATCTAACCGCTACACTGATGGGCCGACCAGGCAGCAAGTTTAAATGCCCCAGCAAAGTTAAAAGCCATACTCTTAGTTCAATTGTACTGGGAGTGAGAGAAGCAGTAGAAGAACTAAGGAGCAGCAGACAAAAGAACAGACTCAGAGCCGGCTAAAAGAATGAAGACTTCATGTGGAGTGGCAAGTGGAACAAATCTGCCTACTTGCAGGGGACAAAGAAGAAATTTTTGCCATGGTCTTGGACTCGTGGTGCAGTCATTGGCGTCTACCAGCAGACAGCGAGCACCACACTAGCAGCAAAGACAGACAGCCTGTCTAGTGTGGGAATCATCTGACTGGAGCCAGGAACCTTGGACTCAAGTCGGGGGGGCAGGCATGAACAACAGTGGGGGACGGAGTAGTAGTGTGGCAGGTTGGTGTACAAATCTGAAATGCCTGGCTACACCCCTGCACAGTTCTACTGCTCATTTTCAATGCAGAGAAACATCATCCTGCTCAGAAGAGCAAGTACTGTTAGCTTTGGCTCTTTTTTACTGTCCACTGGAAAACTTAAAACTTGTGCTTGCCCAAATTACTGGAAGTGCATACGGGTTTTACAATGGAGGCACGTTCATGTTGAGTGAGTGCTGCCATGGACACACTAACCCACAAACACATTGTGGGAATAGAAGCACCGGGTATGGTCACGTGGACATCAGTATCATGCATCAAAGAGTAGTGCAAGATTAAGGAGGGTCAGTGACCAGCTGGAAATGGCGTTCCCCAGCAACAAGCATGGCCTTCTCAAAGAGACTCAAGACAGAGGTAAAAGTCATTTTTTCCTGTGGTGGGCCACACAGGCAGTGGGATTTTGTTTTTAAATTCCCTGTGTTTAGAGGGGCATATAAATGTGCTTTTGTCTGTACAGTAGTTCTCCTTTAAGTGGTGGCAATAATTAAACCTGGTTATCAAGGTTTGCAGCTTTGTTTTAGGCTACACTGCCTCCCTCCCAGATCCATAGAACACAAAGGACACTGTCAACCTTCCTGGGCTTAATGGATATTTTTATCCAAGACATTGATTTGAATCCCATTAAACAGAAACTCTGTTCTGTTGCTAGTGTAGCCCACCCACTGACTGTCAAACAGTCTATCAGGTGTTACTATAGAAGGACGTCATAATTTCACTCATAACTTGGGACAGAAGACAAGCACAAGCTGATGGTTGTACCACAGGACCTGAATGGGATAAATCCATTTATACTGATATCCTTTCCAATTTAGGTACTTTCGGGGGTTGGAAGGATTATTTACTGATCTCAGGTTGTCTGGAATGGTACCAGGGTGGGGGAGGTGGAAGGCTCATGATTTGGCCAGGGTGGGGGCTTTTTTATGGGGAAAACTGTTTTTATTCGAGACTAGTAATACTGTGCTGACAGGAGGATTGGGGGAGGAGAGAAGTTAGGGGTAAGAAGGTAGTTTGGGTGGTGGGTTATCTAATTGTAGGGTGGGAAGGTGTTCTTGTGAGGGTCCGTTGGGGCTATTTTTTTATTTTACAGCAGGATTTTGGACTTTGGACTAGGAGAGTCCGAAATACAAAATCCGGCTGTCAGATTAGATTTTGAGCCATCCCTAACAACCCTAGTTGAAACTGCTTCTGATGCAGCCTAGCATCTTCTTTGCTTTCCCAAATGCTTTGCTACATTGAGATACAAATTGTAGACTATCACCAATCATTACTTCCCGATCCCTTTCCTCCCTTTTCATAGCCAGTTTTAGGCACCAGCAAACCCTGTAGTCACTGGTGGCTCCCTGATTATGGGTGGGGGGGGCTAACCAGAGCAGTTTACATTAATTATTTCTAAATGTTGTATTTTATCTCAATATCTTCTTACAACAATAACAAAGGGCTGTACAGCACCTTCTGATGTGGCATCATGATGCCATGAAATGCCTTACTAAGCTAAGACCCACTCAACAAGAGGCAGATGGTCAGCAATGGATGGAATGGGAAGAACATTCCCAAGGAGTAATGCTGCTGTCTCCCCCTAAAAAATTTAAATATACCTCTGGTTGTACTGAAAATAAAATAAAATGATGTGTGTATGGGCTACGGAGAAAACACTGGGGTTAAGGTCAACCATGTAGGGGGCCCCATGACTTCACCAATACTGCTGGGGACCCCCAAAACCCTAAAGCCATCCCTGTCCCTTGCATGTTCTACCTGTACACCATTTATCCTGCACGTGATTTTTGGATGTTACTGCATTCTGCTGAGAGCCTTATAAGCCTAATGCATACAAGTAAATTCTTGAGTGCTACATCTGTTACGGCTCCATGTCATAACAGCGAACCATTTTGTGTGACTCGCAAAAGAGCAAGTAAACCTTAGCAAAAACCAGTGCAGCACATCACACTAAATGCCAAATACAAACTCAGCGCACATGAAAAATAATGTTTAATGCAGGGGCTATGCTCCACACCACCCATACTTATATAATCATCTCGGGGCAGGCACTGGAGGAAAGAAGAGGGACTGCCAATGGCAAAATGTTAAAAAAAAATTAAAAACACCTGCAAATGACAAAAAATGTATCTGCATGCAGTTCTGAACCTGGGACCACCAGCTCTGCAGACAGTGTCCCTACCCACTGTGCTAGGCAAGTAGCTCAGTGGCATTACACTCCATGTCCTGATTTAGTCCATCCCTCTTTCTCCCTTCCATCGCTATTCCTTCCCCTTGCCATTTTTCCCGTCCTCCCTTGCTATTCCCTCCCCTTGCAGTCCATTCATTCACTGTCGCTCATCCTGAAAGCAACCAAAATGAGTCGCTCATTTTCGAGTCGCTCATTTTGGTTTGCTCACATGTGCATGGTGTAATTTTGCTGTTATGCATTGTGCTTACTGTTTCGTTGTCTTATGCCTCATCTCAAAGGGGGCTATAAATGCATAGTCACATTTTGGCATCCCTTTAAAACGTTGCCAATTCTGGATATGTAAAGTTCGTAAGTGTTGCTATTAGAGAGGTAACAATTTTGCAATAATAATAGCAAAATTCATTGTTTACATTTGCTGTGGATATGGGATGTCTGTATCAAAGAAAATAATCTGTGCTCATGGGAGAATGTAATGTACAGTATCAAAAGCAGAGAAATCCTGCCACCCACTGGATGTAAGGAGTAGAGAGAGTGATACTGAAGAGAGTTGAGAAATCCTGATCTTACAGCTATTTACATTTCCTTAGATGCACAAAGTAGAATGCAACACATTTGAGAAGATTTCTACAGTGTGGACATATTCTATGGGTATTGTTTTTTTTTTACTTCCTCCTATTCCAGATAATTGCATTATCGTACTTCAGCTGTCATGAAATAGCCGACTACTCCATGAAGAGCTCTTGTTGCTGATTCTGCCATTAAGCATTACTTCAGCAGTAGAATCTGAATATAATACTAGTTGACTAAAGGCTGACAGAGAATGTTGAGCTTTAGAGGGTCAGAAGATGCCCAGTTGCAGCATCATCATTTTCAAGTCTTTCTCCACCTTTACCAAGACTTCATTTTCTGTCTCATTCTCTTACAACTGCAAACTTTGACGCCTCGATAATATTTTCAGAAACTAAACTCCTATGCTACTTGCTGAGCAAAGTTCAGTGTTGTTGAAGTACTGTTGTACAAATGGCATGCAGCTGAGATATACTGTATATCTGGGCAGAATTTCAAGGGGGAGTTAAATATTATTTGGTACTGTGGGAGATGCCCTGCAGTTAACTGGGTTTACACACATGAGGTAATGAGCATACAATTCCTCCTAACTCATAATTACTTTGTGCACATTAGGGGGTCCTAGCTTATTTGCTGGACCAATTATCTCACCCAGCTTAGGGGTATTCTTTTAGCAGTATTTCCCTTTTCTTTTGGAGCACAGCAAGATCAATAAAACAAGCTCTTTCCGGATAAAAGAACTATACCACACTGTCAAAAAATGCCATGCACAATGTTTCAAAATCTTGGGCAGAACTGGAATTGTGTTGGGGCAAGTGATATTAATATATCATACTGTGTACTTTTTGAAAAACGTACAGACGCCAGATGCTGTTCGTGCATGCAAATGTAGTTACTGCTATGAGGGGTAATGTAATCCTCAGAAGGCTCCCAGGAGTCAGTTCTGTGGAATGCCAAGGTACAGAACATACCTGATTTTGGACACCGAGCCACTTTGTCGCTGAGCGTGGAGGAGCTGGGCGAGCTGCTGCTGCAGAGTCATGTCCTTACCATGGGCCTGTTTTATGAATGGATGTTCCAACAGATGCGTAACCGATGGACGCTTTTCAAAATCCTTGATAAGACATCTGGAGAAAATGGAAAAATGAGCACACTAAATACTGTATTGTTAGTATATGCTGCTCATATTCCCTGTCTCAACACGTCTAAATATATTTTATGAAAATGATCATACACAAGCAAAATAATCATGACACATTTAAGTCTGAAGTATTATAAGCACATGTTTAAAACCATCACATTACAGTGCCTCTACCTTTCATGAATAATTGTCTAATTTTAATAACAGCGATTTTAAAGTTTGCGTTATTGAAGGCCCATTAAGCATCATTTTTAGCAGTGAAATAATAAATATTTAGTCCTATTCCAACTGTAAAAGATTTAGAAACCTACACCAATAACATTAACATTCCTGCAGATATAGCTTCTGAGAACATTGAAAGTTAAAAATTGTTTCCAGATTATTCACATAAAAAGAATGACTGAAAATGTAATAGAACATGTTTGCCACAGTGTTTTCCTCTACCGTTATTGATAAAGACAAAAAAAGCAGCACCTGCACAGTATAAAGAGGGCATTCATTGGCATTAGCTCAAGAATATTGTATGATTGCAAAACATCTTTTTTAAGTAACTGGTTGCCTTTTTGTATTACCATGTTTTTAAGTTTAGTATACTTTATTAAATTGTTGCTGCATGTATACAGTTTAACAAGCATACAAAGTTACACACAAAAAATAATACATTTTTCATTTCATAATTTTGTTTTCTAGTATACCTAAATGCACAATACCTCAACCTACCATTTCGTATCATCTATGACTGTTCTAAAAATAAAAGCATTTTCCATAGCTTCTATCATGTACTAATTTGATAATATAATATTTTAACAATTGTTGTTGTTGTTATTGTTGTAGTATAATAGCATTATGGAAATGAAACCAATGTCTTAAATGTATCCTATAATAAAATGCAACTGTTAAATAGTTAACTTCAGGAAGACTGCACATTGCCTTAATTAGGAACTTGATTATAGTACTGCTTCAAAGATACCAGTTTTTAAATGGTTAAAACTGTATTCGGTTTCTTACATTTCTGGGAACCTTCACACTACAGCCACTCTAATTCCTCCAGTTCATATAGAGTGTTCCCTGATAATCCAGTTTTGGCGCTGTTAAAGAGTTAATTTGTGGGTCTCCTCACCACTGTCATAAAGTTGTCTCTCAGCAACATTTGGTCCAGCTGGGGACTGCAGCTGGCTGATCGCAGTTTCCACTCTTTCTGTTAGCTCTGGCTTCCCACTGTGATGCTGACATCACCTTTGTGATCTCCATCCCCTGCCCATGAGGCCATAAATAGCAGCATGCCCTCCCATATAATAAAATTAACTATTGTACTTTAACCATTTAAAGACTTTCCCTGGTGTTTCAAAGTCCCATTTTTCAGATATACCCAGAAACATTTCCATGGCTGTTTACTGGCACAAGTACATTCTCAAATATACGGAAGCATTATTATAATAATGATTTATCCTATTATGTCATGTCCAGCCAAGAATATACACAGAATGGCAGTGAGGAAATTAATTCCCACAACTGCAGCTGTTGGCATCATTCGAAGCACTTCAGGTACACATCTGTCTGTCTTTGGTTACTCTGCTTTTATATTAAAGTCCTTGTCCTTCTGCATGTACTTTTCAATTGTTTGAACAGCTTTCTGGCAAGTTTTATCTTTTTATTTGAATGTTTCTGTTATTTTTGTCCTGAGCCAGCTACATCAGCAACTGCAACTTCGAAAGCAGATATAACCAAAATAAACATGTCACCCCCCCCCATATTTCATTCTTTTGTTATCTTCAAAGCAATATTCTACAGCTATTAAAAAAAGATTTATAAAAATAATATGGGATTGAAATGGTTTCATGCATAAAAAGATTCAGATATTTCCTGCATTTTTGGGAATGTTAGTTCAAGATGGTATTACAGTATTGATAATGTTCTCTTCATTTTTGCAGTAGTGGAAAAAATGAAGTTAACGTGATGACAAATGATGTGTCCTTGTTTCGTTGTTTCTTTCACACTCATGTTGACACGTAAAACATTGATGTCATGACTGCATAAAACGATCTGACCTCTTATGGATCTTTTCCATAGAGGAATTAAGTTTCACCATGTAACTTACAAACTAGCATGGCAACCCATGTTTTTTGTTGCGGATTTTGTGTGTTTAGATAGCCATCGTGTAATGAGGAACAACATTATGAATTTGACATGGGGCTGCTGAATGTCCTTTAGAGGCCTTCCTTTATATAAAAAATGAGTTGGCTAGAGTTGTAAAAGATAGAACAAATACTTAAATATGGAGTGTAGGGTAACTGTATGCCCTTGCAGCTACTATTTGCTTAGATAACTCTTTTGGAAGGAAAACTATGCTTAGCAATAAAGCTGGGACTCTTCGATTGACAGTTGTTCCCCTGCTCTGTCTTAGTTGCAATTATCAGAGAATCAACATAAGTGAGATGTAAAGTAAATGTGTGTGATTTTAAGAATATTTTATAACAACAGGCATTGAAAACTGCATTAATTTAAAAACAACTGAATACGAACACAATAAAATACTATTATTTAAATGGAGATTGAGTTTCATCTATTTCTATTTGACTATAGTTGGAATGCTAAAAAGATTGAGGCCAAGACGGCACAAGATTCACTCCATATGATTGACAACTGGCAGGTCTGCTACAGATTTCTAGGTCAACAATCACATGCAACACTAGGTATAATTTAAAGAAAATCCATCAACTGTCTCCAGAATATAGACAGCTGCTTAGGTAAAGCATAATTGTTTCATTTTTATTTGGTGTGAGTGACTCCAAGGGTGAGGAGTCCAAGAAAACGAGGACTGTATCAGCAGGGGAGTCTCCTGGTCTGCAGGGGACTCTACCATTAAGGGAGAAAGGTGGGCAGCAACCGAGGTAAGACTATTTCATAGTTGGCAAGAAAAGTAGAGTTAAGTAAGACTGGCCACAGTGACTTTGCCAGTTTTGTACAGCAAATGCTATATGGCAAGCAGCTACTGCCCTATCTGGGGTAAAGCTGCATACACTGTTAGTGCAGTTGCAGTATAAGTAAGATACTAGTGAGCAGCAATCTCCCTATCTGAAGCAGGGTTGCATATACTCTTAGTGGAGTCACAGCATAAGTAAGGTACTAGTGAGCAGCAATCTCCCTACCTGGGGGAGAATTACATACTGTATACTGTCAGTGGAGTCACAGTATAAGTAAGGTACTAGTGAGCAGCAATCTCCCTACCTGGGGCAGGGATACATATACTGTCAGTGGAGTCACAGTATAAGTAAGGTACTAGTGAGCAGCAATCTCCCTATCTGGGGCAGGGATACATATACTGTCAGTGGAGTCACAGTATAAGTAAGGTACTAGTGAGCAGCAGTCTCCCTGTCTGGGGGAGGGTTACATATACTGTCAGTGGAATCACAGTATAAGTAAGGTACTAGTGAGCAGCAATCTCCCTACCTGGGGGAAGGTTACATATACTGTCAGTGGAATCACAGTATAAATAAAGTACTAGTGAGCAGCAATCTCCCTATTTGGGGGAGGGTTACATATACTGTCAGTGGAATCACAGTATACGTAAAGTACTAGTGAGCAGCAATCTCCCTACTTGAGGCAGGGTTACGTATGCTGTCAGTGGAGTCACAGTGTAAGTAAGGTACTAGTGAGCAGCAATCTCCCTATCTGGGGCAGGGTTACATATACTGTCAGTGGAGCCACAGTGTAAGTAAGGTACTAGTGAGCAGCAATCTCCCTATCTGGGGCAGGGTTACATATACTGTCAGTGGAATCACAGTATAAGTAAGGTACTAGTGAGCAGCAATCTCCCTACCTGGGGGAGGGTTACATATACTGTCAGTGGAATCACAGTATAAATAAAGTACTAGTGAGCAGCAATCTCCCTATTTGGGGGAGGGTTACATATACTGTCAGTGGAATCACAGTATAAATAAAGTACTAGTGAGCAGCAATCTCCCTATTTGGGGGAGGGTTACATATACTGTCAGTGGAATGACAGTATACGTAAAGTACTAGTGAGCAGCAATCTCCCTACTTGGGGCAGGGTTACGTATACTGTCAGTGGAGTCACAGTGTAAGTAAGGTACTAGTGAGCAGCAATCTCCCTATCTGGGCCAGGGTTACATATACTGTCAGTGGAGTCACAGTGTAAGTAAGGGACAGTACTGGTGAGCAGCAATCTCCCTACTTGTGGATTGCATACACTGTTAATGAAGTCACAGTATAAGTAAGGTACTGTACTAGTGAGTAGCAATCCTCATATCTGGGGTAAGGCTACATGGGTGTAGTAATGCATATGCCAAGTAAGCCATGGATTACAAGCTGATTGGATATGGGGCAACCTTTTGGATCCTGACAATTGATTTTGGTTACTCTTTCTGTCTGATATCCACCCTTATTGTTGTTATCTGTTTGTATAAAATACAATGCTAAATGTATGAAAGTGAGTACTTCTAACCTTTGTTTTGCCTTTATTATGCAATTCCTGAAGTACAATATGGGGTATACAAGGGGTTGCCTCAAGGAGCAACAAACATGGACATTTCTACAATGGGGTACAGGGCAGCAAAGAGGCACCAATGGTTTCTGGCTTACAAATTTTATTTCGCTAGCTACATCACTGTAAGGATACATATTCTGTTATTGGAGTCATGGTATACATAATGTACTAGGGCTGCACTTTCTGTTAGTGAAGTCATGGTATAATTAAGATACTGTACGTGCAAGCAGCAACCTCCCTACCTGGGGTAAGACTACATAAACTGTTAGTGAAGTCATAGTATGAGTAAGGTACTAGCATGCATCAATATCCCTATGTGGGGTAGGGTTGAATATACTGTTAGTGGAATCACTGTATAAGTAAGATACTAGAATGCAGCTACCTCCCTATCTAGGGTAAGACTACCTGTACTGTTAGTGGTGTTACAGGATAAGTAAGGTACTAGGAGGTAGCAACCTCTCACTCTGGGGTAGGGCTACATATACTGCTAGTGGTGTCATGGTATGAGTCAGGCACTAACAAGCAGTAACCTCCCTATCTGAGGAAGGGCTGCATGTACTGTTAGTCTGGAGTCACAGTAGAAGTAAGGAACTAGCAAGCAGCAACCCCCCTATCTAGGATATGGCTACGCATACTGCTAGTGGAGTCATGGTATAAGTCAGGTACTGTATTAGCAAGCAGCAACTTCACTGTCTAGGGTATGGCTACATACTGTATCCCAGGAGGGGAGAAGGGGATGGGGCAGCTACATTATAGGGGTGCTAGCTGCACATACAAGCAGACTTGATAGACCATAAGACCTGTTTCTGCTGGCAAGTTTCGTATGTTTGTATATACTCTTAGTAGAGTCGTGGTATAAGTAAGATACTGTACTAGCAAGCAGCACCCTCCCTATCTAGGGTATGGCTACATATACTGTTAGTGGAGTCATGGTATAAGTAAGGTACTGTATTAGTAAACAGCACCCTCCCTATGTAGGATATGGCTTCTGTGGTGAGATAAGGCCATATCTTATTGTTCTAATCTTATGTCATGTTATTTTATGTGATAAATGCATCAAAGATGCCCATGGTGGCCCAATGTAAGTTGCAAGAGATCATGGCTACAAAAAAAAAAAAAACATGGGCCCTAGAATGATGTTGCAACTCTTGTTACTGGGCAGAGAATCTGTCAGCTGCTAGTCAGGGACTACCATTTAATTAAACTAATTTAAAGAAACGAAAGGGCTAATTAAGCATAGCTGGGAGGCCAGGTAGCCCAATTTGCTTGTGAAAGGCCAGGACCTCTAAAGGAGCTGTGATGTCTGGGGTCCCTTTCCTCCTGAGAGGTCTACCCTGACTTAATCTAGTTATAGTAGCTATAAGGATTAGCATTTCAAGTAAATAGCTGTACTTAGTGTAGCTTAATTACAGTCAGTAAAGGGGGGAGGCTGGATCTGTTTATGGAATTCAGGCTGAAACTGGTTTGCATCTGGTGCCTTAGTTCCCTGCCAGAAATGAACATTTTGTTTTAAATAAAATAGTAAGCCCTGATTGGTTGCATAGCCATGGAGATGGAATGCTAGCCAACCACAGGGTAAACCAGTATCCACTGGGCCTGCCCTTTTGGAAACCTTTAAAACAAGGGTGCAGAAGGTTATCAGAGCCTTTTTTAGCCCTTCTCTGTTTGCTTGCTATCTTCTTGCCCATTTCCAATTCAAGGAACTGTTTGCATTTGGGACTCTGTCTGCTGAGGGAGCAGAGACATTTCTTTTCAAGAACTCTCCTGGACCAAAAAGAACTAAGATTTTTGGCTACCATTTCTAAGGACCCTTTGCACTTCAAATTCAGCAGCTAAGGACTTGAAGTAGAAATTTGCAAACTATAATTTTCAAAGTTTCATTTTTTTGTATACTTCCATTTTATTTTCCATATCCTGTAACCAATGTCTAAAATTATTTTTATTTTATTTTATTCTTTGGTAACCAGGTAAGGTCCACTAGGCACAACTGCCTTTTTTCAGAGGGACTTGGGAGCACTGGGGAGGTTCAGTGACTTGCTCTGGGTCACACTGTATGCAAGTGGAGGTTGTTGGAATCAAACCCAGGTCTGCTGGATGTACCAAGCATATTCACAGCTCATTACTCTAACCTCTAGGCTATACTGCCAGCCCCTGTCTTTCAGTTATTTACTGCATTTATTAATTAGTAAAGCTGTTGGCTTATTTTAAGATAATGTTGCCCATGTCATTTTGTGTCTGTGTGTTGGGAAGAGTTTGTTCAACATAGAAACATAGACTTTGATGGCAGATAAGGACCGCTTGGCCCACCTAGTCTGCCCATTTCTCTACCTAGAGGATAAGCTGCAGATCCTATTTAACCAACAGCCTATTTCTTCCTACCCTCAACAAAAATTGCCTTATGTCTGTCCCATGCATTCTTGAATTCTCCCACAGTTTTAGACCCCACAACCTCAGGAAGGCTGTTCCATGCGTCCACAACCCTCTCTGTGAAAAACTACTTCCTCACATTGCCCAGAGCTGCCCCCCCCCCATCTTCAGATTGTGTCCCCTTGTTCTTGCACATCTCTTTTTCTGAAAGATGCTACCCTCTTGGACATTGTTGATTCCACTGAGGTACTTAAATGTTTCTATCATGTCTCCCCTCTCCCTCTTTTCCTCAATAGTATACATATTAAGCTCCTTTAGTCTCTCCTTGTATGGCTTCTCTTGCAGACCCTGCACCATTTTAGTTGCCCTCCTCTGAACTGCCTCCATCCTGTCTATGTCCTTGCAGAGATGGGGTCTCCAGAACTGGACGCAGGACTCCAGATGGGGTCTCACCAACTGTCTGTACAGGGGGATAACAACTTCCTGTTTTCTGCTGGTGATGCCTCTCCCTATACATCCCAGTATACCTCTGCCCTCCCTACTGCCTTCTCACATTGCTTGCCAACCTTCAGGTCATCTGATATGATTACCCCCAGGTCCCTTTCCATTTCTGTTGTTGTTACTACCTCCCCCCATTGTGTAATATTCCCCTGGGTTTTTGTTTCCCCGGGTGCATTACTTTGCACTTCTTTGCATTGAATCCAAGCTGCCATACTTCTGACCATTCCTTCAACCTTGCCAAGTCAAATGATGCTATGCCTGTTTGACTGCTAAGGGCCATACACTACCAAAGTAAAGTACCACAAGGGACTCTGTGGATGCAAGATGGGGAAGAATATGAAAGGTCTCAGGAGGAGTCTGTGAGGGCTTGAACCGGTCTCTGCATTTCTGGGGAAAGACACAAATAGGGTGTTATAGGGCATCCCCTGAAGGCCTATACATGCCTGTGGTTTTCTGGTTTGTTGTGCAGTGGCTGAGAGGGTTCTCTCCCAGGAACATAGACTTGAGACTGTATTTTCACCCCCTCACATGGAGAGAGGGAGCCTTGGGATCTTCTGGCGCATGTTCCATTGTGAAACAGTGAGCATACTAAAAGGACAGAAGAGAGGTATCTCTGACCCCTGTCACAAGAGAGGTTCACTGTTACACAGAGAAGGGCTTGTGACAGATTTGGTGAGCAGCAGTGTGATTGGTGAACTGTTTGAACAAAGCACACACAAAGAAGGCAGAAAACTGTAAAAGGGAAAATTGGTTACAAGATATAGTTCCTCACCTTGTTTTTTTTTTTTTGTTTGTTTTTTTGCTGCAAGTAAAAGACAGACTAGTGTCAGTGTAGGGAAGAAAGGTGCCTTCTAAGTACAGCGACTACAGTGTAGAACTGAAGCAGCTGTGTCAAGAGAGAAGGGTCCATTATGAGGGGCGAAGCAAAAAGAACCTCATGGAGGCTCTTGTGGCAGCCAATGAGCAAGTAACTGCCCAGGATCTTGAGTCACAGCCAGTGACTGAAAGGGACCAGACCTTGGGTGTAGGGGTGCCAAGGGATATCACAGTGTCCAGTGTCAGGGAGGAGGACAGCAAGACCAGGGAGGACCCGGAACCACAGCACCAAGTGAAGTCCATCACAGATCCTGAGCTAGAGAAGCTAAAGCTACAATTTGAGCTGAGGAAATTGGAACTGGAGCAGAAAAGTTCAAAGCCCAGCAGCAGAGGGAATTCAAGTGACAAAGTTTGAAATGGAGATGCAGATGCTGGCTCGTTGGCACAGCGGTGGGATTTCTGCTTGCGACGCTGGCAACCCAGGTTCGGGAACGGACCCAAGTCATCAGAGGGCCAGCCAGGGGGAGAGGGATGGAGCATCCTATGGACTGCTCTCCTTCTCTGGGGGCTTGGGGCAGCATCCGGAGCGCTGCTGACTCCTGGCGGAGGCCGGGAGCACTTGCGCTGCCGTGCTAGTTTCTGGGGGAGGCGGGCGGACAAAGGCGTCATTGCACGTCCCTGCCTCTGGGAGGAAAAACACAAGAAAAGGGAGAGGGGAGATCATCCGCCTAGGTGAAGCCTCCCCGGGCTTCAATTCACCCCTGCTGCCGCACTCCCAACTAGTTACTGGTTCTGTGGCACTGGAATTAGGGAACCAGTGCTACAGCCCCAGCCCGGGGCAAGCCGGGGTGACGTGAGGCAGCAACAGGGGCAGGTGGTGGAAGCCCGGGGGCCGTGACCAGGCGGATGAGCGACAGGGGATCCCCCAGATAAAAAAAAAAAAAGAAATGGAGATGCAGGAAAAGTAGCACCAAAAAGAGGCCAAGGAAAAGCAGCACCAGAAAGAGAGGCTTGGGAACAGCAGAACCAGAGAGAGTTTGAACTGGAGAGGCTAAGACTCCAATGACCAGCACCAGAGGAGGTAAGTGGCAGGGGTGAACCTGAAACTCCAGGGCCGGAGTACAAATTAAATTCCAAATTAATAGCTGAATTTGAAGAGGGGGAGGATATGGATGCATTTTTGAATTCATTTGAAAAGATATGTATCCAGGCCAAGATACCCAAGGAGGCCTGGAGCTTTCAGCTATCCCCGCTGCTTACTGGAAAAGGACAAGACGCGCTAGGCCAAATGGACAATGAGAACAGTAAAAACTATGAGAAACTTAAAACTGTTTTACTTAAAAAGTATGAACTAACTCCTGAGGCCTACAGGGTTAAATTCCATAAACTCTGAAAAAGCTCTGACATGAGATTTGAGGAACTTGTCACAAAGCAACGTTAGTGTTTGAAACATTGGTGGGAGGGAGTGGAAGCAAACTCTGTGGAGAAATTGAGGAGGTTGTGTTATTAGAGTTCTTTTGGGCTTGCCCAGTGGAACTGAAAACCTGGTGAGAGGACCAAGATCCAAAAATGGCACAGCAAGCTGCTGAGCTCTCAGATCACTATGCCAGGAGCAGGCCTGCTCTGAAAGGAAGTGGGGGAGCAGGTGCTGCAGAGCAAAAAGGGAAAAGCGTGCCTTCAGGGCAGCTAAAACCCTCAATGTCTCTGCAGAAAGGGGGAAGCCCCAAGTTACCAAAAAGGGATTTTCTGGATAAAAAAGTGATGAATGTTGGTTTTGTAAGCAGCCAGGGCATCTTGCCAGGCAGTGCCCTAAAAAAAGCACAGAGTGGACAAAGTGTCCCTCAAAAGGAGGTGGGTGCACTGTGTATCCCTGAGAGTATGCCTGTGAACATGAGAGGGCACATACACCCGGTTACTGTAAATGGGGTGCAGACCCATGGGTTAAGGGACACAGGGGCATCTCTTATCCTGGTAAAAGGGAATTTGGTTGAGCCTGAACAACTTATACCTAATCAGTTTGTAACTGTGAGGGGATTCACTGAGGAAGAGAAAACCCTGCCACTAGCTAGTGTTCTCCTGGATTGGGGTGAGACAGGAGAGAGGGTGCAAAAAGTGACAGTTGCAGATAATCTCACCCTAAATGTGATTATAGGGAATAATCTACAGCAGAGGGTAGTGTGTGCAGTTACCCGTAGTCAGACAGCAAAAGCCGCTTGTAATTCCCTGAACCCCACAGAAGCCCCAGTGGAAAAGAATAGAGCTGGTTCCCCAGACTGTGTCTTCTAAAAAGGAGAATAGTGAAAGGGAGGTAGAACTTCCCTACATAGCCATTCACCAAACAGCTACAGAAGGTTACTCTGAGGAGGCTGGGGTAACAAATGGTCAAAAGGTTAGAGATGGCAGTGACTCTGAATGCCCTAATGCTAGAGCTATGGATGCCAGTTTAGGAACTGAGGGGGACATGTCCCATGCTTTGGGAAAATGTGAAGATTTTGCAGCTGCTCAGAGGACTGACACTAGTTTGGAGAGGCTGAGGGCTTGTGCAGAATCTGATGGGACACATGGAGATGACATGAGACATAGGGTATTTTGGGACAACCAACTGCTGTATACACAGGACATGAGGACAGAGGGAAGGGTGATGGGTAGACAGCTTGTCATTTCCCAAGGGTATCATGAGCAGTTGCTCAAGATCACCCTATGATATCCCCATGTCCGGTCACCTGGGCATTGCTCTCACCACACAGTGATTAGCCCCAAATTTCTACTGACCCAACTTCACCAAGCAGGTGAAGGAATATTGCAGGTCTTGTCACTGGTGCAAACAGACAGGGAAGGCAGATAGTAAAACAAAAGTTGCCCTACTTCCCTTGCCCATTGTGGAGGAGCCATTCCAGTAGGTAGAAATGGATATTGCGGGACCTTTGACTACCACAAGCTCCTCCAGAAAAAAGTTTATCCTGACGGTGATCAATCATGCCACCAATACCCAGTGGTAGTCACCCTTTCCTCCATTATGGCCAACAAAGTGGCAGATGCCTTGCTAGGGGTATTCTCCCATATCAGGTTTCTGCAGGAGGTTATCTCTGATCAAGTGATGAAGTGTTTCTGGGACAAGTGTGGGGTGGTGCAGAGATGCATGACACCTTATGTCATGAGGGAGGTTTTAGAGCACTTTGCCCCTTTATTTACAGCCACGCCCGGATGAATCCCCTTAGCAACCCATGATGTGAACATGGGGACACAAGCACCCATACAACGGACAACTTACCGGGTGTCTGAGGCCATCCTAAAGGACATTAGGAGGGAGATGGAGGAAATGCTGGACTTAAGGGTAATCCAGAAATCCCACAGTCTCTGGGCCTCGCCCATTGTCCTCATTCCCAAGCGAGATGGATCTACCCTCTTTTGGGTGGACTATCATAGACTCAACACAGTCACAAAGTCTGATGCCCACCCAATGCCCCAGACAGATGAGTTGTTGGACAAGTTGGAGGGTGACCTACCTAACAACAATTGACTTGCTGAAAGGGTACTGGCAAGTGGAGTTAACTGTCAGAGCTAGGGAACGGTCAGTCTTCATCACCCCAATAGGCCTCTTTGAATATAAGGTGATGCCTTTTAGGATGAAGAACACCCCTGCCACCTTCCAACGTGTAGTATGTCAGGTGCTACAGGGTGCTGAAGAGTACGCAGTGGCTTATCTGGAAGATATTGCCATTTTCAGTTCCAGCTAGAAGGAACACCTGTCCCAGCTAAAGAAAGTGCTGGGTAGGCTACAGAAGGCTTTCAAGGTTGAAAAATGCCAGGTGGCCATGGCTGAGGTATCATATGTGGGACATGTAACACATGTCTGCCAATGCAGATGGTCTATCCTGCCAATCAGAGTAAGGGACAGAACTGGTGAAAATTCTTACTAAAAAGGGGTGTGTTCTCCACAGGTTCTGTTAAGGAGAGAGGAGTGTGGTGAGATATAGCCATATTTCATGTGATTTTATGTGAGAAATGCATCAGAGACACCCATGGTAGCCCAGTTTAACTTGCAAGGGATCATTGGTAGAAAAAAAAAATCATGGGCCCTAGAATGATGTTGTAACTCTTGTTATTGGGCAAAGAATCTGTCAGCTGCTAGTCAGGTACTAGAGTTTAATTAAACAATTTAAAAGAAATAAAAGGGCTAATTAAGCATAGCTGGGAGGCCAGCAGCCCAATTTGCTTGTGAAAGGCCAGGACCTCTAGAGGAGCTGTGATGTCTGGGGTCCCTTTTGTCCTGAGAGGTTCACCTTGACTTAATCTAGTTACAGCTAAATGGATTAGCATTTTAAGTAAATAGCTGTACTGAGTGTAGCTTAATTGCAGTCAGTAAAGGGGGGAGGGGGGCTGGATCTGTTCCTGGAATTCAGGCTGAAACTGGTTTGCCTTTGGTGCTTTTGTTCCCTGACAGATTTTCAACATGGGCTTTTTAGGACCCCACCTCATGAACAGTGGCACTATAATTTCGTTACTCAATCCTGAAAGGTGTTTCCACACAGCAACTGCACGATTCAGCACCACAGGTGTGAAAACACATTTTGGGCAGGATATAAAAAAATGACAGCTATACTGTTCATGAGGAGGTGTGAAAAAATGGCAATGTTGAAAATCTGGAGTGAAAATATGAAAAATTGGCAAAGTTATGAGCGTGCGTAGAAACTGCACAACACACGCGTAGAAACTGCACAACACACGCACGTAACATACTCAATTGTTGGAATTTTTTCACCAAATTTTCAACATGGGCATTTTGGGACCTCCCCTCATGAACGGTGGCTCTGTGATTTTGTTAATCTGTCCTGAAAGTTGATTTCCCATAGCAACTGCGCCATTCTGTGCAACAGGTATGAAAACACATTTCAGGCAGGATGTGAACAATGACAGCTGTACTGTTCATAAGGAGGTGTGAGAAAATGGCAATGTTGAAAATCTGGAATGAAAATATTAAAAATGGGTGAAGTTACAAGCATGCGTAGAAACTGCACAATGCATGCTTATAATGCAGTCATTTTTTTGAATTTTTTCACCAAATTTGCAACATGGGCTTTTTGGGACCCCACCTCATGAACAGTGGCACTGTCAATTCATTAATCAGTCCCAAAAGGTGATTCCGTGCAGCAACCGCAAAAATCACCATTCAGGACAGAGTAACGAAATGACAGAGACATGTTCATGAGGTGGGGTCCCAAGCACTCCATGTTGAAAATTTTGGACCAAAATTCCTAAAAATGGCTGAGATATCAACATAAGTTGAAACTCCCATTGACAGCTATTATACGCGCTTACCTTTGATTCTTCAGTTTGCCGGTCGATTTTGAGGAGTGCAGACGTGTCCCACTCCACAGAAGATCGCTGCTGTTGGCCTCCAGTTGTAAGTATGGGGTAATGGGGTGTGCAGGGAGGTGGGTGCTCAGTGGGAGTGTGGGAATGGGGGAGGGGGCAGTGGGGAAGACTACAGGGGTCCATTTTCTTTTTTGCAGATTAAAAAACTACCAGGGGATGGTTTTCTTAATTTGCAGGTTCAAAAAAACAAAACAAACTTTGGGGCACACTAGGGTGGGCACCCAGTGTGCCATATGAGTTTGGGGGGGACATGATGCCGATGGGGATTGGACACTCCAGTTGGCAAAGAAAGTGAGCTTGGGGGGGAGAGGAAATATGATGCTGATGGGGATTTGGCACCCCTATTAGCAAAGACAGTGAGCTTGGGGGGGGGCATCTGACACCTGGAGTGGGCATCCCAGTGTTGGAAAATAAATACATAAAAAAATTATCTGGGCACACTGGGGTAGGCTCCTAGTGTGCCACAATGTGAGGGGGGGGCAATATATGCTGACTTGGGGATTGGGCACCCCAATGTCAGCTTTCCGGGGAGTGTGTGACAGGTGGCAGGAGCTGCCAATGTGAAAAGGGGCACAGGGGCCAATTTATTTATTGAAATGTTTCACCAGGAAAGGCACACTGAACAAACAAATTGTTCTCGTAGAGCAAGGCCTGGGGACAGAGTGCTCAGCGCGTGTCAGGAGCCAATGAGGTTGCAAGGTTTATTTTTATTTTATTTATTATCTAGGAAAGTACCTTTGAGCCAAATGCTCTTTTACAAAGGTTCCACATCATCGTAATCACATATGTACAAATTCAAAATACAGAGGTTACATATACAAAATCATCAAATTTTCAGTTTACAGCAAAGCAATGTTACAACCAGTAAAAGTATCAAATGAGGAGTACAAAATACTGAGCGGAAAATGCTAAAACAGGATCAGTTGGTAAAGTTATGTACTTTTGCAAATGGAATGGGTAGAAAGAATGCTAGCACCTGATTGGCCAAGAGGTACTTTCAGCCAGGCCGTTATTCCAGTACAACAGCCCAGCAGAAATTAGCTCAACAAAAATATTTTTAAAAATATATCCACTTTACTATAAAGGACCCATTTCATAACCATAATAAGGCACTTCAGGGAGTGCATTATAGTGAGCTAACAGCCCTTCTTGTGTGGTGGAAGCACTCTGCTTCACATCATGCTTCAACCCACCAAGGCAGGCCATTATCTGACCTTAACAGACACCCTATCATGCCTTATTGCTTAAATATACCATATACAGTCTTCAGGTAATATATTCCTGCAACGTTTGATAGCATTTGGCTTTATCCTTTAAAATGCATGGGGCCACAAAAACCACTTGTCATGCAATTTTTTTTCCAGACCAGTAAAGGAAAAAAAAGACAAGCAAGATTTCAAAATCAGCAGCTATCTAGTATGCTTTAGATTGCATTCCCTTGGGTTTCACAATATAAGTCATTGTAGTTTTTTTTTTTTTTTATAAAATATTTGTTTGAAAATAAAGCTAGCAATGAAAAAGCCAATTGAGACAGTTACTGAGCCCCTAACACGTAAAACGTTTGGGATATCAGGCATTATTGCACAGATTTTGTGCTCGAGTCACACAGAGTTTTCACGTTTGGAACTAGGTGTCAACACTTGATGCTAACTGTGCCCAAGCATGATGTAAAACACAGTTTTCCTATTGATCTCCAACACAAAGTGAAACAGAGTACAATCTGCACATTGATTTGCATCACACAGTGGTGCGAGATCCCATTGTTGAGTGAAACATAGGTGACAACAGCCGAAACCTGCCATTGTCAATCTATGCAATGAATTAAACATTTACAATAGAGGTCCAAGCATCTATTGTCACTCTAGATGATAACATCAACAATGACGCTTCAACGGTGAATTGGCTCCCTATTTACTGTGCATTGCACTCGAAATGCAAACTCTACTTACAGTATATGTTGCTGCTATTGCCATTGCCTGATGATTTTTCTTTGTTGCAGTCCCCCTCAGTAACCCACCTCCCCCATTGGCTCACACCTGGAAATGAGCTGTGGCTCAGTGTGCTTTGCCCAGTAACCTATTTAGCTAAATACAGAAATATGTTTTTGCAACAGTTTGTAATACTTTGAGTTATAACTGATTGCATGTGTGAATAATTACAACTTTAGTCATATTGCTCTGCATCCCAGGACACACTTAAACGTGAGATTCTGCAACTCAACTGATCTGCCCTGGTAAAGTAAACTAAAGTGAAAATGTCAATGACCTAAAAGACTGCCGCTACCAGTTGAAGCAGCATACTAAGGCTGGCAAAGATCATGCACCCATAAATAAGGAAATACAACATTAAGGTCAGACTGAATTATCTGTGTCAGCCTTAATGACTCATGGTGTGATGGTGGGATACATAATGTATTCCAGCTGGTTTCTTTTGCTAGCCAACAGTGCTGCTATCCGTTGGTGCTAGCATTATGGTTAGGACAAGCAGTCCCGTTTGACGTGAAAGTGGAACAGGGTGCCTTAAAATACGAAAGCCAGTGTCAGTGGCTCAGTAGATCTTACACTTGCCTCTGGGGCCGGAAGATCCAAAAGTTGTGGGTTCTAGTCTGACATCAGGAATGTAGGCTATAATATCCATTACTGAGACTGTAGTGCAGCACTTGAGGGTTGCTACACTGCTGAGGTACATCCACAAGATGAGATACTAAACTGAGGTCCTGTCTGCTCATCTCTGGTGTCTGCCTAGAGGGAACTTTAATATTCCATGATATGCTTCATTAGAGTAGGAGAATTATTTACTAAAACCAAAATCATATAATATATATATTTTGCAGCTAGGAGGATTGGAAGATGCCCAATGGTAGGGTCTGAGCAATTGGCCATGGGGTTCTTCTTTCTCGTTGCAACAAAGTGCATTCTGCTACTGCTTGTTACTGAAGTTAAATGTGTTGTAATTACAGGAAGTTTCATAATGTGTTGAAATTCCTAAAGTACTTGAACTTGTTATGGACTAAGGAAGGGGGAAGAGGGAGGTCTGGTGAGGCAGGCTTAATGCAGGCTTTAGCAGTCTGTTTTAGAGAAGCTGCTAAAATTGGTGCTTACTGCTACATTCTATCTGGGTGAGCACTACCAGTTTAATTATGACATCTATTTTGCAGTCTGATTTAATTAGTCATCTGTTTAGTGCTAAAGTTGATGCTTCCTGCTACAGCCTAACTGGGTGTGCACTACTAGTTTAGTTTAGTCATCTGTTTTGACCTACAGCTGCTGAAGTTGCTGCTTTTGTTTTTTTCTTATAGGCCAGGTTAACTCTCTTATGATGTCAACTGTGAAATTGATAGTTACATCTCCTAATCAGCTAGGTATAGCCTCATTCATAGGTCTGTATAGGGATGGGGTATGGGGGGAGACAGTCATGTGTGGCAGCTGTGTGGCACTCTTCTCTAGGAATATGCTCTGGAGGAGGGGGCACTGCCCCATATGCAGGACTTGAACAAAGCTTCATGCTAAGCTGGTGTCAGCAGGGTTAGAAATATCTCAACTGCATCGTCAGTTCAACTGGAGCTCACCCCCACATCCCCAATCCCCAGAGGCCCACTGGTCCAGGGGTGGAGAGTGGTGGGAAGGGGAAGGGAGACAAAAGTTAGCCACAGGGAGGTTGTCCAGCTCAACACCATCCAGACAGTGAACCACTTTGCACCCCTAGAGGAGGCTCAGGTACCTGGCTCCACTAGTGGGGGGGAGACTCTGAGTCAGTCACAGGAAAAGGGTAGGACAACATGATAGCACCCAAGGGGACAAACAGGAGCAAGTTTGCCAGGAGAGTCTTAGTGGTCAAGGACTCAATGACTAGGGGTATGGAGGGGGTGGTGGGACAGGGGGTTGAAGGAAGGGGAGGTGGTCAGGTGCCTTCTTGGTGCATTGGCCATCCAGGATTTAGACAGGATAGGGAGGATGGTGGAGAGGGAGAAGGGGGAGGTGAGGAAGTTGGGGGTGCTGGTACACCTGGCTACCAATGATCTGGCAAACCAGTCAGTGGAAATGATGAAGCTGAACTTTTGTAGAAATGGGGACAGACTAGCAGCACACTCAGTCTCCCTGGCCTTTTCCAAGGTTCCCCTTGGGTGGGGCAGGGAGGTGAAGAAGGATAGAATAAAGAGGGAGGAGGTAGAGGAGTTTAATAGGTGGCTTAAGGGATGGTGTCAGGAGAAGGGGTACCACTTTGTGTTGGACTGGAGGGACTTCAGGGACAGGAAGATCTTCAAGGGTGATGGATTGCTCCTGACAAGAGAAGGGGCCAGTACACTGGGGTAGAAGTTTGACGTCTATATCGGACATTTAAACTGACTGCAGGGGAGACTGAGACTAGGGGAACCATGGTGACAGGTAAGAGGAAGGGGAACATAACCAGTACTCCCCCACATTGAGGGCTTGTAATAGAATAGCAGGTAAAAATGGAATTGGGGTCCAAACTGGGCTAGGGGAAGGGACAACAGAGAGGGGGAAAACAAAATGTGCAAACACCATGAAAAATAAGAAGCTAAAGAGGACCAATGAAGAACACGGGAGAAAGATAGGCAAATAGCAAAAAGGGTTCAGGAGTTAGATAGAAGGGAGTCTGCCTTAACACCAGAAGCCTAGGTAATAAAATCAGTGAGTTTCAGATAATGATGACAGACAATGAAATGGAACCTGTTGTCATCACAGTAACGTGGGCCTCAGAAAATAATGACTGGGACCAGACAGTTCCTGAGAACTCAATGTTCAGGAGGGACGGAGGAAAAAGGCAGAGGGGGAGGCATAACCCTTTATCTCAAGGGTGGCAGTGAGGCTGTGGAAGATGAATGCATCGGGGTAGTAATGGGGAACAGAACAGAGTACTGGCAGGTGTAACTCATGGCAGCCTCAGGCAAGAAAATATTCTTGGGGGTCATCTATAGACCTCCAGGGCATGGGCAAGAGAGGGACAGAGAGCTCAGAGAAGAACTAGGAAGAGGGTGGTAAAGGGGGAAGTAACGGCAGCGGATGATCTGAACTTGATGGATATCAACTGGGATGTCCCAATGGCCAGAAGCACCAGAAGTTAGATCTTGCTGGATACAGGACTGTCTACTTGTAAAGCTTGTAAAGGAACCCACCAGGAAGGACGCTATTCTTGATGTGGTGCTCACCAACTTAGAGGTGATGGGAGTTGTGAGAGTAGGGAAGCCACTAGGGAGCAGCAACCACAACTTCATTTGGTTAGAACTGGCCTTTGAGACCAGAAAACCCCAGTAGAGAGCTGAGGTCCTTGATTTCAGAAAAGCAGACTTCAATATGTTAAAGGGGTTGGTCTGGAACAAATTGGGTGGGGTAGACAGCATAGGAGATGTGGAAGAGAGATGGCGGGTAATAAAGTGGGTCATTCCTGAGGCATCTAAGTCAAGCATGAGAACAGTAACAAAAAGGAATAAGTTCAAATGACCATTGTGGTTCTTGGCAAGGGTCAGGGAAGCAGTGAGGGCCAAGAAAAAGGCTTCCAGGTACAAAGAAAAGCAGGGTGTGGAAGAATTGGGAAGATACTTACTGAGAAATATGAGAAAAAAGGAGGCAAAGAGGGCAGTAAGGGAGGCAAAAGCAGACACAGAGCTGCATATTGCAGAGGAGTTCAAGGTCGGAGAAAAACATTTCTTCTGGTATATCAGGAAAAAATGAAAGGGGGGAATAGTTAGGCTATGTGAGGGGAGTAGATGATAGAAGAGGATGTGCAAAAGTCTGCCATCCTTAATGATTACATGTGTTCTGCCTTCATTAAGAAGGATGTTTGGCCCTTACCAGAGAGTGGCATCAAAGCGACCACACACGGGGTTCCAGGGCTGAAGCAGCCAGTATTTATAAATGAAAGTGTCTGGAAAGGGCTGGCACCCTAAAAATAGATAAGGCCCCTGGACCAGATGGGATGCATCTGAGGTTACTCAGGGAACTGGCAGCGGCATTGACTGAACAACTGGAAAGGCTGTTCAATATCTCATTACAGACAGCGGTAGTTCTGAAGGACTCGAGGGTGGTGGACATATTTCCTCTCCATAAGGGAGGGCAAAGAATTTTGCAGGGAACTAAAGATCTGCCAGTCTTACCTCTGTTGTAGGGAAGCTGATGAAGTCACTTTGTGGGCTACCTGGAGAGCAGTGATCTCCATGATCATAAACAGCAAGGGTTTGTGTCAGGGAGATTTTGTCAGACTAACCTGATAGTTTTCTTTGGCTGGGTGATGAGGGAATTAGTGAATTTACTTTACTTCCACTTCAGCAAGGCTTCTGACTCAGTGCCACACAGACACTTGCTGAAGAAGATGGAGGATCTGTGTGTGGCTAGGGACATAACAGGGTAAAATCAGAAGAGAGGGAGGTCACAAAAGGGGTACCACAGGGATCTGTCCTGGGCCCATTTCTCTTAAAATGTTCATCAGTGACATTGGAGAAGGAATCCAGGACAGGTTCTGCCTATTCACAGATGACACTAAGCTCTGTGGGAGGGTGGATAGTAATGAGGGGATCAGGGAAATGCTGAGTGACCTACAAAGGTTAG
Organism: Neoceratodus forsteri; assembly: GCA_016271365.2. Lineage (NCBI taxonomy): Eukaryota > Metazoa > Chordata > Ceratodontiformes > Ceratodontidae > Neoceratodus > Neoceratodus forsteri. Next base: position 769,078,227 of record CM028132.1, read on the forward strand.
AGAGGAGATCTAAGGTTTGGCAGTTAAATTTCAACACCAAAATGTGTAAGGTGATGCATATAGGTAAAAAGAATCCCAGGACAGAGTACTTGATGTGTGAGATAAGACTTAGCACTATGTTTGAGGAACAGGACCTAGGAGTTATCAGTGACACCCTCAAACAATCAAGCCAGTACAACAAGGCCTATAGTAAGGCAAATAGGATGCTGGGGTGTATCGGGAGTGGTACCAACAGTAGAAAGAAAAGAGGTAATGCTACCCTTTTACAGACCTCTGGTGACACCTGGAGTACTGTCCCCAGTTCTGGAGTCCTCAACTCAGGAAAGATAAAGACAGGCTGGAGATGGTGCAGCAAAGGGTGACAAACATAATTCAGGGTGAACAGGGCAGGTCTTGTGAGGAGTGCCTCAAGACACGTACTCACTGGAGACCATAAGGGAGAGGGAAGATAGGATAGAGACCTTCAACTGCAGGGAATTTTTTAGCATGAGTACCAGTCAGAGGGTTCGAATGGAAACTGACAGGATGGAGGTTCAGGAAGGCCATGAGGAAGTATTATTTTACAGAAAGGGTAAGTAAACCATGGAACACTCTACCTGCCGAGGTGGTGGGTGCTAAAACCATTAAAGGTTTCAAGCACAGCTGGGACAGAGTGAAGGGTATAGTGGTTACTTGGGGTGACAGTTACTGGGAGGGTGTGTGGAGGGGAAGGCTAGGACCCGGGATGGACATTAGGTCCCCAGGGCTAAATAGGGATCCACAGCCTGACTGGATGGACCATACAATAGAATACTATACTAAACTTACAGAATCATGATACTAGAAATAATCAAAATGCCAAAAGGGGAGGGGGTTAAAACTAAGAAGAAAAAGAAAATATCCAGTCCAAGACTAAAATAAACACCATACTAGAACAAAACTACAATGTGAATCAGTAATACCATAAATTCATCACAGGATTTTCCCCAGTGTTCTGGCAAACATTCTCCCTATTAATCTAACAGATCCATGTAACCTACCCAGGATCTTAGCCAACCTTGATAGACTGAAAGGTATTTTGTCTATATGAAAAGAATGTTTGGTCTCTCTGAATTAATATTAGAGCTGCCGTTGACCCTTAAATGGAGTCCATTAGTAAGCCAGAACCCCATTTAAGCATCAGTTAAATGATGCCATAATTTTTAAAACTTTTTATTCATTGTATATTCCATCACTTGGTAACATAGTTAGAATACATTAGTCACATTTCTGAAGAACTTATAAAAATAATCAATATATATTACACGGTTTACCCATGCCACAGCGACAGTCATCACAGAGACATCCGCGACAGCCACAGTGCCGTCGGCATTGTAGTGTCAGGGATGCATCCGTGTATCCATCGGGGGGGCTGCGCCCCCCCAAACCACCCATGTGGGGGACTCTGCCCTCCACACACCCCAGTCTCTAGGATTTTAACTCTGAGTCAGAGTTGGACTGGGGGGGGCAAACACCTTGCGATGCAGTCCCGATCGCCATGCAGACCACCACAGCGACTGGCGGATTTTGTCCAATTCCTGTCGCTGTGGTGGTCTTCGCGATCAGGGAGTTGCTGTGGCCACGGTATATGATATTACACATACAGTAAAAACAATACTGAAAGATAAAGTTCCTTAAATAGAGAGTGTGTCCAGACAAAGAGGGAAGGGGTGAAGAAAGAGGAAAAATCACTCAACCAATGCAGCAAGACCTTCAAAGTATTACTCTAGTAAATCTATCATGTCAATAATAAACAGAGCTGGTGCCCCAAGCAACAGATATAACTTTCTCTTAAGAGTCTTTTAATGTTCGCCGTTATGCTTCTGTAAAGCAAACATATGGTACGAGTAAGCAATAATACCCAACAGGGTGGGCAGTATTGAGCTATACCGGACCACCCAGTGGCATAATGAGGCCCAACGCTGCAGGTCCGGTATAGCCAATGCAGCCCACCCTAGAGGGTATTATTATGCTTAGAAAATGGGCTACAGGTAACAGTTATATAAAATATTTAAAAAAATAACTACAATTAAAAAGTAAAAAGCAATAAAAAGTTAGTTTTGCAGTAAAGTAGTTCCTCTAGTAGGGCTAGTAGAGGGTTTGGCTGCTCTTTACAATTATTTTTATCCCACTTTTCATGTGCCTTAGTTTGCTCATGGAAAGCCCCCACCCCCACACACAACAGCAAAACTGGAGGGATGTAATTTAGGGCTATGGGCTCTCACTCGTAGACACACTCTGAGTAGCTGTAACTTTTTTTTTCCTTTTCAGTTTAACAGATTGTGATCGCTATTGCAAAAGGATTGTAAGTTTTAAAGCAGCTAGCATCTGTTTTCATGTGCAGTGAGTGCTGAGAGCACAGAATGAGGAAAGAAAAAACACGTTGCTGTGCTGTCAGTTCTCTTCTCCTGCCGTTACCCAGAGTTGGCTGTGTTTTTATTTTTATTATTTTAGTCAGTAATGAGCTTGCGACTGTGATTCTAAAAGGACCGAAAGTTTAGAAGGAGCTGCTGCCCGCTTTTAAATGTACCACAGCTGTGAGTTGTCCAGAGGTGAAGTATAGAAATTGAGGGGTTTTTTTGTAGAAAGAGCAGAGTTCTGTTAAAAAGAAAAGCCATTTGTGCTTCATTGGGCACCCCGAGTAGGCTTTCGTTCTTAAGCGGGCTCTATCGGAAAATAAATGAATCTCACGTCTGATGATTCAGCCAATGAGATTCATTTATTTTCTGATCCCATTTTCTAATAATACATTTTGAGAGATGTGTCACTGTCAGTCCAATGCAGGGTAGTCTACAAGGGGCTTAACAGTGGCAGACCAATCACCAGCCAGGCTGATCATGACACTCTTCTGACCTTTCTGGGTGGAAACTTTGTGCAGTTCAAAGTCACCTGAATCATAAAGCAGCTCTTTCCTTTGGTCTGCATAACACCACCCAGCAAATAAATAAATAAAATAGAGCTGATCAGCGTCATGATCAGGCTGCTGTGGTCCTCCCACCAGTGTAAAATCAATCCCTCCCACCCTCTGCCAAGTATTGCTCCCATCTCCGATTGCTTCCCGCTTATTAATTTGCCAACACCAGGGGCCCGATATTCAAACCAGCACAAAGCAGACAGCAAATATTTGGAAGCACCTTGCGGTTGCCCAAGTGCACACTGGTGCTATTTGACTGAATATAGAGCCATTACAGCCCAGTGCTAAGCCATTTACTGCTGGGCAGGCATGGCTTCTGAAATAGGGTGTCATATTGGCTTGCAACCGCACCGTGTTGGGTAAGTTACTTTTTCTATTACTTTCTATTACGTTTGAAAACTTGTTCCAGAAAGCTTTGTGCAGTCACTAGCAAGAATGGAGAAATACTAGAAAAAGTAATACACCTTACAGTTACAGTTACTTATTCTTTTTATACAAAAACAATACAAAATAATAAATAACTATAACAGATTACATGTATCTGAGAGTACAAGGTTAGTTGCTAGTTACTTTCAAATAAATGTAATCAGTTACGAAATTTACCAGCAGATAAAGGCCTAGAGGTCTATCAAGTCTGCTCGAATGTGCAGCTAGCACCCCTTATTCTGCAGTTGCCCCTCCCTTCCACCCTTCCCCTTCATTGACCCTTCCCCTTGTCCTGTCCCATCCCCTTTTGAAGCAGTCCACTGTTCTACTGGATACCACTTCTGCAGGTAACGAATTCCATGCAGCCACCACCCTCTCTGTAAAAAAGTGTCTCCTTATCTCCCTCCTGAACCTTCCTCCCTCCAGTCTCATATCATGGCCCCTGGTGTCCCTCCCCTTCCTTATTCTGAACAGCCCCTCTGTACCTGTCTTGTTTATTCCTTTCATGTACTTAAAGGTTTCAATCATGTCTCCCATCCCTCCTCTCCTCCAGTGAGTACATGTTCAACTCCCTCAGCCTCCTCTTGTACGATAAGTCCCCCAGCCCCTTGATCATCTTTGTCGCCCTGCGCTGCACCCCCTCCAGTAACTTAATGTCCCTCTTCAGATATGGGCGCCAGTACTGTATGCAGTACTCCAGGTGCAGTCTAACTAATGACCTATACAGTGGCAGAATCACCTCCTCCCTTCTCGAGGATATACCCCTTGCAATACAACCCAGCATTTTGTTGGCCTTTGCAGCTGCCTTCCTACGTTGTGCCAAGTTGTTCATTGACCCTGTAATGAGCACCCCCAGATCCTTCTCCTCCTCCTCTGTCTGGGCTAGCTGCACTCCCCCAAGCTGGTAACTCCTCCTTGGGTTCTTCATCCCAAAATGCAGCACCTTGCACTTTTTGGCATTAAACCCCAGTTGCCAGGTGTCTGACCAGGTTTCAAGCTTTGCCAGATCATCCTGCAACCCCTGCCATCCCCCTAGGTCATCCACCACTGCTCCTACCTTGGTATCATCAGCAAACAGACTGATCTTGCTCTTGATATCCAGTGATATGTCTGCAGTGAATATCCCAAAAAACACTGGTCCCAACACCGAGCCCTGTGGAACACCGATCGTCACTACCCTTGGGTATGAGAGCTCCCCACCCACCACCTCCCTCTGTTGCCTTCCCTGAAGCCAGTTCCCTACCCATCTCACCAGCTTTGCACCTGCTCCTGTGCCTACTAACTTACTTCCCAGCCTTCCATGCAGCACCGAGTTGAATGCCTTACTGAAGTCCAGATACAGGACATCCACTGCATGGCCCCTGTCCAGTTGCCTAGTTACCCAGTCATAGAACTCCACCAGGTTGGTTTGGCAGGATGTGCCCCATATGAAGCCATGCTGTCTGCTGTCTTGTAATCCTTTAGCCTCTAGGAAGGCCACCAGCCTCTCCTTTAGGATAGTCTCCATTAGCTTACCCACGATGGATGTGAGGCTCACTGGTCTGTAGTTTCCCGGTTCATCCTTGGGGCCACTCTTGTGAAAGAGCATCACATGAGCCATCCTCCAGTCCTGAGGTACACACCCCAAATGTCGAATGTAGTGAGGTATTAAATAGGTCTGCCAAAGGTCCTGCAAGGACCTCTGCCAGCTCCTTCAGTACCCTGGGGTGGATGCCATCTGGGCCTGGCGCCTTATCCACCCTCAGTGCCATCAAACCCTCCCAAACTCTGCCCTCCATGATTTCCCCATCTGTCACCCCCCTGTTTCTGCCATTTCTCCCCTTGGGTGTCACCCCCCTTCTCTTTAGTAAATAATGAGCAGAAGTGCTCATTTAGTGCTTCTGCCTTATCGCACCTACTTCCACCCCAACCCCTCCTTCCTAATCCTTACTATGGTCCTTACAGCTCCTTTTCTCCTGATGTACCTAAAGAGTCCTTCTCCCCTTCTTAATGCCTTGTGTCAGCCTGAGTTCCAGTGATGCCTTGGCTCCCCTTACTGCCCTTGTCACCTCCTTCGATTCCGTCAAGTACTCCTCCCTGTCCTCCCCTCTACCTGTTTTCTTGTACTTCCTAAAAGCAGCTCTTTTCCTTCTTACCTTTTCAATGACCTCCTTGCTCAACCAGCTCGGTTTCTTAGCCCTAGCCTTCTTGCTTTGGGGCTTGCAGCAGGTTTTGGTTGCCTCCACTATCCCCAGCATTATGAGCTCCCACTGCTGGTTAGTGTCCATACTAGATTGAATTCTGGCCAGGTACCCTTTTACCACTTCCCCCATCCTCCCAAAGTCGGCCCTCCTGAAGTCCAACACTCTTGTGCCTGATTCCACTCCTTCCTTGCCCATATCCAGTGTGAGCCATACTGAGTGGTGGTCACTCCCTGACAGTGGTTCCTCCACTGTAAGTTCTCTCACAAGGTCCCCATTTGCCAGCACAAGGTTAAGGGTATTCCCTAACCTGGTTGGTTCACTGACCATTTGCAGCAGGATGCTGTCCTGGAAGGCATCCAGCAGTATCTGCTCCCTTCTGCTTCTGGTTGTTGGGGTACTCCAGTCCACTCCTGGCATGTTGAAGTCCCCCACAATCACCACACTACCCTTCTCGCAGGTCCTCCTGATCTGTCCCGCTAGTTCCCTGTCTAACTCCTCCGTCTGAGATGGCGGCCTGTACACCACTCCCATTCTAAGAATCCTATTCTTGGAATCTTGGATTTGCATCCAAATTGACTCCGTACTACCCTCCTCCCCTTCCTCCCTTACACACTTCAGTCCTTCCTTCACATATAGTGCCACATCCCCTCCTTTCCCAATCACCCTGTCCCTACAAAATAACCTGTACCCTGGTACAGCCAGGTCCCAGTCATTGTATTGGGTGGCCCATGTTTCTGTGATGGCTGCATTGTCCACCTCTCCCTCTGCCATGAGCACCTGTAACTCTGCAGTTTTCCTCCCAAGTCTCCTATCATTAAGAGCAACCATCTTCCACCCTCCCCCATCCTGCCCTCCTTTACTAGCATCACCAATAGTATTTGCCATTTGTCCTTTGTCACTGTTATGGGGGGTTAGCTCATATGGTTTCCCAACCTGTGGTCTCTGCATGTCTCTTGCCCAATTGCCACCCCCCGCTCCTAGTTTAAATTCCTTACTTCCTCTATGTACTCCTCCATCCTCTGTTTCAACACTTTCTTTCCCTCCTCACTCAAGTGTAGTCTGTCTTTGGCATAGAGACTACTGTCCTCCCAGGTCCCTCCCCACCTCCCCAACAGCCCATACCCTTTAGCACAACACCAGGTTCTTAGCCATCCATTAAATTCCTCTATTCTTAGCTTTCTTGTTTTGCTTGCCTTGGGCACTGGAAGTATCTCCGAAAAAGTTACTGATCTTCCTGCCCCCTCACATAATTGTCCTAGTTCCTCAAACCTCCTCTGGACTATATCTACTGTCTTGTCAGCCAGGTCATTCATCCCAAGATGTATAATTAAATGAGGCTTGTCCCTACCCCTTCTAGCATATTTCAGAACAGATTGTTCCCACCTTTCCGCTGTCATTCCTGGCAAGGCCTCCACCCAAATATGACTATGACTCTTCCCCTTGCTACCCCACCTGATTCCTCTTAGTATTGAGTCCCCCAGTACTAAGATTCCACCACTCTTACTCCCTGCTTGCTTCCATTCGTCTCCCTCTCTCATTTCTGGCTCCTCTTCCTCCTCCTGCACATTACTTCCCCCTTTTGCAATTCTCCCAGCAGAATTTGCCCCCGATCCGGTTTGGTCCAGGCATTTATCAATTACTCCTCTAATTTCATCATTTCCCTTCTCCACCTTCTTCTTCTCTAGCAATGCAAAACTATTTTCTGAAGACCCTTCATAAATGCCCGCTCCCTCTCTCTTCATAGTAACCTATTCTTTCCTTTCCACTCCTAGACTTTTGCCACTTCTTCACCTCTCCTCACAAGTCCCTTTCTCCTCCTTCCATTTGTCTTTTGTCTCTTGACCTGGTTTCCCTGGCAATTGTTCTTCCTGGCCTGTGTCCCCTTGTCCCTGCTTCCCTTCTTCTGATAATCAAATCCAACAGAAAAACAGTGCAACACTACAAGCGGGTGCTCACAGCGTGAGGTGCAAACCTCAATACTTCACACAAAAGCCAAGGTAATGAGCACTCCAGGACACAGAAAAATATACTGCAAGTGATTTTAATCCAAATGGCAAGTCCAGACCCCTTCGCTTCGGCTCTATGCCTTCAAAGGGGGTTATCCCTGCTTCCCTTCTTCTGACCCTCTCCTCACCACTGTTGGCTCAAATCGCCCTCCCTCATCTCTCCTCCTTCCTCCCTCCAGTACTGGGCTAAACCCACCCCCAGTCTGCCTTGCCTGTCTTAGTTCCTCCTGCAGACCCTCAATCTCCTTTCTAAGTTTCTCTATGTGGTTGCACACTAAACATCCTCCCACACTCCAGGCAATTTTAGAAAGATTGGTGCACCGAGTTATTACAGCCTACCACCCTACCCATTGCTGTTTTGCCCACCAGACCCCCACCCTTCCAGATGCAGGATACCAAACACTCCCCAAGTCTCCCCTCTCCCCCTTCTATCAGTGCAAAACATTATTTTCTTAATTCCCCTTACCCCCTTTGTTGTACACATTTAGACAGACTGAGCAACTGCTTTTTATATTGCTAACCTTCCTATCCACACTCAAAAAGAGACTTTAAGTAGCTATTGCACAACCTTCTTCAAACTCCTACTCCTCCTTTCCACAATGCAATAGCAATGCAAAGAAGTAACAATGAAAGCTCTTAGATTTGCAGTTACTTCCCTTCCACTGAGATAGCAGTCACCGCTTCACTAGCTGCTGTTCCTTTCCTGGATGTCTGCTTCTGCTATGACAGGTGTATATCCTTTGCCCGTTCGAGGAAGTGATGTCAGTGATGTCAGAACCCCTGGTATAAAGGAAATCATGGACCAGGGGTGGGGTGAGGGGTTGGGGGTGGGACCAACCCAAGTCTTCCACAAACAATCAGGTAGCTGAGGCCCCTGGTCAGACCATTAGCACCCTTCCCCCACTATGCACTAACCTTTGAAGCTAGTGAAGCCAGCAAAAATTAATCACAATTCTACTCAAAGCCCCCCAAATAGGTTTGCTACCAAAAGAACCAGGTCTCCAATTCAAACAACTTCTCCAACAACACATCAAAATAGTCTTGAAATTAGAAGATATAGATCTCTGATTCAAAGAAACAGCCCCAGTTAAATCACACCAAATAGGTTTTAAATCAGAAGAAATAGGCCTCTACAAATGCAGCCTGCTACCCAGTGAAACATCAAACAAATGAGCCCACTTATAGCCACCAAAACAGTTTTCAAAATTCCAACAGCCCCTAAACAATACCCTGCTAGCCTCTTAGAAGTAGTAAGAAAGAAAAGAAATAACCTTCTACCAAGTAAAATCCACAAGAAATTATCTAAAAACAACAAGAAGCTACTGTACTGTAACAAATCTGATCCTTTCCCTTCTAGTTCCTTCGGAGAGTTTCGTCTTACTTTTGTATAAAAAGACATAAGTAATTGTAACTGTAAGGTGTATTACATTTTCCAGTACATCTCCATCCTTATTAGTAACTGTACAGAGCTTCCTGGAACAAGTTTCCAAACATAATAGAAAGTAATAGAAAAAGTAACTTACCCAACACAGCAACTGCACTAAATTTCCGATATTCAAATGGACCCATGGAAATGAGCTCATTGGGCATGCAAGTCGCTGACGGTCCATTTGCATGCCTATTATTGTCTCATTTGCATGGGCAGCCCAGCAATTTAGTGTGTTGCCACCCCCCACTTTCCCAGAGAGCTATTCTTGGCACCAGTGGTCTCCCCCCGCACACCGATCACCAGCCCGATGTAATGAAGAAGTTTTCCTGATGTCTAGTGGTCACCCCCACCAATTGCTGGCCCAATGTAGAAGTTTTCCCTGGTGTCTAGTGGTCCCCCTCCTTGCCAATTGCCAGCCCAATGTAATGTATAAATTTTCCCTGATTTCTTGCTCCCCCACCAATCGTCAGCGTGATGTAATATATATGTTTTCCCTAGTGTCTAGTGGTCTCCACCTTGCTGATCACTAGCCCAATGTAATGTATACATATTCCCTGGTGTCTAGTTGTCCCCCCCGATCACCGCCTAATGTAATGTACAGGTTTTCCCTGGTGTCTAGTGGTCCACTCCCCGCCGATCCCTGGCCCGACTGTAAAAAGAAGTCATTCCCTGGTGCTAGTGGTCCCCCCCAACTATCGCCTACCCAATTGTAAAAAGAAATCATTCCCTAGTGCTAGTGGTCCTCCCACTGATCAACTGCCCAATTGTAAAAATGTCCTGGTGCTAGTGGGCTCCCACTGCTGATCGCCAACCTGATGGTACATATAAATCTTTCCCCTGTGTCCCATGGTCCCTCCCCCCACCTGACACCCACCAGATGTATGTATGTATATGTATGTGTATATATACATATATATGTATATACACATATCTACAGTGTAAGCCATTTTATACAGACACGTCTGTGCTGTGTAATACTGTCCACCGTAGGCAATGTCTGGTTTTGCCAATGGGTGGCTCCGCAACGCAAGAAACACTAGAAATATGCAACACGATCTATGCTAGCCCTAGAAAGTATACCTAGATATAATAATGCATTATACTTGTGCTGTACTGTATAATGTTGCATTGATGCTGACTTTTTTGTTTAAGTTTTTTGCTGTGTGTCTTTTAGCTTTGTTTTTTGTGCTATTCTTCTGCATATTGTGACATAAATAGGGAGGTGGGGGTTAAAACAAACTTTATTAACTATTAATGCTTCAGCACATAACAGGCTGTGAAATGTACTGATGAGTTAAGCTGCCTCAGCTGTCTGTGCTTGCCAGTGCACAATGTCCGCATTAGCAGGGGAAATTAGTTATGGCAGAATGGGAAAGGGTTTGGGTTTTCAAAATCTGTCTGCCTTTGCCAGTTGTCCATGTTATCAGTGTCCAGGGTATAGTCTCTCCCACCTGCCCAACGTATACGTATAATGCTCCCTGGGGTCCAGTGGTCCCCCCATCCTGATCCCCTGTATTTGAAGATATACTATTCCCTGGTGTCTAGCAGACTCCCCCTCCACAATCCCCTGTATCACATAGAAAATTAATTCTCTGGTGTCTAGCAGACCCCACCCCCACTCTGGCAGGTAGTGCCTCACCACCCTGGCCCCCCCATCCTGATGCTGAGTCAGCAACCGGCACAGCCCTCTGCTCCCCACCACAGCCAGCTGCCAGCTGAGCTGCCAGTAAGTGCATACTGTATTGTACGTGCTCATTGACTGACACAATCAATGAGCATGTACAGTATTCAGTACACACTCACAGACAGCTCAGTCAGTGGCCGGCCATGATGGAGAGCAGAGTGCTGTGCTGGTCTGCAGGCTCAGGGTTGGGATGGGGGGGAGTGTAGGGCACCACCTGTTGGGGTGGGGTTGAAATCCACTAGGCACCAGGGAATGGACTTACTATATGATACAGGGATCAGGGTTAGGAGGGGGCTGCTGGACACCAGGAATGGTATATCTTCAAATACAGGGATTGGGACGGGGACCACTGGATTCCAGGAAGCATTATATGTATACATCGGGTGGGTGTTAGGTGGGGGAGGGACCACTGGACAACAGGGAACATTATATATATATATATATATATATATATATATATATATATACACACACACACACTTACGTAGGTATTGGGTGGGGGCAAGGACCACCAGACACCAGGGAAAGATGACCTAAAGGTGTACAGATGGTGTGAAAAGGCAGTGGGGATAGCTAATGGGATGCTAGGGAGCATAGGAAGGGGTACAACCAGTAGAAAGAGAGGTATGGTGTTACTGCTGTACAGGTCACTGGTAAGACCTCACCTAGAATACTGTATCCAGTTCTGGGGACCACATCCCCAGAATGACATAGACTGGGTAGAGTCAGTCCAGAGGAGGGCAACCAAAATAGTGCAGGGTCTGCATCACAAGCCCTATGAGGAGAGACCGAAGGACCTCGACATGTACACTGTGGAGGAAAAGAGAGAGAGAGAGAGAGGATATGACAGAAACATTCAAATATCTAACGGGTACAAATAAAGTTCAAGGGGAAGCATTTTACTGAAAAAAGATGCTCAAGAACAAGGGAACATGCTATGAAGCTTGAGGGGAGACGGAGACTGAGGGGGATGTGAGGAAGTAGTTTTTCACAGAAAGAGTGGTGGATGACTGGAACAGCCTTCCAGTGGAGGTGGTGGGGCAAAAACAGTAATGGGCTTCAATAATGCATGGGATAGGCATAAGGGAACCTTACAGGTAGGGAAAGGGGGGGAGTAAAGCCAGAGACCAAGTAGGGTCTACAGTGTTATAGTAGGTAGGTAGAGAAAATGGGCAGACTAGGTAGGCCAAGCAGTCCTTGTCTGCTGTTAATATCTATGTTTCTATGACTTTTTCTTTTATAATTGGGCCAGGGATCGGTCGGGGGGCCACTAGCACTAGGGAATGACTTATTTTTACAATTGGGCTGACGATCAGCGGGGAGGACCACTAGACATTAGGGAAAACTTATGCATTACATTGGGCCAGCAATTGGTGGGGGGCAGGGACCACTAGGCACCAGGGAGAACTTCTACATTACAACGGGCTGGCAATCAGTGGCGGGGAACCACTAGACACCAGGGAAAATGTATACATTACATCAGGCCAGCGATTGGCGAAGGGGGGGGTTAATAATCTGGGGGGGGGCTTTCCATAGTATGGAGCCAGGGATTAGGTGGGGGTGGGACCACCGGACACCAGGGACACTGCTTTGTTTGATCAGGACCAGTGTGAGGGAGGGGCCACCACACTTTCTCTGCCAACCACTAGGGTTGTGTGCGAGTAAGTCGTGGTCTGAATCAGTGGTATTTGTGCCACGCAAGGGGACAGTGAAGATTGCTCTTGCACAGTGCAAATACTCTGAATATTGGACTGTGCCAATATTCAGATCCCTGCCCCTCAATTTGCATTGTGCCCCCTCCAAAATTTGTCCAGGCACAAACCTTGTTTGCCCACACTAACCGGACTTTTCAATATAGCACATCTGCACAAAATCCGGTTTGTGTGGGCAAACTTAGCTTTGTGCCCTGGCAAAGTTTTGAATATCAGGCCCCAAGTGCTCAATCCCTAATGCCAGCTAGTACCACCACCCCACCAGTTTCATTGTGCAACACTGGGAAGCCCACCCTTGAAAGTAGTAAACATAACCCCGACACTGGGGTGCCCAATCTCCAGTGTTGGAACCTGAAATAAAGAAAACTGTCCCTCATAGTCTTTTTTTTATTTTTATACACCATGTAAAAAAGGAAAACATCCATCGATGTCTCTTGCAGCTGCTGGCATACCACCACTGTTACCCTCCCACTCAGCACCTACCACCCCACACACCCCATCCCTTACTTACCTACCAGGGGTCCAACATCATAATTCTCTCTGGACTGGAGATGCATCTTCATTCTTCAATGCCGGACCAGGAACTGAGGAAAACAGGTATGCAGCTCAATGCATTTCAATGGGCTTTGAACTTGTCATAACTTGGTCATTTTTAATATTTTCCCCCAAATTTTGAACATGGCTTTTTTGGAACCCCACCTCATGAGCAAGGGCAGTGAAATTATACAAATCCCTCCCAAAAGGTGATTTTTTTTTTAAATCTCTATTTATCCGCCCCATCTCTGCAGGCTCCACATCATTGAGAGCATCCACGAAGTCTGCCCCCACTTCAGCCATCCTACCCGAGTCCTCCGGTCTATCCCCATGGAGCCACAGTTCTCCCCTTCCCCAGCAGGGATGAGGTAGGGTGGGCTTACACCCTGAACAATTCTGGTTTTGTCAGGGACCACAAGACCAGGCAGGTGGGAGCAATTAGGAGTCTGCTTTGGTGGTCCATCTTCCCGGAGCCTGCAGAGTGATTTTCCCTTGTTCTTGGGGGAGTGGCATGTACCTAGATGCCATGGCATCACCACCAACATTGCCAATCTCCATCCCCTAGATGTCAGCTCTGCACTTGCCATGCCTCTGAGTTCTGCCAGAGGCCAGTCAAGTGCAGAGCGTGGACCCCCTCCCTCCCAGGAGAGGAGAGGAGAGCTGTCCTCTGGATGATCAATCCTCTCCCTCCCCTGCCAACCCCCAATGGACCAGGCCTGTTCCAAAACCCAGATCACCGGTGTGGCATGCGGTGTGGCATCCAGTGCCTCAACCCTCAGCACCACTGGGCCAGCCCCAAAAGGTGATTTTGTGGTTGCTGCACAAAATCACCTTTCAGGCAGGATTTGAAAATTTTCTCCACACTTGTTCATGAGTTGGAGACATAAGAAGGTCATGTTGAAAATTTGGGGTAATAATATTTAAAAAAAAAACAACAAGCATACATTAAAATTTTTCAATGCATGCTCGTAACTTTGGCAGTTTTCACTATTCTGACCCCAAATTTTCAACATAGCCAATTTTTCACACCACCTCATTGAACAGGAGAGCTGTCATTTCTCAAATCCTGGCAAAAATGTGTTTTTGCACTTGTGCTACAAAATCACCTTTTGGGCAGGATTTGAAAATATTCTCCACCCTTGTTCATAAGGTGAGGTCATAAGAATGCTATGTTGAAAATTTGGGGCAAACATTTTTTAAATCAAAAGTTATGAGCATACGCTGACATTTTTCAATGCAGGCTCATAACTCTGGTGATTTTCAACATTTTGACCCCAAATTTTCAACACAGTCATTTTTTCACACCACCTCATGAACATAATAGCTGTCATTTTTCAAATCCTAGCCAAACTATGTTTTCACACTTGTGGTGCAAAATCATCTTTTGGGCAGGATTTGAAAAATTGCTCTGCCCTTGTTCGTGAGGTGGGATCATAAGAAGGCTATAATGAACATTTTCAGTAGAAATATTAACAAAACAACAAAGTTATAAGCATATGTTGAAGTTTTTTGATGCACGCTTGTAACTTTGGCAATTTTCAACATTTTGTCCCCAAATTTTCAACATAACTATTTTTTCATACCACATAATGAACATGGCAGCTGCCATTTTTCAGATCCTGGCCAACATTTGTTTTCACACTTATGGTGCAAAATCACTTTTCGGGCAGGATTTGAAAATTTTCTCCACCCTTGTTCTTGAAGTGGGGTCATAAGAATACTATGTTGTAAATTTGGGGCTAAAATACTAAAACCCAACAAAATTATGAGCCTATTTTGAAATTTTTCAATGTACGTGTATAACTTTGCTAATTTTCAATATTTTGACCCCACATTTTCAACATAGCCACTTTTTCACACCACCTCATGAACATGAAAGCTGTCATTTTTCAAATCCTGGTCAAATGTGTTTTTCACACTTGTGGCACGAAATGGCATTTTGGCTACTATTTTATAAATGACACCTGTCATGTTCAGAAGGAGAGGTCATAAAAAGACTATGTAGAAAATCTGGCATCAAAATGTGAAAAAACAAGTTATGAAGAAATGTTGAATTATTTCAAATTTTACTCATGACTTTATTTTTGCAGAATTTGTCCCCTTGTGTTCAACATATCCCTTGGGTTAGCCCGCCTCCTGAACACGGCAGGAGTAATTTTTCAAATCCCCTTCAAAACTTCCATCTGTCTTGATCATAACATCAGGTCATAAAAGTCTGGGGTCAAAATGTGGGAGCCCACTGAAAATTAGATAGTGCCTCTCAGCCAGCCTATCCTGGGTAAAAACAATTATAAATGTGTTAAAACAGGACACCACTGAAAATGAGATATTGCATCTCATCCGGTCTCTCCTGGGTAAATCTATCACAAAAATGTGTACAGCAAGACCTGGTACAATAGCAGTGCAAGTGGCAAACATTCAGCATTGACAAATGCGTGTTTATTTTGGGGTAATGTAGTAGTAGTAGTAAATGGTTGTATTCCTTTAAATAAGAATAAAAACTCCCAATTTAACAGAAGTTCATTTTAAGTGGGTTCCAGCAGCACATTCAGCTTAGATATAAATAAATAGATCAGAGATGCAAAATTAATTTATACATTATAAATAATGGCCCAGATTTTCAAACTGCATTCTGAGTATAAGCCCTCGCATTACTCAAAATAGTTACGCAGGGGTAAAGTTGCGATATTCAGAGGAGTTGCGCTTGTTGAACAACCCTTTGAATACCCCAGCCACAGCACTTTGGCAAGATGGCTTAGTGGAACCTGCGCCCACCGCAAGTTGCCAGAGCGAGCATTGAAACCTGCGGTGGCGCAAGTACCATTGCGCCATGCTCAAATTTCCGATATTCAAAAGGTGACATGCAAATGAGGCCATAATTTATGCAAGGCGCATGGGGGGCCATTTGCATCTATTTATGGCCCCATTTGCATGCCATTTGCATGTAGGTGCGCCGATCCCCGAGGACTTGCTCCTGGCCACCCTGCCAGGCAGCAGCCGTCGGGCGGCACAATACAGCTCCGATCGTGACCATCACAGTTACATGAAACCCCCCACATATCCCACAGCCCGATCAGCGGGCGGTACAGATACATGACCCCCTCCACACATATCCCACAGCCCGATCGCGGGCAGTACAGTCGCGAAAGCCCCACACATATCCCACAGCCCGATCGCCGGGCAGTAGCAGATACATGAACCCCCACACACACATCTCCCACAGCCCGCGATCAGCGGGCAGAGCTATATAGACCCCCCGCGGTGCCCGATCGCGGGCAGAATGTAACCCTCCCCAACCCGAATATCTCCCTGGTGGTCCAGTGGACCCGTAAAGCCCGATCGCGGGCAGAATGTCACATCACAGCCCCCAAACATCTCCCTGGTGTCTAGTGTCCCCCACCCACCCACACAGTCAGTCGCATGGCGGCGGCGGCGGCAGGTGGGTGGATGCTGTCGCCCGCCGCCGTGGGGAGCGGGTGAGGGGCTTCGTGGGTGGGTGGGGGACACTAGACACCAGGGAGATGTTAGGGGGTTGTGATGTGACATTCTGCCCGCTATCGGGCTTTACGGTCCACTGGACCACCAGGAGATATATTCGGCTGGGGGAGGGTTACTTTCTGCCCGCCGATCGGGCACTGGAGGGGGTTCATACACTGCTCTGCCCACGATCGGGCTGTGGGAGATGTGTGTGTGGGGGGCTATGGACTGTACTGCCCGCGATCGGGCTGTGGGATATGTGTGTGTGTGTGGGGTTCAAGGGACTGTGATGCCCGCGATCGGGCTGTGGGAGATGTGGGCGGGTTCATGTTACTCCATACCTCTCAACCTTTTGTGTCATGAATCAGGGACAAGGCTTAAAAAATCAGGGACAAAGATGCAAATCAGGGACACATCTTAACAATTGGTAATATTCACTCAGAAATCTGATAGAATAAGGGCTTTGTATAAGATGCATTTCTGAAGAAGAACTAGTCTGTATTTTTAATGTTTGATATTATTTTATGCTTACAGTCCCCACTGTTCTGTCACAGAAACATGAATTTTAGAGACAGAGGAAAATTCTGTCGTAAAATCAAGGGACATCCCTGAAAATCAGGGACAGTTGAGAGGTATGTGTTACTCTATGCCCGTGATCGGGCTGGTGGGAAACACAGGGACCGAGTTGGGGCCAAGCCAGGGGTGGCAGCTGCTGTGTTCGCCCTGCAATACAGCAGCTCACCTGTGGGTGGCCCTCAACTTGATCCTTTTTTTGGCTCAGGTTGTGCAGGCGCAGGTTAAGGCGATGTACATCTCCGCACAACCCGACTGAACATCGGGTTGCGTAGGTTATGCATGGTTCTTCCCCCTCCTGTTGAGCATGCATTCATTTGCATTGCTCTTTTGTGCAACCTGTTGCCAGTGGAGCAACTGCCTCCTGCTGAATATCGCAGAATGGCGCAATGTAGGACTTGCGCATGCACAACCCTGTTGCGCATGGAGCAACCCTTTTGAATATCTGGGCCAATGTGTTTACATGACAAGCTGCAGAGAATCAGAATATCCACACTTCTGGGATCAGTTGACAAATTAAAAAAAACATAGGGACCCACATAGATTTAATCAACATACTAATATTTGAACAGCAAGGGAGTAATCTTGTGACTTTGGAGGTAAACCAGTTATGTCATTTTCCAAATACTGTTGATCCAGAATTGGGTCTCAGGGGTAATATAGGCACACATGGATATACAGTAGAACCTAAATTTAGCTAGAGAGCAAAATTAGCAAGTCAACATGCAGCGACTTCCTGGTTCAGTGTGAAAGAAAAAAGTGAAAGTTCATTCTTTAAAATTCATTTCAGTCATCCAGAAGAGGTAATCCAGTAATATTCTTCATCCTAATCAATGTGGTCAGTGACTTAATCCTTTTTTTATTTGCTTTTGTGCTGTCAGATTTTTTTTCTGGCTATATATATTCTTTTAATAACTTGGAATTAAAAATAACAGTATTTTCTCTGATACACAGGTCACTCAAAATACATTTTGATGGACAAAGCATTGTAAATGTGGTTCTAATTCAGCTAGTTAATCTCTGTAGGTACTTCTACAGTCAATTACAGGAACAAAGGCCGCTAAGTACTGGTCTGGTGCTTGCAAATCCTGCAAGGGAAGATTGACACATAGGAGATCCAGCACCAAGTCAGAAGTAGAACTGCTGCCTCCATGCTGCAGAACCTGTTTTTATTGAAATGTGTGTACAATTCAGACACAAACGGAGCTCAGAGTGTAACAAAGGAGTGAACCCAAGGAGCTCCAATGTTTTGCACCACATCTCTCTGGCACTTTGTCAAGGTCTTCTACAGTCAGTTGTTTTTTGTTGATTCTCTTGTGTTAATTTGTTGGTTTCAGCGTAAATATATTGGTCTATTTTCACACACGCCTCTTTAAACTCTGCTCTGTTATGTTCTATTTCTCTATTAAGACATCCAGTTTGCGATCCTATTTTCTGAGACAAGCAAATATATCAGTAAAAATAGTGGAAACCTCTTGGAATTTCTTGAATTCCTTTCTCACACCAAACACTGCCAGCGGAGAAGAGCTTGCTCTTAAAGACTGTAGTGGGGTTATCTCAGGGCTGCTTACTCCTTGAAAAGACATTGACTCGGTCAATGCGTCAACGTCTTGTGCCCCCCAAGACTATAGGTGAGCCTCAGCAGTCAGTTTTCATCACCCATATAGCTACAGCTTCCTCCAAGCCAGGCACTGTGACCAGACAAATCCCTTTAATCACACATTTCCTGTTGGTATTTCAGTTTCAGATGACTAATAATTCTTCTTTAACTTCTGCTGATCATTTTGAGGTTTGTATAAAGACTTTCTCATGTTGTAGAAGCTGTCTTTACAGTTCAGGGTTAAAGTCAGCACTAGTGTGGCTACTCACTCCTGCCCATCTTGGATCCATTATTTACTGATTTATTACAGAAGACAGTGCAAAAGGAAAAAGTGGCCTTTACTTTTCTCAAAGTCAGACTCATACAACCATGAAGCTCATTGCCATAGACTATCATAATTGCTGACAACATTGCTGCCTAGAATGCAATTGGATACAACTTCTGAGTAAACAGTAGCCCAGACTCAATAAGCATTGCCACCTTCTGTCCTGACATACACTGGCATCCCCCAGGATGAAACCCACTTTTAAAGCACTCTGCAGTATGCTGCAGCAGACCTACTGAATAAAGCAATGTAATTTCAATGGCAATTAGTCCCCTTTGTCATATAGGAAACTGTGGCATTCACTTCATCCTGGCAGTGTCACCTCTTCCTGAATGACAAGAGGGACTAATTGCCATTGCAATGACATTGTTTTATTCAGCAGGTCTGCTGCAGCATTCTGCAGAGCACTGCAAAATGCTGCAGAGCGCTGCAAAATGCTGCAGAATTGGGTTTCACCCTGGGGGACACCACTGTATGTGATATGTTATTTATTATTTATTATTTATTTTTATTTATTTGAATCTAGGATTGCAAGTACCTTTGAGCCAAGGCTCTTTTACAAAGGTTCCACGTCAGTTGCAGTACAATAACAAAACAAAAAAACAAGACAATTAAGTAACACAGGCAGGATAACAGGTTAACAATCAGTTGCATGAATATGAATGCATACATTTGGGTTAAACTAAAGCCAGAGGCACTGATGGGGTAAATAGTGTTACAAGACATGGCAAGGACACAAAAGGTAAGAGCAGCTAGAGGCATTGTCGCATCACAGAGAGAGAACAACAGGCAGTGGAGATGGTTGTAGGAGATATGGGGTAGATAATAGAAGTGCTATGTAGAAAGAGCTGAGACAAGGATTGGGTAATGGTGAGAAGGGCTGATTATAGGAGACAGTCGCTGGTGCTAGAGACAGAGAGGAATAGGCAGAGCCTGGATTTGAATGGGCCAAGTTTAGGTATGGAGGAGATGTCACTGCTGAGCCCATTCAACCAGCTAGGGGCCCTATGAGTAAAGAATCTTTGTCCCTGGGTGGTACAGCAGTGAGGGACCTTCAGGGGTTAAGATTCGGATCCCCTAGTGTGGCGAGGGTTACTACTGGGGCAGAGGAGAGCTTGGACCCCAAGGGGTGCTTGGACCATGATCATTTTCTTTGCCATAATGCAGGTTTGGTACTTTATGCAGCTTGAGAGTTGTAGCCGTCCAGTTTGTGCATAGATGCCACACGTATGAGTGAGACAGTGAGCTCCAGTGATGAGCCGACAAGCTTTGTTGAGAGACGTGGACATGTGTCTGAGGGCAGTTACAGTAGCAGAGCCATATATAATCAGAGCCATAGTCAATTATGGAGACAACAGAGCTCTGAACAGCGACCCTTAAGACTTCCGGAGTAAGGTGGTGCCTGTAGAGTAGTCCAGTGTGAGTATTTGCAGCTTTGGTGACGCTATCGATGTGGGCACCATAGGATAGGTTACAGTCAAGAGAGATCCCAAGATATTTAAAAGATTGCACCTGTTCGAGGGCAGCTCCAAGGCAGTTTGTGATGATCAGGGGATGTAGCCTGTACTTGTTGTGGGAGCTGCTGAAAAGCACTGACTTAGTTTTCTTATAATTTAGGACTAATTTGTGCTTACTACACCAGTTCTCAACTGAGGCGAAGCCTAGCTGTAGATTGTTTTATAGGGGTTGGGGATCCTTACGGGTGGTGTGAATTACGGTGTCATCAGCATAGAGGATGATTTGTTCTGGGCAATATTGTGAAAGGCTATTCAGGAAAAGACTGAATAGAAGGGGACCCAGTATGGATCCCTGGGGAACTCCTGAGCAGACAGGTCTAGCATCAGAGAGGACATCTGCAATTTTAACTCTTTGGGATCAGTTTTCCAGATAGCTTTTAAACCAGGCCATGGAGTCAGGAGAGACCGGCATTCAAAAGCTGCTCAAGTAGTAGATGATGGTGGACGGTGTCAAAAGCCTTAGTTAAATCAATAATGACTGACCCGGCTAGGTGACCATTATCCAGAGAACTGTGGATGGCTCCGGTGAATTCCAGAAGGGCAGAAGTGGTGCTGTGCCCTTGTTTGAACCCATGTTGTTGAAAGCACAAGATATTGTGTTTGTCCAGGTAATCAGTGAGTTGGTCTGCTACTATGCATTCGATGGCCTTGGAGAGGGGAGGTAATATGGAGATCAGTCAACAGTTCCCATGGAGGACCCTGTCTCCATTTTTGTGGACCGGAGTAACAGTGGCAGATTTCCATCTGTCAGGGAACTGGCTGAGACTGAGGGACAGGTTGAAGATCTTTGTTTATGGTCCTAGCTCTTCATCGAGGGTGAGGGACAGCAGTTTGAGGTCAAGTGTGTCCCCACTATTTCTGGACTTGGCAATTGCTTTACTAATGTATTTGAGGGCTTCATGTCTCTTGACTGCTTTAAAGTAGAATGGCAGGTATTTGGAAGAGAGGTGAAAGCTGGAAGGGTGAGTTGGAGAGTCATCTACGTTGAAAAAGTCAGGGGGAGAACACTACTGAGGTCTGTGAAAGCAGTATTGAACATATTAGCAATAGTGGTAGGGTCCAGTGCTGTAGTCCCATCAATGTCCAGCATAGTGGGGGAAGTTTTAGGCTGCTTCCCAGTAACTTCTTTGTTATTGTTCCAGAAGGCTGTCCCATTTCCCCAGATGTTAGTGAGAGCTTCCCTATAGTAGATACTTTTCTTTAGGCAGATTGACTTTGTGCAATCATTTCGAGCATGTTTATAGTTCTGTATGTCAGTTTGCGTACCGGTGGCATATGCCCACAGCCAGAGGTGGTCCCTTACTTTTAACTGTGCTATAAGCTCCAGGGAGAGCCATGGGATGCAAAGGCCTTTGACTTTGCGCTTTTTGAAGGAGACATGGGAGTCTCAGGCTGCATTAAAGATGTAAATGAAATAGTCCAGGGCCAAGTTGACAAGCTGACATGGTATAAACATTGATACTGAGGATCTAGCAGGTTATATTAGCATACCAGTCAGGGGGATAAGAATGTACACAGTATATACTCACCAGTTTACTCCCAAAGCAGACAGTAAATACATTGAAGTACCTCACAGTGATCCAGAACAGAATGTGAGCACATCTGTGTAAGCTTAATTTTAATAGGCAATCACAAGATGAATGGCTACAGGAAATAAAGTTGCTCCAAGCTGAAGATTAAGTTTATCACCACCAATGCCTCACTGCAACATCTCAGCATTACATATCTTCCTCCAGCAGCCAGAAAATGTTTTTTTTCCTGTTGTTCACCTTGTGACCTAATAAAAAACAACTTTACACAGATTTGCCAGTGGGTATTTGTAGCTCTTTGTGAGATGCATCTCTCCATCTGCTGGTTGCTTTGGGAGTGAAGTGGTGAGTACTTGCTTATTTTTCGTTTGTGCACATCTCTTTAAACCACACATGCACTCTAAAACCTGAAATGCAGTGCACGACATTGCGAGTATACGAATCCTTGTACAGTACAGGCTGACAAGGTTGCACCAGACCTAAAGTAGCCATTTATACCAGCTTTCACATCTGTATTTTATACTATTCAGTTACCCTCCACACCATTAAACTAGGATGCTATTGCACAGTGCCCCACTAATATGATTGCCAAGCCATAAGAAAGCACTGAGAGTGGTTAGCCATTTTTTTATTATGTTCATTATAATGAAAGTTTTCCAGTATTTCAAATTTCCCTTTAAATCTTCAATCTCACAAGCATAGACATTGTTTTGGAAGGGCTAATAGTAAGGTGGAGACAGAGATTCTGTCTACCTTTAAAAACCACATCCTAGAACAGCATGTTTAACAGGAAAGTAGGCTTATGGCTACCCTTGCCTGTATAAAGTTCTAGGATGCCCACTGCCTTCAATGCATACTGTGTGATCCTGAGCAAATCACTTAACTTCCTTGTGCTCCCAGGTCGCATCTGGAAACAAGCTTCGGCTTAGTGTGTCTCTCCCAGTTAAACAATGTCCCCTTCCCCTTTCCCTTCCCTTCAATAAGCAACTAGTCCAATAATTCAGAACGTTTCTTCTGGGCCAGTGCTGGGAATCCAATAAACACAAATGAAGGCTTGACTCCTAATTGTATTCCAAATGTGTTTTCTTTAGCCACTCCCACCAAGACACAACCTGTCCTGGTGCAAGGCTACTTCATCAGGAACAGTGGTTAACTTGCTGAGGCTTAACTAGAAAGATAACTTCCGGCTTAAACTTGGTTGTTGCCACAACGTTTATGCCCTCTCAGGCACCCCATGCAATCATAACTTCTTCTGCACCCAATGACTTGCTTTTAAAGTTTCTAAACTCTGCTTTCTGGGAGTAGCCAACTTCTTGCTGTCAGAGTGCTTCTGAGAGCACGTAAACTGTGGCAACAACTAAGTTTAAGCCTGAAGTTATCTTTCTAGTTAAGCCTCAGCAAGCTGAACCTTGAGTGCTTTACTAACCTTCTTTTAGCAGTGGCCTTGCACCACAAAATGTTGTGTCATGGTGGAAGTGAATAAAGAAAGCTAGTTTGCAATGTAATGAGGAGTCGAGTCTTCATTCATATTTTATTGTGGCCACCGGTGTCTTTATTCTCAGTAGTGGGGATGGGGTCATCTCCAGTGTGAATGTCAAGGCACTGATGAAAGGTCGTCATCACAACCAGGGCAACCTTCTCTCTGGTGATAGGGATGACTAGTAGGGCCTCAGCCACCAGGACCCAGACCTTCTGGAACATTGACTCTGTCAAAATGAATGGCCTGGTGACCAACAGGTTGGACCAACAGCATGAGGTGGGTAATGGTGTTTTTTGAAGAAGGTGTTTGAAGCAGACATGGAGGTTTTCATCCCTGTAAGCAATCAGGGGAAAAGGTTATGATTGTGCCTGTGGCTTAACAGGAACATAAGGCACCCGATTCTGAACAAAATAAGGTCTGTGACTGCTGCTAAGAGACTGGTTGCCTCCAAACCAGAGAAGAGTACAAAGTGGCATAGAGGAACTGTAAAAGTAGAATTAAAGAAGCCAAGGAGTGACTGTAAGTCAAGACAATAGTAATAGAAGCTGTGGGCAGCACCAAAGCCTTCTTCCAGTAGATAAACAGGAGGATGGTGAAGGAGAGGATTAGGTCACTGAAAATAGGTGGATGAGCAGATAAACCTGTGAAAGAGCAAGGGGTGATGGCTAATATGGTGAATTAATACTTTGCTTCTGTGTTTACCAAAAGGCCCCCAGAAGATGCATATTAGGAGGGCTCTTGGCATCAGGAATAGGAATGATACAGTCTGTAGACATCACTCCTACCCTGGAGACTGTGTACTTGCAAAAGATTAAGCCTGGTAAATCCCAAAGGACAGGAGGGATACACCCCATAAGTGTTGCCCGCTTAATTTTTGTGGTATTTACAGTACTTTTATCTTGTACCTCCACTCAGGTCACATCTGGAAATGAGCCTTTGCTCAGAGTTCCTTTCCTGGTTGCCAATTTTAAAGAAATAAAATAAAATATTGAAGCTAATGAAATGATTGACTAGGCTGTTTTCAGTTAACTTTCATGAGTCCATTCTTACAGACTAGGTGCCAGAGGACTAGAAAGTGACAAATGTTGTTCCCATGTTTAGGAAGGGGGCAAGGTCAAATCTGGACAAACACAGGCTAGCTAGCCTGGCATCACTGCTGGCAAAGTCCTGGAATCTGTTATCACAGACAGAATAATGAAGTACTTGGCTGAGTCCAGGGTTCTTGTCCCCTCCCAGTATGGCTTTATAAGGGGTACATCATGCCAAACCAACATGGTCATTTTCTTTGAAGGGGGGAGCAAGGAGGTGGACAGGATCAGGGCCATTAACATAGTCTCACCTGCACTTCAGCAAGGCCTTGGACATTGTGTCACATGAAAAATAAATGGCCAAAGTACAGCCGTGGCTATGCATGAGGCATCCACAAGGTGGACTGCTACCTGACTTGTGGCAGGAAGCAGAGCATGTTGCTGGATGGGCACTACTCTGAGTGGAGGGTGATGCTTAGTGGTGTCCTTTATTAATTGATGCTGGGGCCACTGCCGTTCAAAATTGTCATGGGCAATCTGGGAACTGGGGTCTCCATCTGGAATCAATGGTCTCTAGCAGACTCCTTACGTTTGCTGATGGCACAAAGCTGGCCAGGATGGTGGACTGTCTTGATGTTGGGAAAAACATCAGGAGGACCTGAACAAGCTGGGTAACTGGTGGGATTCCTGGAGTCTCAGATTCAGTGTAGCCAAATGTTAGGTGCTACAACTGTGGTAGAAAAGCAGAGGTAAGACACACAAACTATGCGGGGCTCCTTTTGCTACAGCAGAAGGATTCAAACACAGGTGGGACAAATATATGGAATGTAGATAAGTACCAATGCCCATAGTCTGGGTAACAAGCTTCCTGAATGAGTGACCTCGATGGAAGAGGGACGCCTGGATATTGTGGCAGTAACAAAAACATGGTTCACAGAGAACCATGACTGGGATGTCAACATACCAGGGTTCACAATCTGCAGGCATGACAGGGAGGATAAAAGAGGGGGAGGAGTAGCTCTCTATGTAAGGGAAGTGATCAAAGCAATGGAACTAAAGGGTAAACAGGGAGGAGAGTAGGCACTGTGGGTCACCTTGGAGACAGGGAATGGCACCACAATCCGTATGGATGTTGTATACAGACCCCCATCTCAGGGGTAGGAAATGGACAAGGAAATGATAGAAGGCATCCTTAGGATGACAGAAAAAGGGGAGATAATGTTGATGGAGGACCTGAATATGCCAGATGTTAACTGAAGCACATTTGCTGCAGCCACATCCAAGAGAAGGGTCATTCTCGATGCCCTACAGGGGACATGCCTCAGACAGCTAGTATTGAAACCCACTCGGGAGGGAGCAGTCTCAGACCTGGCACTCTCAAACAGAGATGGAGAGAGGATCTTGGATTTAGAAGTGGGTAGCCATCTGGGAACAAGCGATCACCAAACAGTGTGGTTCACAATAAACACAGCCATAGAGTCAAGCCATGCAAAAGCGAGGGTACTGGACTTTAGGAGGGCTGACTTCGACAAAATGGGAGAATGCCTAAGGAATGCACTAGCAAACGCACAGGAAGGAAGGGTGGAGGAACAATGGGGAAAAATCAAAACTGACATCACAGAGGCAACAAGCCTTTGTGTAAAACAAATAAAATAAAACAAAGGAAAAAAACACTATGGTTCTCAAAAGAGGTTGGGAGGAAGGTTAAGGAGAAAAAGATAGCATTCAGAAAGTATAACGAATCACAGAAGGAGCAGGACAGAGAACTGTATCAGTTCAAGCAAAAGGAAGTGGGGAATTCAGAACAGCAAAGGCCCAAACTGAGGAAAAGATAGCCAACTCAGTTAAGAAAGGGGGTAAAACCTTTTATAGGTACATTAGGGAGTGAAGAAAGACCAAGGGAGGGATAATGAGGCTTAATAAAGGGGAGGGAGAGGGGGCAGAGGGGACAGAGGGGGCAGAGGGTGACAGTTAAAAGGCAGAGATACTGAATGAATACTTCTGCTCAGTATTCACAAAAGAAGAAGAGGGGAAGTACCTAAACCGAACAATAGAAGCACTCTGGATGGGGAGGGGGTTGATACCAGTTCATTCACAGAAGAAAGGGTCCTGAAAGAACTCCTAAAACTGAAGGTGGACAAAGCAATGGGGCCTGATGGGATTCACTCCAGAATTCTAAAAGAACTAAGGGGAGAACTGGTGACACCACAAACTACCCTTTTTAACAAATCATGGGAGGATGGTGTGGTACCTAAGGACTGGAGGTGGGTGGATGTGATTTCCCTTCGGAAAAGTGAGAGCAAAGCAGAGGCAGGAAACTACAGACCTGTTAGTTCGACCTCAGTGGTCAGGAAAATGATGGAATCACTTCTGAAAGAAAGAACTGTTGAGTACCTAGAGGCCAGTGGGGCACCAAACTCAAGGTAGAATGGATTCACAGCAGGAAGATCACATCAGACAAATCTAATAGATTTCTTTGACTGGGTGACCAAAGTAGTAGACCAGAGAGGGGCTGTGAATATAGCCTACCTAGACTTTAGCAAGGCACTTGACACAGTCTCACACAAAAGATTAATAAACACGTTAGCCAGCCTGGGAGTGGGTCTCAGGGTGGTAGCCTAGGTAAAAGATTGGCTGGACAATAGGATGCAGAGGGTAATAGTAAATGGAGTCCACTCCAAAGAAAGCGGGTTACCTGCGGGGTACTGCAGGGTTCAGTACTGGGACTGGTCCTCTTTAATGTCTTTATAGGTGACATTGCAGAGGGACTGGAAGGAACAGTATGCCTCTTTGCAGGTGACACAAAGATCTGCAACAGGATTGATACACAAGGGGGGGTGGAAAGGATGAGAAGGGACTTGGCAAGGTTGGAGGAACGGTCAAATGTATGGCAGCTTAGATTCAATGCAAAGAAGTGCAAAGTAATGCACCTGGGAAACAAAAACCCAGGGGATGTGTACACAATGGGAGGAAGGTACTAACAGCAATAAAAATAGAAAGGGACCTGGGGGTAGTCATATCAGATGACCTGAAGGAAGGCAAGCAATGTAGTAAGGAGGGCAGGGGGAATACTGGGATGCATAGGGAGAGACACCACCAGTAGAAAACAGGAAGTTATCTCTCTGTACAGACAGTTGGTGAGACCCCATCTGGAATACTGCATGCAGTTCTGGAGACCCCATCTCTGCCAGGACATAGACAGGACAAAGGAGGTCCAGAGGAGGGCAACTATAATGGTGCAGGGTCTTCACCCGAAGCCATACGAAGAGAAACTAAAGGAGCTTAATATGAATATCCTCAAGAAAAGGGGGGACATGATAGAAACTTTCAAGTACCTCAAGGGAATCAACAGAGTCCAACAGGGTAGCAGCTTTCAGAAAAAGAGATGTGCAAGAACAACAGCGCACAATTTGAAGATAGAGAGGGGATGGCTCAGGGGCAATGTGAGGAAGTACTTATTCACAGATAGGGTGGTGGATGCATGGAACGGCCTTCCTGAGGAGGTAGTTGGGTCAAAAAACAGTGGGGGAATTCAAGAATGCATGGGACAGACATAAGGCAGTTCTAGTGGGGGTTAGGAGGAGCAGGCTGTTAGTTCACTAGGATCTGCAGCTTATCCAATAGGTAGGAAAATGGGCAGACTGGGTGGGCCAAGCGGTCCTTATCTGCCATCAAAGTCTATGTTTCTATGTGTGACAGTAGATGGGGAGGGGAAGGGGAAGAAAGGAGTGAGTGCCCAGTAGGGTCATCACATCCAACCTACAGGTAGGACTAGGCAGACTGGATGGGCTGTTGGGCCTTTTTCTGCCATCGGCATCCATGCTTCTTGGTTATAGTGAGAAGCTGAGCATGGCCACTGTCAAGAGGTCTGGCAGAATGCTGGGGTGCAGTAAAAGTGGGTGAAAAGTAAGTAATCCTGTCACTTTACTAGGCCCTCATCAGGCCCATCTGAAGTACTGCATGCAGTTGTGGGCCCTTCAATACAAAAACTAAACTGAGGTCATCAACAAGGTGCAACACAGGGCCACCAAACTGATCAGGGGTATGGGGGAGAAAAGCAGTGAAAAGAGGCTTGTGGTCCTTACAATGTTCTCCTTGGAGAAAAGGAATCTGAGATGGAACATGTCACGTGATCTCAGTCTTTTGCATACTCAGTGCTGTATACACGATCAAACAAACAAGATGCTTGATCTGGTTTCCTCCAGTAGGACATGAGGACACTCCCTAGGACTCAAACTTGCTCAATTCAGGAGTAACATTAGGAAACATTTCTTCCAGAGGATAGTAAATCTATGTAACAGCATATCAATGGAGACAGTGGATACTGCATTTCATTAAATAGAAGCCACAGCTTCTATCAGAACTTTTTATTTTGACATGTGGCTTGTATTTGAGAGCGGCTTCTATTGCAAAATCCTATTTTAAGTGTGAAAAAGAAAATATTACACATCTTGAATATGATCAAATATCTTGCTACTGGCTACTTCATTGCAAAATAAGCCTAGTAAACATGAACTAAGATCAAACATTTAAGAAATAAATATAGCAATCATATTTACAGTGATAAGAATCATAAAGATTCCCACCTACAAACATTATCTGACATGACTTCAAGCCTGGTTAGAAGCCGCGGCTTCTATATAAGGGTGGCTTTTATTAAAAGTATTCATTATGACCTGTAGCTTGTATTTGAGGGTGGCTTCTATTTGGTGAAATATGGTAATGAGACCGCGCAAACCTTCAAGGTAAGCCTGGGAAAACTTATACCAAGGAAATCATAGGGTAACCCAACTAGGAATAGGTGAGGAACCCTTGTAATTAGTGTGCATTGAACTGTATTCTGATTTTTCCTCTTGGGGAGCAGGGAGGAAGTAGACCTGATGGACCTTGGACCCCTTCAGATCTTTAATTACTATTAGTATGAAATGTTGAGTTTATTGCCCTGGCAATCAGTTCAGGAATTATATGTTAGGCTATTTAAGAATCCAATTGTTATTGCGATGTATTTTGTTAATGTTGCCTCCCGCATGATGTTACTGATAACACAAAAGTGTTGTTAATAAAATCTGATAGCATGTGGAAGGTGACAGAGTGGAGTACAAAAGTGGCACTTCCTGGAATCCACAGTCTTGTGCTAAATTAAAATGGAACCCTGTATTTGACATCGGGTACCTAAACAGCCACACACACATGGTCTATATATAAAATGTATACTTCATGAAGAAATTAGTTAGATGGTCTAGTTCTGAAAATAAATTAAACATGGTTTTCAATTGCATGTTTAGTTAATTCAAGTTTAGTACCCTTTTATGCTGTCTTATGCATGCAGCACAAGCAACATTATGTGACAGCTTAATGGAGTAGCAAGTTGTGGAGGTGCGGCCGTGTTGTGGCCAATGGCGCCACTGCTTTTTTGAGCTGGTCTCTGTGGCACCAATGAATGAGCATGCTGTCTATGACAGCAGTTCAGAAGCGTGTCACCAACTTGAAAGAAATCCGCTGCTGCAATGAGAAACAGGCTCGTCATTGCAGCAGCAGATCTCACACGCCTCCATTTCGTGCCCCTGGTGAAACATTTCAATAAACATGGCGGCAGCTCCTGCCGGCCACCTCTCACAGTCCCTACAAAACTAACATTGGGGGTTCCCAAGCCCTGTCAGCATACTCCTCCCCAGTTTGTTTGCCGACGGGGGAGTCCAATCCCCGTCGGCATAATGTCCCCCTTGATTTGTCTGTCGAGGGGTGTGCCCAATCCCCCTCGGCATCATGCCCCCCCAAACATAGACATGCTTTCTTTGCAGACGGGGAGCCCAATCCCTGTTGGCTTCAGTCCCCTCTCCCCAAAAAACACAAGTGGCACAGTGGGAGCCCACCACAGTGTGCCCAAAGAAAACCTATAAATAAAAAACCTTCCTGTGATGTCCTTTTTTGTTGTTGTTCCCTGTAAAACAGAAAACAGTCCCTCATTGTCACGACACTGCCTCCTCCAACTGGCACTCACCCTCTATGCACCCCACCTCCCTGCACCCCCCCCACACACCATACTTACAGTATCTCTGGAGCCTGGAGCAGTGATCTTCGGTGCAACGGGAGACATCTGAACTCTTTAAAAGCCAGCCACAAACTGAAGAAAATCACGGTATGCCGTATAATGGCATCAATGGGGGGGAGGGGTTCAACTTTGGTGGATATCTCAGCCATTTTTATGACTTTTGGCTCCAAATTTTCAGCATGAGGTTCTTGGGACCCCACCTCATGAATTCAGTCACTGTGATTTCGTTATTCAATCCAGAAAGGTGATTTCACGCTTACTGTGCAGATTCACGTTTTGGGACCAATTAACAAAATGACAGTGTCATGGTTCATGAGGAGGGCTCCCAAAATGCCTATGTTTCAAATTTGGTGAAAAAATTCCAAAAAATGACTGTGTTACAAGCATGCATTGTGCAGTTTCCACACACGCTCATAACTTCGAGAATTTTTTATATTTTCACTCCAGATTTTCAACATTGCCATTGTTTCACACCTCCTTATGAACAGTATAGCTGTCATTTTTCACATCTTGCTCTACAGGTGTTTTTGCACATCTGGCGCAGAATGGTGCAGTCACTGTGGGAAATCAACATTTGGGACAGATTAACAAAATCACAGTGACACTGTTCATGAGTGGAGGTCCCAAATACTTTCATGAGGTGGGGTCACAAAAAGCCCATGTTGAAAATTCAGAGTGCAAATAGCAATAAACACCTGGGGCGTTAGGGTTTCTAACCATAACGTCCCACCCTGTAGAGACTGACAAGCGTCAGGGGTGTGACTTTGGATTGTCAGCTGTAATGCTCATGCCATTTCACCCCCATCCCCACCCTGCAGCCAGTGACAGGCATCAAGATGAACCTTGGAATCTTTGGCCCCAACGTTCACCCCATTCTCCTATACTGCACACATCTCAACTTATTTCCTTATGGAATCGGGTGAGCTTATGGCCCGACAACCCCAAGGCACAACGCGACTTTTGTCAGAGTCTGCAGGGTAGGGTGAGATGATATGGCATGAGCGTTATGGCCGATGACCCAAATACACACCTCAGTGCCTGTCAGTCTCTGCAGGGTGGGGTGGGGTTGTCGTCAGTTCCATACTTCACTGCCATTCCTATTATGCATCTCTCTAACTCCTGCACTACCAGTGCCAATGCCAGCAAGACAACATTCGGCATTAACAAATGCTTGTTTGTATTCATCTCTGTACACAATTGTGAAGGAAATACTTCTGATGATGACAGTAAAATGAGTCAATATTTATGCTGTCCATATAAAATAGCCCCAATCTCAGTAGCAATGGTGGACCATGATGGTGGGAAACTCGGCCCTTCCATGTTATCTATGCTCTTTAGCACCAGAGCAGCAAGGGCATCTTCACTTATAATGACAGAGAGAGATTTTGTCATTTCTGTGTTCCTGGTTCTATTCCTGGCCTGGGTCTCATAGAGCCGCTGCTGTCATTCTCATACCATTAATGTTGTGATGTATACACTGACCTCCACAAACATGTCTCAGACTACCAGAACTCATTTCCATTTGCAGTGTTTGCAGCCAGCACATTGGGTCTGTGTTGGATTCAGCACAGATGTTAGAGGTGAGAAACAAGTGCATTAAAGCAGAGCCTGTCTCCCTGCTAGAGCAGCTGGTGTGCAGTGTGCACATGTATTAGTAAAATTATTGACTGGAACGCATAGTGTAAGGTATGTGTTATATATCACACAGTGAAGATAAGTACATAAGGAATAGTGCAACCATCAAATGACATAATCAAGCAGTGATGTATAAATGCTGATAAGAAAGAAAACAAATAAACAATAGCCTCAGTGACAATCAATTATTATTTCAGCTGAAATTCTGGTCCCTTCCATCATGCTATCTTAGCTGAAAATTAATTCTCAGAAATCATTAGTGTCACTACATTAACCATGGGTTGCAACCATTTACTGCAATCTAGCAGCCAGGCATCTCAATGCCATTTCCATTTTGTCACAAGGAGTAGCTATTTGCTGCCACAACTACAGGCCATGATGAAGCATTTATTACTAGGAAACAAGAGCAGACGCCCCCCCTCCCCCCACACAGGCGCTCACACAAGCCACAGAAAAGAGGTCCTGAAAATTTGCAGGCAGCTTGCACCTGGTGATAACATTGTTTAAACTGCTGTGCCTCTACAGTGTAAACTGCCATTTTGTCACCAGTAAATCAGACGTATAAAATGGGAGGCTATTTCTCAACAACTATCAGAAACTTCCAATCAGTAAAATAGTAAGAAAAATGATTAGATGCTTACAAAAAGAAAGGCACATAAACGTGTTATCACATGCAAGCCAGATTTCAAAATTTAGAGCAAAGAAAACAGCTAACATACCAAAAGGCATTATGTCATATTGTAACTGTAAGCCACACAGGCAGGAGGTGCACACAGCTTATAGGTTCCCTAAGCAAACAATTCAGTCAGAAGAGCTAATTTAAGCACGCTGAAAAATTATACATTTTTGGCTCGCTCATCAGACATATTAAGTAATGAAATGATTGATTCAATCCTAGACACAGTTGCCAATTATTATGTGCATAACAGAAATCCCACTGTGCAGACCACATTTATATCCATCTATATTGATTGTCCCTTTGCTGCACACATCGTAAATTGATAATGTATTACTGTATAATAAATAATATTCTAGTACTGAGATGCCAGCCAGTGCTATAGCCTTCATAGGCAGTACTGGTGCAGCTGTTAAAATTTAATCCTAGTCATCAGCAAGAATCTCCATTTTTTATTTTACATCATTTTATCTCGATCTGCATAGAGCTATAATTTCACAGAGCAAAAGGCATCTTTGAAAAAAGGGGAAGGTAAAGTGATGTGAAATATAGGAAACTGTTCACATTTGTAGCTACTTTTTCTAGTGTATTATGAGACAGTGTAATGGAATAAGTCTATGTAAAGCTACTGGAGAAAAGACAGCTGTATCCTGGTGAAGAGGACTGACAGGAGAGACTCAGCGTGGCACGGGTGATGCCTCTAATGGTTGCCCCTACTGCACTGAGGAGTGCAATTTAAAATACCGGAATTACCATAAATGCATGGTGAGACTCAAAAGGCTACACTCAGCATGCTGATGAGTTCCTGGCACCGGGTAAATGGCCTACTCCGATAGATGAATCAGAGGGGGGAGTGGAAAAACCACAGGAAAGTACACGTTCCAGAAGCAGTTTGCAAATTGCTCATCCAGAGGTAGGCTATGTCCGCAGCTGATCAATAAGTAGGTTTCTTACACATTAGTTGATTCTGTGAAAGGGAAAATGGGAGTGGGGATAAAGAGAAACGGGCTAATAATGCTACAGTGAGTAACCACGCAGAAACTGTCAAATATCAGATGCATTAACCCTTTGTATTTTCTTTTTGATGTTACCCTTGCACCAGTGTAAACCATTTGGAGAAAGTTTTGTCTTGTATTTCTGGTACAGAATTGGTGCAGATAATATTCAGCTTAATACAATGTGTAAATAATGTGCACAGGCAGCTGGCAGTTAAAGGGTTAGGGTTATTAATAAACATCTTATTCAGATTATAAAATGGGCAAGAAATTACTTTCATCTTGATTGGCTGAGAAGGTGCTGAAGCCAAGTAGTTTAGAAAAGAAACCCATGGCTCCCTCCACATTTCTGGCAACCAGGAAACAACACCAAAAAGTATCCCTACTCCACTTTATCGAATTTTCAAATTTCAAATGAAATCCATGTTTGTAAAGTGTAGTAAAAACAAACCTTCCACTACCCATAGTGGCTTTCTTTAAAAGAGAGCATTTTTTTTATCACATACTTTAAAAACCACCCAGCCCCTCCAACACATTCAGTTTGTTCTTACACACAGTTCCGCTCCTACAGGTTAGGCTACATGCAGAGTCCACATGTGGCTCCTGCTACACTTTTTCCTGCTGCTGTGTTTCACCTGTGTGTAGCATGTCTCGCTGGCTCTTTCACATCAGAGCACAAAGAACCAAACATCCTTCCCACCACTTTAGTAGCAAACTACCATAAATTCAGAACTGCTGCCTCCCAGTAGGGACAAGACCCCCCAACCAACAGTTAAATGAATTGAAATGCCATGCTTCCTAATAAAACAGGAGCAGAAGATCCCCTTTCAGTTTCGCTTAGCCATGAGCTGAACTCTACTGTACTCAGTAGGTTTTGCCACACCAATCATTTTTCCACACAATTCCTTTTTGCCTCCTAGCTCCTGATTCTTATTCAAAACATTTAATGACGTGTTAATGGCCCTCCATTGAATTTTTGGTACCCAAGGACCCAGAAGTGCAACCTCTGTGACCCAGCTTCTGCCTCTACACTAGGAATAGGGAGTGGAGACAGTGAATGTGTGTAGGGAGCAGCTAGCAGGATGTAGTGACACTGAGCAAGGACTAGCACGCAGGTTGCAGGGAGGCCAAGCAAAGATCAACAAACAGCAGGTGCACAGCAAGTACATACTGCTCAGTGGAAGGAGGGGGGCTGCTAGCAATAGTGCACTGAATCATAAGTTCGCATTTATCGACTGTATATACAAAATGTGTCTACAGAGTTCCACTGGACTTCAGTCAAGTAGCAGCACTGTCTAAAACATGTATACACGAGCAGACAAGCACAAAAGCCCACCAGCAGTTTTCCCAACCCATCAGCAATGTCAGATATTTAAATTCTGCTCCAGTTAAAGCTGTTTGATTACATTAGCTGTACAAGCATTTAAAAAAAAGCAGATCATAGTACCACATAGTACCACATAGAGGTACAGACGTGAAACACTGCCTAGTATTAAACAGAAAAAAAGGAACTACTTTTTCACTTGTAAAAAAAAATTTTAATTGTATACATTTATACTTTTTAAAATATGTTTTCAATTTTGTTTTTTACAAGCACAATAATACATTTCAGGGTGTGGGATTATTTTCGTACATTGCATTTCCAAGTAATTAAAGGCACTCAGTACAAGCTCCTCCTGCCTCACAACACACATAGAAACATAGAATTTGATGGCAGATTAGGACCACTTGGCCCACCCAGTCTGCCCATTTCCCTACCTAATGGATAAGCTGCAGATCCTAGTTAACCAACAGCCCACGTCTTCCTATCCCCACCCGCTAGAATTGCCTCATGACTGTCCCATGCATGCTTGAATTCCACCACTGTTTTTGACGCCACAACCACTTCCGGAAGGCCGTTCCATGCATCCACAACCCTCTTGTGAAAAAATACTTCCTTACATTACCTCTGAGCCGACCCTCCTCTATCTTCAAATTGTGCCCCCATGTTCTTGCATACCTATTTTTCTGAAAGATGCTACCCTCTTGGACTTTGTTGATTCCCTTGAGGTACTTCGAAGTTTCTATCATGTCCCCCCTATCCCTCCTTTCCTCGAGGCGATGCATATTAAGCTCCTTAAGTCTCTCTTCATGTGTCTTCCAGTGCAGACCCTGCACCATTCTGGACTGCCTCCATCCTGCCTGGAGGCAGTCCTGAGGAGAGTAACTAAAGTGGGCATGATGTTTACAAAAAGAAGCCTGCACCCTGTCATGTCCTATTGCTTACTTATTATCAAATGTCATTAGTTCCCCATTCCTCCTAAATACTACAAAGGTCATATTAATGATATTTGCTGAATGCTGGGGCATTTCTGTTCCCAGTAAATAATTGCTTAGGATTCTATCAAATCAGAATGCAGGAAATTCTATACCCATTTTATTAGTAAGCAATAACCCATGACAGGGCATGTGTCTTGGTATTAATGCACACCCCAGGTGTGCTGTGAGGCATGAGGCAAAAGGCTGGGTGTCTTTCAACACCTGGGCATGCAATAATTCTGAAGAAATCCACACCTTGGAGTAGGTAACTGTACTTATAAAATGCAACAAATGTGTCTGTGGAAGTAAAGTATAATTAAGACAGGTAGACATGTGCGGAAATGGCATAAATGTATTGATAGTAACTCTGCCTGATAAAGTAGTCACAGTGACTAGATTCTGTAACCCTCTCACCTACTGTCCACCTCTGGTTTAATGGCAGCATGGTTCTTTCTCACCTTCCTTGTGTGAATTCTTTAGTGTATCCCCCTGCTTGCACTTTGCCAGTTCTCAATGTTAACTGTTGTAATCCCCCTTGCCAATGTCAGCACCACCACCCTCCCCATCCAGCCCTTCAGAATAATCTAGTGCTTTAATATTTCATGCAAAACAATACTGAGGCAAGATGCCAGAACTCAAGCCCAACAATGACACTGAAGGGATAAGGATCACTGCACAGTTAGAAAAAATAAGAAAGTCATTTTAGGCTGTCCCCTGACCCAGCAGAAACACATTGACCTTCCATGCCAGTGACCCCTGGTTTGGGAGTGGACTCAAGGCATTCAGTGCAGGCAACAGGGCTGGAAAACAGCATTAAAGCTATCAGCATTTCTCAGCCAGATAGGGGAGGGTACTGCTGCAGGTGCCACAGTGACCCCTTTAGAGGGATAGGAAGCTTGCCTGCCCCCCACACACACACACAAGGGTATCCAATGCCAACAGGAAGGCTGGTAGTGCTATTGTGTTGGCAGAAGTTGGTAAGGAAAATAAATGGGGAAGAAACAAATCCTGCTGCTGCTAGGATGAATGCTAGTGGCTCCATTGGGATCCACATCACGGACTCCCACTGGAGAGATGTGAAGATAATGGAGGAAGGGGCTGGGGACTGCTACAGGGATACATTCTCAAGCCTGAGGACTGACTGGACAGCAGTAGTGCACATAAAGCTCTATGAAAAAAGAAAGCTACGTTATACTACTGGGTGACTCAGGAGAAAGCTTATGGACTGGGTAGAAAGGGTGGTGACGGTGCTGAGATGAGTGGGGGTGGGTTTTACAACATTTAAAAATTAGAGCAGGCACTGCTGGCTGGGGCAAAGAAATCAGTTTGTCAGAAGCAGTGGGAGACTACTGTTCCTGGACTGATATGGAGTGAGTGTTGTGGCAGAGTGATATTTGTTGAGGTACTCAGGCTGTTGCAAAGTAGATTACGGTTGGGTTGTTGCAAACTGTATGTTTCCTGAGAATTAATAAATGGTCAGATGGTGTGTTTAAACCAGTAAGGTTTCTAGGGTTCTGAACTCATTTTCTCAGTGATTTTTATCTTGGGAAATTAGCTGTGTTTATGTTAGGAAAGTAAAGAATGTGGCTTATTATGTGCCTTTCATACAAACTGTAGCCCAAAGCATTTCACAGTCAATGAGAGGAAGGGTAGGTTATGTTGCTGCTATTTCAGGTGCATAGGGAGATTCAAACAGCACAGAGACAGATTAGAGAGAGAGACTGCAAACAAGTTACACTCACAGAGGTTAAGTTGCTTGCTTAGGGTCACATAGTGATTACATAGCAGTTGTAGGATTTAAAACGCGATGACCAGGTTCACAGATATAATATACAGAATGTGCTCTAATGACTACTAGGCCAAGATGCATTCTGATTAAATACTAGTAAACATTCAACTGTCAAGCCTGGTTCTGTAAGAATCTAAAATGAAGTGAACAGTTCAATGAGAAAACAACTCACTTAAAGAAGCAATGAAATTGGGCAAAAAATTTGACCCTACTTTTTTATGCCATAAAAGATTCCAGGCTTCTTCCAGTTTTATTTGGTGGCACAATTTTCTAATTTAACCAAACTTTAAGTATTTTATAAATGTTTTAATTTCATTTTTTCTCAAGAAAAAAGATGGCCACCACATTTTGCATAGAAATAGCATTGTAGACCTGGAAAGGGTTAGGACTGAAAAATTAAAAAAAAACACTCACAATGCACAGCACAGGACATACTGAGACAAGTACATTTGACAGGTATGCTAATATTTTTCTTAATAGTAGCTGAAACAACATTTTTTTGGAAAACATTTTTAGATGCATTGCTGATTTAAGTTATCTTGGCACACATAACATATGTTGCTTTTTGCATGGATATTTCAGGACAGGTTAACATATATAAATGATCTAAATATAGAAAGGAACTCTGAGGCATTGAAAGCTTGGGGCATATTGTTTGGGGGAGTAAGATAATAAAATATATGAATAAGATACTAACTTCATACTCCTTTGAAACATAACTGCCACTTCATGGAAACACTGTTAAAGGAATGTTGGTTGAGTAGCTTGCATAAAATTGGCTGCAAGACTGAAGGCAGCATGGATTCATGGGGTGGAGGTCATGCCAGATGAACCCAATTTATTTATTTGACTGCGTGACCAGGGAAATAGATGGTAGGGGGGGCAGTGGATGTGGCCTATCTGGACTTTAGTAAGGTTTTCAACACGGTGCCACACAAGAGACTGATTAAGAAATTGAGCAGTCTAGGAGTGGGGACCAAAGTGGTGAATTGGGTTAGAAACTGGTTAATGGATAGGAGACAGAGGGTGGTGGTTAATGGCACTTGCTCCAAGGATGGAAGTGCAACCAGGTGGGTGCTGCAGGGCTCAGTACTGGGACTGGTCCTCTTCAGGGTCTTCATAGGTGACACTGCAGATGAACTGGAAGGAAAGGTATGCCTTTTGCCGACAATATCAACATTTGCAATACAGTAGACAAGGATGGGGTAGAAAGAATGTGTAGGGATCTTGGGGAAACTAGAGGAGTGGTCAAAAACATGGCAGTTGTAGTTCAATCCCAAAAAATGCAAAATTATGCACCTACGGCATATGAACACAGGAACTACATGTAGGATGGGGGTGGAGGTTCTGTCAATCACTAAGCAGGAAAGAGTCCTTGGGATTATTGTATCTGATAACCTGAAAGTGGTAGGACAGTCTGGCAAAGCAATGAGTAGGGCCAATACAATGCTGGGATGCACTGAGAGAGGTGTCTCCAGCAAGAGGAGGGAGGTGGTGATATCACAGTATCATTCACTAGTGAGACCCTCCAATGGAGTACTGTGCCCAGTTCTGGAGGCCACACCTCAGAAAAGACAGACAGGGTGGAAGCAGTCCAAAGGAAGGTAACTAAAATAGTGCAGAAATTGCATCAAAAAGCCTTATGAGGATACACTAAGGGATCTCAGTATGTATTATGTACACCCTGGAAGTGAGGAGCATGAGAAGGGACATGAAAGAGATATACAAGTACCTCACAGGGGTGAACAGGGTGCAGGAGGGGAGTCTCTTTCAAAGGAGGAAGAGTACTATGACCAGAGGGCATGCAATGAATCCCCAGTGGTGGCACTCTGTGTACATTGAGATATGCATCCGTGTTTGCACAATCAAGGAAAAGGGGTGTTTGAATAGATCCCTTAATAAAGCTCATGCAAGTGGCTGAAATGACCGTCGAGTGTTTCTTTTTCACCCTGAGGGTTTGTACTCTGTGCCTTCTATAATAAAGCCTGTTTTTTAAACTGAAGTATATGGCTTGTGGACAATCCAGTCCTTTTTGTATTTGAGTAAGGTCTTTTTTGCCTTTGTATACATGTTGTTCTGACCCTACAGTCTGACACCTCCAGGCAGCAGCTCTGTTTGTGGATTAGTGTTTGAATAGTGCTGATCATGGATGCTTGCTTCATTGTTTTCTTTTGTTAGGGTTTTTGTTCTTTTTCTGCACTGTTCATGTCCTTCATTTTAATTAATAGGGGGTGAGAGGGAGGGTCTCCTCCCTTCTGATCTGGGTCATATGGGGGGCCCAGTGGGTGGTCTCATCACCTTTTTGTATGTTTTCTCCCCAACTGGGAACTTGAGCAGCCGGCCTGACGAGGGAAAACACATGGGACAACTGTCCTGAAAACCAGTTAAATCACCACTGTAGTGTCAACTTATGCTGACTGGCCCAGCGACTGCATACTTGTGTTGCCAATAATACCACCCACCCCCCAGCACCTTCACCGTACTAATCCAAGATGAGTACCAACCTCCCCATCTGCAGCACGGTCCAATGACTGAAGCTCGATATCCTGAAGCCATTTCCCGAAGTCGTCAGTTCTGAGAACTTATTTCTTTTTTTTTTTTGCTTTAGTAGAGATTTTTACCCTCTTATGGCAGGGCGGCTGACATCAGCCACATTCTGGCAGCCACCACCATCTCCAGCTACCTCCGATGTGGAGTAGAGGGCCATTCTCTCCCCCAGGTTATGCATCCAGACTTGGCCCCTTTGGAATGGAGTGGAAGAGTGGGTTGTGGTACCCCAGACAGGGCTTCATGAAGCCCGTCCCCCATGTTTTCCATTTTTCTCCCCTTGGCTACCACGAATGTGCAATAAGCATGTTGTGAGAGCTCCACCTCCGTGAAGACACCCCAGGTGCTGTGGACATGGAGCCTCCCACATGATGTGCCACCCACATGGCTCCACTTGGATTCCTCCAGATGGTGGGTTGAGCTGTAGATCATGGACCCTCCCCCCCCGAGAGAGGAGAGCTGTCCTCTGGACACCCAATCCTCTCTCCCCTGGTCAACCCCTGGCAACTCACACCCATTCCTGAATGTGGTACACCGACGCAGCAGAAGGTAAGGCACTTATAGCGCCTCAGTCTTCCCCACCACTGGCACAACATATTAAGCCTTTGTTTCTAATAGTACTCCCCATGCTATTTGGTCACTAATTAGCAATGCTGTGATCAGTCTGGCTGCGTGGTAAACTCTGGAGTCTGGCATGAGATACCCATGGGGTTCCTGTGCCATATGCTCAGGCCATGCGGGTGAGAGAGCTTGATGACTGTCTGGAGAGTGAAGAGAGAGGCCTCAGAAGAACCGAGGAGATGGGGCCTGGGGAACTGCCATGAGGGGTGTGAGGCCAGGGAGCAGGCCCAGTGGGCAGGCTGGGTAGGACTAGTATGAGTGGTCCAGCTAGGAATCCAGCATTATTGACACGGACAGGATCTGGGAATTTGATTGGGGATCTGCCCCACTTGCTGATAGGTTTGGTTCTGGGCATGGGGTTGAGGGTGCGGGGGGGAGGGGTTGCTCAAGAAGGAAAAAAAATATAAATATAAACAAACCCAAGAAACAAGCACATGTGAGAGAGAAACACTCCACACAGAATGACTGAAGTCTGGGGTAGAGCAAGGGCCTGGAGTAACAGTTTCTTGTTTTAATCATGTCTAATTTTTAGCACTCAGATATACTGGATACCGAACAGACTGGTGGGCAGCTGCTCCAGTCTGTTTGTTTACCTCCTTTACCTCAAGTCCACTCTGGTGACTGTAAACCTTGGTTGTGTTACTTTTTGCTCCAGGTCGCAGTGGAGTGTTGCACTGTTTTGCTGGTACTGCCTAGAAAAAGGCCTCCTTCATCTCTTGCCTCCTGGTGTACAGTCAATGCTTAGGTTGTCAAACCAACCTGGCATACTAGACACACCTTGAACCATGCTTTCATAGTGCCTCACTGCCGTACCACCCAAGGGCAATGCTCATTTGCATAGAGATCACCACTGTGGTATAATTCACTCCACTATGATGTTACCAAAGACCAAACACTGGGCTCCTTCAAAAGGAAACTTCACCAAGCACTAGTCGCCAATGCCTCCTGTGACTGCATCGCATAAAACAACTTGGGCCCGTTTCCTCTCCTTCACTCACACCCGACCCCACCCTTCCTCCACCCTACCATCCTACCCTTGCTACTACTCTATAACTTACTTGCCTTCCGGAGGTCCTCATTAACCAATCCCAGCATCAGACTATGGTTGCTGCTCCATAGAGGGCATCATCAGTTCCTGCACTGATTGCCCCATTGGAGTGCACTCTTACACTGAATGATGCAGCCCACATCTGTCTGCTGATATTCCCTTCCTGGTAAAGCCCCCCCTCCTCGCTCAGACAATGACTTTGGCTGTATCCCTACTCTGGAACAATGTTAGGCCCTAGACCTTCGCTTCTGTCTGCCCTGTAAACCATGTCCCTAGTTGTTGTCTTTCCCTTATTTTGTCTCTAACAATGCCACTTGGCTACATCTTTTTCCTTCTGTAGCCAGATCCCAACCCTAATGCCCTTTTTGCTAGTTAAGCTTACTCCTAGCCACTGTATGTCTGCAAAATACCTGTTTTTGTAACTTAAATCCATATGTGCTTATTTTATTGTTACCTTTACTCCTAGGATCACTATCTATTTTCTCACTCTAGTGTTTGTTCTGTTCTTTGATGTGACGTGGAGCCTATATAAATGAGCCTTTGGCTCAAAGGTATTAATTCCAAGACTGAAATAAATAAATAAATCAAAACATGTGTTTGTTTATATCTTTCCATGTATATTTTTGTGCATTCCAGTTCACCCCAAATGCAAAACAAATGGTCACATGACTAAGAAGGATTCTTCTGTGGTAGGCAAGGCTCCAGATAAGATGCATACACTGTCCATTTACACATGAAAAAACAGCAATTACACTCTGTTTTTATTTAAAAAAGCATATCAAATACGCATCAGCATTCTATGATACAGTGTGTGCACTTATGGTTATGTTCTTCCCCAACTGCCGGCCACAAACTGTTGGATCTGCCTCACCCTCAGGACAAATGTCCCACTTAAAAAAATTCTCCCTCGCGCTCCCCCGTGCCATTCATTATCTGAGAATGGTGGTGGAATGCGCTCATTTGCAGCTTCGATCGAGCCCACCCAGATGCTGTCTCGTGATTGGCCAGTGTGTCTTACACAGTGATCTCTTCACTGTGTAATCGAACGGGAACTCCATAGAACGCGACACACAGATGGTGGACAGGCAGGCTGGATTCATGACACTGGCAGCAACACGCGAAAAGATGAAGGAGAAATCTGGGGACAAAATCCGGAAAAACAGAAATCCTAGCTGTGTAAGTAATGGTGCGTTTACAAAGACGTGCAGGCTAGTACTTCTCTCTCTCCTTCATGGTGCTGCATTATGACTGACTGCAATTAGAAAAGACGGAGTGTGCTGAGCATTTTCGCTAAAATTGTGATCGTGCATGATGCAGCAGCTTTGCCTTCCCCTTCTACTGCAGACCTGCTGTTCCCGACTGATTACTAATGGATCTTATGTTGCTGCTTGCCTTGGTATGTCTGCCCATTATGTTGCTGCTTGTCTTGGTATGTCTGCCCATTATGTTGCTGCTTGTCTTGGTATGTCTGCCCATTATGTTGCTGCTTGCCTTGGTATGTCTGCCCATTATGTTGCTGCTTGCCTTGGTATGTCTGCCCATTATGTTGCTGCTTGCCTTGGTATGTCTGCCCATTATGTTGCTGCTTGCCTTGGTATGTCTGCCCATTATGTTGTGCTTGCCTTGGTATGTCTGCCCATTATGTTGCTGCTTGCCTTGGTATGTCTGCCCATTATGTTGCTGCTTGCCTTGGTATGTCTGCCCATTATGTTGCTGCTTGCCTTGGTATGTCTGCCCATTTTGTTGCTGCTTGTCTTGGTATGTCTGCCCATTATGTTGCTGCTTGCCTTGGTATTTCAGCCCATGGCTGTACATTTTATTTGAATCACTGAGTAAATGCAGGCAGCCCACATTGTAGTAGACTGTGGCAGATGAAAGCTGGCTACAGGGAATAAATGTCAAATGTATGCAAAGGGAGCTAAGGTGGAGTACTCTATGTTTAATAACCAAAACAAAACTGTTGCTTTTCAGACCATGTGGTTAGACAGAGGATGTATTTGTTGAGGACTTGAGTGAAATTCCTGACCGCATGGTGTCAGGCGACCATCTGTAAATAACTGCCTGATGAGGAATTCTCTCCAACTGTATTTTTTGATTGCTTCCTTTACTGTGATAAGCACAATGGTGTTCAATACATTTCGGAGTATGTACATTTTAATATTCGATTTCAGTCCATAGTTCAAAAGAAACCCCTAGCAAAGCTAGCCATCTGTGTTTGCTTCTATGTCGATGCCATGCAGTCTGTGTTCTCCACTGCTATAATGTGATGCCCCATCAGTGCCTTGCTGCGGGGTATGAGTCAGACAGATGGGGGTCTTACATTATAGCATTGGAGAACACCGACTGCATGGCATTGATGTAGAAGCAAACACCAATGGCTAGGTTTGCTAAAGGGTTTCTTTTTAGCTATGGACCAATCTTGTCTAGA
Organism: Neoceratodus forsteri; assembly: GCA_016271365.2. Classification (NCBI taxonomy): domain Eukaryota; kingdom Metazoa; phylum Chordata; order Ceratodontiformes; family Ceratodontidae; genus Neoceratodus; species Neoceratodus forsteri. The sequence continues at coordinate 769,122,751 of CM028132.1, forward strand.
ATAAAACCACTGTTTTCAAAAGTGTACTCCTCACTGCACTTCCTCCAGATATGTGTACACATCTGAATTTGGTTTTACTCACCTCACTTTTAAAATGAAGAGTAAAATACTCATCCCAAAAAATCTTATCTGGAGTCCTGGTGGTAGGTGTTTACCAAATGGGAGCACCTCAGTGGATTATCAAGTCCATGGGTGTTGCCGAAGAAAATGTTGCTGTTGTAATGGATTTTTTAAATGGAAACTCCCCTCAGCCTATTTTCTGTATACTTGTGCAGTTTGTGGGCATAAAAACGATTCCCATCTTGCATCCCCCTAATGTCATCCTAATTTAAATACAAATGAGGTTACTTCATTCTGTTTTGCCCTGGTGTGAACACCTGTTTGTCTCCATTGCAAAGGTCATGATTCCATGATGAGAGTTGAGGCACATACCTGCACAAGTCAGTAGAAAACACACTCTCATTCAGGTCTGTTGCATGTCTTGTGAAGTCCCTGTATTCCCTAAAATAATTTTTTTCTAACTCAAATACACTACAGAAAACAATATGGCCCTTACAATGCCCTGAAAAGTTACATGGGCAGTATAAGATAAGAACATAGGGACTGCAGAGGACAGCAAATGCACTGACTACTACAGTATAACTACTGCAGACTTCAGTACTGAAACATCATAAAATTCCAGGATGCCTTACATGAGTCAGGTCATGATGTCCTTTGCAATGGAGTCAAGTAGGATTTCTCACCACGGCAGAACAGAGTGAAGCAACCTCTTCACATTTAAATTAGGATGACATTAGGGGAATGCAAGAGAGGGAATCGTTCATGCCTACAAACTACACAGAGATACAGAAAACAGGTTGAGAGAACTTTACCTTTAAAATTAGTTTTGATCTATGTTCTATCAGCAATAGACTGAGCAATAGCTTCCTCTTGTGGCAGTCTTTATTGCCAAGTACTGAACCTAGAGAGTCATAAGGCATTCTAACCTGCAGCTTGGCATGCTTACAGTAACTAAGTCATAATGATCCAGAATATAATGTGCTTAAACCAGGGCCCTTTAAATTTGTAGTTTCCAGATTACAAACTAACGTGGGGGCAAGCCTGGCTAAGAATATCAAGGTATCTCCCAATAGGCCAAGTACCTACTGTACTTTGTATTGTAAACTATAATGGTGAGCTGGAGTAAGGCTGCCTTCTCTTTGCTTCCAAGGACTCACTGGTGAATGGTCCCATAACTAGACAGGCTCACAATCTAGGAATCTAGAGGCCTGAAAGAAATTGACTGAGACAGCTGTCTTTGTTGGCCTGTTCTCTGACCTGCCAATGCTTGATTACTGAGCAATAAAAAGTCAGGCATCGTCTGGGGGCATGTGACACTTATTAGCTGAAAAAAAAGATTTGCATCTGTAAAAACTACATATCTGAGAAGTGCAGACATACAATAGTTCAAGGACGAGTACTGCAGTATTCAAAGCAGCCAGCCCTGCATAGATTGGAGATATGAGGGATGCTTATTTTGAGTCAGTGAGTGACACTGCTATATGTAAGCAGTGTGGCTTTCATATCTGAGTGGAGTACTGGCCTATCTTGTTTGATCTATGGCTGCTGTTCTACCCCTCTTCTATACTCTGGAGTGTGAACATAAACAATATTTGTATGTCTCTGACATCATTTGTATACTCGTACTCATTTGCATACTTTTAACAGCATGAAGATCTGTCAAAAAAGAGTTCCAGTGTCTTAAAACATTGTAAAACACACTCTGTACATCTGCTGCAAACTCATAAACTGATGCCTCACTTCATGTTAAAAGGGGGTTGAAGGTTGTTAATTGACTGCTTACATTTGTATTTGGGGGTGAATTTTTAGGTCAAAAACATGGAAAGTGGTAATTTTTAAGAAGTGCAGAGGAGCACGGGTAGCACTTTTTATAGACAGTGCCACTACCAGGGATGACGCTTGAGGGGAGAAGTAGTTGGAGGTGGAGAAGTTAAAGAGGGATGTGAGAAGTAATATTTCACTAAAAGAGGGGTAGATGCCTGGAACAGACCGCCAGCAGAACAGGTGGAGGTGAAAACAGTAGGGGGGCTTCAAGCATGCTTGGGATAGACATAAGGGGACATTGCTACATAGGCAGTGAGGAGGGAGGGTCACCGGAGACCAGTTAGGGTATGTGGAGGCAGACTAGGCTGGGACAATCTGGACAGACTGGGTGGGCAAAGTGGTCCTTCTCTGCTGACAAATTCAATGTTTTTATCTTCTATCCTTCTATATCCTGTTCATTGTCATGGCACTGGTGCAGTCCATCGTGGGTGTACATGTATCTCTTACCCCAGATGGCCCACCAGTCAACCAGAAAAAGAAAACCCTCACTCTTGTACCAGACTCTTATTCCAGAATTTATTTATTTATTTAAAGTTGATGACTGGGAAAGGCACCATGAGCAGCAGCTCATTTCCAGGTGTGAACGGTGGTGGTGGGGGGGGGTTACAAAGAACAAAATACAGCATTGAAATATCAAAGTTGAGACTAGGTACAGAGACTGTACAAAAGAGTTCACTGAACGCTATTTACAATGGAGGAGTAACTAATAAATGCAAAAACAATAATATACAACGCAGTATATGCATGGCGAACAATATTATAGTGGATACATACAGTGAGATGCAGCAAGAGGGCAGGAGAGAGAGAGAGAGATGGGAATGAGTGGGTTCTAGGAAAGAGAGCAGATACAAGAAGTAGTGAGAAGTAGTGGTGGTTGGCTTGCGTCAGAGTTTGAGGGCAGGGAAGGTAGGAGAGAGAGAGAGAGAGAGAGAGAGAGACAAATTTGAAGGAGAAGCCTTTCTAATGGTCTGTTGCCCCTTCTCTCATTAACCCTAAGGACAGACAGGATTGCAGAAAAGATAATCCTGGATGTCTGTACCTTCAAGCTTAGCCCTAATTCCATGAATGACCTCTTCAGTTCCTCAGGACCTGTGCCCCTTATTCAGTTCATGCCAACATGGATAAAGAGCCAGCATGGCTTGAAACATCAGTGCTCTTTTCCATGGGTGTACATGTAGGGTGTAAGTTTTTTGCATAAAGTTATTTAAATGAATAAAGTTGTATAAAAGAAGGAACGCTGGCTTCTGTTTTTGGAACTGGAAGACAGTGTATGAGACCAGCTCCTCTAACTGAACATTTACTACAAATATGCTGTGGATCTACTCATGCCTCTGGGTACAGTCTCTGACATTGCACTGGCCATGGATGACACTTATGTAAACCATGCTACAAGTAAACAAACCACCTCTCCCGATATACCATCCTGATCCAGCAATATCCCTTCCACAACACCCCCTGAACTACAGTAACTATGGAATTACCAATGACTAATACCTTCCTGCCACTCCACCCAGCTTTTTCATTCCAGTTCTTTAGCAGGATGAGTGCCCTCCTCGCTGGACTGTCCCCAGCAGCCCCAGTTACCTACTGAACCCCTCAATACTGAGAACCAGTTGCTCATATATGTTGCTGGTATCCACTGGTGATGCTGCTCCTTAATGAACTTGCCTTTCAGCCTCTTCTCCACTCAAACACATCCTCCAGCTCTCCCAATGGAGATCAGTCCAATACCCTGCTCCATTCCTTAGCTGTCCCAGTCAACCACGCACACCCACACTCTGACCTAGTGCACTTGCCCTTAGCTTCCGCCCCCCCATCTTCATTCAGCTTCCTGCTCACTTTCTTGCCCCACATGGTGCCTTTAACTGCCACTCAGGCCCAGAAATGTACCTCTTACAAGTGTCAACCATCCTGCAGTAGTCACAGATTTATCTGCCCTGCCTTCATTAAGCAAGGTGATGTACATAGCACAGTGATGGCAGCATACCAGATGTGCCTACCTACCCTCAGAGTTCACTGCATCTGCCAGTTCTTCCTCATGCCCCTACAGTACAGCCAGTTGCCATTCTAGGCTGGCAACATGCCTCTCTAGTGCAGCAACCTGCTCATATCAGCTGCATATGTATAACCACTCTGCAGGCAGAATGGTGTACATCACACAGCCCTAGCAACATTCCAGTTCTGCTTCCAGCCTCCCTGATAACCACATTTGTTTTCTGAAGGCACTGTGCTTATCCAAACCATGTCAGTTCTCCTAGCACAAAGCCTCCTGCTGAAGTCAACTATAAGTATGTATAATTAAAAAAGAACAAATTATTTGGCGATCAGTTGCATTATAGTAAATAAAATATAATTTGTAATATCTTTACTGATCCAACTTCTTAAAACAAATTACCAGCAACATTTATTTTTATTTCCAGACTGACACAGACACTTCTCCATCCTCTTTATTCTGTTATAGAATTCAGTGGTCTGCTACTTCTGATGGGCTATCATAGAACCAGAACACTATACCAGAACCAGAAAGTACAGTTACGTAAGAACTTACTGTAATAGTAGATCTTTGAGGAGTGTCTCTTGCAGCAGGTAATGCACTTGGGTAGTCACCAGAGGGCGCACGGCAGCTCTCTTCTAGCAGTCTTTCACCAGGGGCCACCCACCGGTGAAATCATCATCCTGCTCCTATATAAGAGTGGGCAGTCCCTGGTATCCTCAGTTCCCTGCCAGATTCAGCTCGCTAAGCAAGGATCGAGGGGATCCGAGGTACCATAGGTATCCCTTCCCATATGCATCTGGATCTAAAATTCATTCTCTTAAAGAAGGAGGAGGATGGAGGGAGGGATCGTACCTGCTGCAAGAGACAGTCCTCAAAGATCTACTGTTACGGTAAGTTCTTACATAACTGTACTATCTTTCACGGAGTGGTCTTTTGCAGCAGGTAATACACTTGGGATGAGTCCCAAGCAGTAAACCCAGGAAGGGTGGATAAGTTATGATAGATGGCCTTGTAGGACAGCGTGGCCAAAAAAGGCCATCTCACGGCGAGAAGCAACGTCTAAATTATAGTGCTTCATGAAAGTATGTATTGTGGATCATGTGGCTGCATTGCAGATATCTGTGATCGAAGCCTCTTTGGAGCAGGCCACTGTATTGACCATGGCTCTAGTGGAATAGGGTTGGACAGGTCCTGGTAATGACTTGTTATATAATGGAAGGTTATACAATGAGCTAACCTATTGGAAAGGGTTTGTTTAGCAATAGGGGAACCTTCCCCATGGAGGCAAAGGTCAAAAATAGTTGAGAGGTTTTCTGATTTAATGTGTGTTCCAAGACCAGCTTGGGAAAAAAAAAAGAGGGGACTGGTGCGGAGAACCACTCTATCATTGTAGAAGATTAAGTAAGGCTCTCAATACAGTAGGACATGAAGCTCGGAAATATGGCAAGCTGAAGCAACGGCCACTAGAAATTCTGTCTTCCAGGACAGGAAGCGGAGAGTGGTGGTAGCCACTGGCTCAAAAGGTGAGAGGGCAAGCTTGTCCAGTATGAATTCAGATCCCAAAGAAGGGCGGGCCAATTGATGGGAAGTCTGATCTGTAGCATGCTTCTTAGAAACATCATGGCAAAATGACGTTGGTACAATAGTGTACCTTTCAAAAGTTCGAGAAAGGCCAAAATAGAGGCCAGATTAACAATAGAAAAATAGCTAAGGCCCTTCTTGGCAAGTGAGATCAAGTAGTCTACTGCCTTGGTTTAAAGACATGAAAAGGGATTTAGAGACTGGGAAGCAGTCCATATGTAAAAGCATTTCCCTTTAGTCTTATGTTTCCCTGGTAAATGTTTACGTGAAACCCAGAGAATATTAGCCATTGGAGAGGCGAAGGGTGTTCAGATTGGGGTGAAGGAGAGTGCCCCAATTCTGAGTCAGTATGTCTAGCCTGTAAGGGAAGTGGTGACACTACTGTTAGGCACAGTAGGGGAACCACAGCTGTCATAGTCTGAGGAGGGCTACAAAGGAGCACCGTAGCAGGATTAAGCTGTAAATTCAGCAGGGTACACTGCAATAAAAGGGTATCGGATAAGATACTGTGACAGCTGGAGGGATGGAAGGCTGCCAAAGGCTATTCCAGGTGTAGACTGTGTGTCAGACCCTCATAGGTTCCATGTAGCAGCTGAGGGACCTCGGTTCCCTTTGATTGTGTAGGAAATATACCACTGAGGAGCTGACCATCTGAAGTAGGACAGGTTCCAATGTAGAGGAAGGGAAAGAAGCCCAGAGGGCAAGGTACACCGCTCTTATGTCCAGCAGGATTATGTGGAGAGGGCAGGGTCTGGGTCCCATGGCTTGGGCATATGGAGGTGGGGACTAAAAGGGTATGTCTTAAATGAAGTGGAAATAATGGGTCCACCCGTGGAGGGCAACAGGAAGATCAGGAACAACCGCAGCATAGGTCCCGAGGGTACCTGGTCGCTGTCTCTATTATGTAGACAGGGTCTACTGGAAGGGTTGCCCCTCAACTGTATCCAGCACTGCTTCTATGTTTTGAAGCTGCTAGGCCAGGATGCAACTTGATTGGGGGCAGTAAGCTGTTATTCCGAAGTGGTGAAATAGATGGGGTCAGTGGGCTGGGAGGAGAGCAGGAAACCCCTGGAGGCTGCAAGAACGTGCAATTCATGTAGGCAAGGGGATATGAAGAGTCGGGCCTAGTATGATGCTGTTGTCACAAGTACCAGACATGTGATAAAGACCTTTAGGTTGAACAAAAGACCAAAGGTAGGGTAACGAAAAGTGACCATGTAGGTCTGCTATGGGAATCCTGGTGACCATATTCTGCAGAATTAAGGAAAAATTTCCTCCCTGACAATGGGTGTATGATTCTGGAGAAATACGAAATGGGTAGGAAGAAAGGACGGGGAGGATCAGAGATGAGCTCCAGTATGTCCACTCTTTGAGCGATGTCAAAGAGCCCATTCATTGTCAGAACTCATGTGCCAGGCTGAGAAGGGTCAGGCAAGGAAGTCACCCATGGCAACCAAGATTTGGATGAAAAAGGCAGTGGGGAAACCCATGGGGAATAAATTGTGGTCGGCTGGTGTGGGCATCCAGGAGGGTGGGTGTGTAAGAGCCATGGAAGGTAGAGGTAGAATCATTGGACGTGATCCGAAACTGAGGACATCCCTGGGGCAAACCTGTAAGGTATTCAAAGTTTCCCTATGCCTCAGAAGAAAGATTGGGAATAGGAGGGTCCAGAGGCCATGATAAGTAAAGACATATCATGTATTTTGTGTAAAGTCATACCTGAAGCTTGGATTCCTTCCAGAATGGTCTGGGTTTCTAAGCCAAAAGGATTTTTAGCCATAAAAAACAGTGTATTCACACTGCATATATGGAAAAGAGTCAGACACTCAGGGTCCATAGAATGAGCCACATGATATCCAGAGTAGCATCTGGAGATAGAATTATAAGTAAAATTATTATCAACAATGGTTTTATTACCTTGACAAACAGGAGGTTTGTTGAGGAAACCAAAGTAGAGGATCAAAGAGTACTGTTGGTACTTGACCATATGGCTCATATAAGGTAAAGTCACAAAGGCAGAGTGCTTGCTTGATGTGTCTTTGAGATATGACTCTACTGAGAAGCAGTGAGCTCATGTGTTACCAGGTGTTGACCATGAGCTGCACTGATGTCCACTAAAGCAGAGTCCAGGCCCCTGTACTAAAGGGGTGATCCACCAGAAAGCAGTACAAGTAGTTTTGTTTCTCCAGCCATAGCAGAGACTGGTGACAGCCAGTCCTACACAGTCAAAACTGTATTATGGAACATCCTGGTGAGGAAGGATCATTAGGAATGGAGTCCGTAGTGTGACTGACAGCATTCTTGTGTTTTGAGGAGGGTGTATGCGTAAGGCATAGAAGGGGGATGAGACCCGCCTTCCGGTGAAGGAAAAGACCTCTGACCCCTCTACACAGTGGGAGCATGAGGGATGAATGCTATCCACCGGGGTCAGAGGCTGAAATCCTTGCATATGTGAAGCATAGTGGCTGAGAAATGAAATCCCGTGTCCCGGACTGAAAGGGAGGACGAGGGAGAAACAGGAAGGCAATCTGTCCTGACAAGCCCATAGTTGACGGGTGATCAGTGATGAAAAAGCCTATAAAGTGTTCAAGGGTAGTATCGACAAAGGGTGAACAGTTGTCAAGAATGAATCCATTTTGTGGTGCACCATGAATGGTGGGTGTTGATGAGGGATGCAACCCCACCAATACGTACACCTAAAAATGGTCCACCTGTGATGCTGTGCACAGGCAGTGGTGGCCATCGAGAAAGCCAATTTATTATGCAAGCACCATCAACAAAGTCGAGGGTGAGTCACAGGGGGCAATGACCATTGATGAAGGTGGAAGCCCCATCGATGATATGCACCATCGACGGTGTACACAGGAAGCAGTGGCCATCGATGAGAGCAATACTGGGAAGAATGAAGAGTATTTGCTCCAGGTTGTGCTTAGAAATAATTATTGGTGAAAGTACCATCAATGAAAAAGGCGATGGTGAGTCACTTGGAACATTGACAGTCGATGAGGGTGAAAGCCTCATTGACAAGAAGGTCAAGTTTATGATGACCATTGACGAGTAGAAGCCTCATCAATGAGGTGCACCGTCAATGAAGAAGTCAATGGGGAGTCATTTGTAACAGTGACAGTCGACGAGGGTGAAGCTTTGTCGATGAAGAAGTCATGTTCATGATGATGATGATTGATGAGAGTGGAAGCCCCATCGATGGAGAGTCACTTGGAGCAGTGACAGTAAACGAGTATGAAGCATCGTCGATGAAGAAGTCATGTTTATGACTATTGGCAAGGGTGGAAGCCCTGCGAATGAGGTGCACCATCAATGGAGAAGGCAACAGTGAGTCACTTGGAGCAGTGACAGTCGACGAGGGTGAAAGCCCTGTCGATGAGGAGGTAATTTTTATTGATGATGAGGGTGGAAGCCCCATCAATGAGGTGCACCATCGATGGAAAAGTCAACAGTGAGTCACTTGGAGCAGTGACAGTCAACGAGTGAGAAGCCTTGTTGACGAGAAAATCATGTTTATAATGACCAAATGACGAAGGTGGAAGCCCCATCAATGAGGTGCACCGTCGACGGAGAAGTCGGCAGTGAGTCAGTTGGAGTAGCGACAGTTGACAAGGGAGAAGCCTTGTCAACAAGGAGGTCATATTTATGATGAACATCAACGAGGGTGGAAGCCCTGTTGTTTTGCTGAAAAGAAAATAAATTGTTAGTTTAAGCACCATCGACGAGAAAGTCGATGTAAATTCATTTTGTAGTGTTGTAAACGTCGATGAGGAAAGAATCCTGTTGTTGATGGTGGTGCAAATGGTGAAGTGAAACACCATTCCAGGATTCAGGTTTCGTCAATGAAGAACTGCAGGCTCTAAGAAGAGTAACTGCGTGTGAGCTGAAGCTGGCAAAAAAAGGAATTCAGGATACCAGGGACTGCCCACTCTTATATAGGAGCAGGATGATGATATCATCAGTGGATTGCTCCTGGTGAAAGACTGCTAGAAAAGAGCTGCTGTGCGCCCTCTGCTGACCACCCAAGTGTATTACCTGCTGCAAGAGACCACTCCATGGAAAATCATTTTTTACTAAGCAAATGCCCGCTGCTATGCCTTTCTAAAATATTATTTGTTAAAAGCAAACTAGAAATTGGAAGTCCAGAAAGCCCATCAGATAGTGTTAGACCAAATCCCAGCATCACACTATCCATAGGCAGACTCAGTAGCAGACCAGTAAAAACAGACAAGAAGGCTAATAACAAGAATCAGAGACAGGCGCAGTGAGATTTGTTGTAATCCAGTTAATAAAGACAACCTGGAGTTGGTCCATTAGTACAGTGGTAGTGCTACCACTTGTGATGCCAGCAGCTTAAGTCTGGGAATGAGCTCGGATTACTGGAGGGCCAACCAGGGGAAGGAAGGAAGGAAGGAAGGTAGGTAGGTAGGTAGGTTGGTTAAGCATCTCAGTGAATGCTCCCTTCCTCTGCGGGAGGAGGGAAGGGAGACATATCCTGATACACTGCCCCCTTGGTGACCACAGGGGGAGGTGCAGCTGGGGCGGTGGGTTGGGGAAGATGACACTGATGTTGACATGTGTGCTAGCACACTGTACATGAACATGTCAGACATCCTAGAGTTGCAATGCCCTCAAGGGATTGGAGAAACTACAGAAAAACAATTCCCTCTTCGCTGCAGCATGGCGGATGCCATCCCATCTGCAGGCCCTGCACCCACTGACTCAGGAAAGACTCCCCCATAGGCTGGCTGCTGAACTGTCCAGAGGGGATTAATGGTTCCTGATGACAGCCCCATGGGAGGGGGAAATCCATGGTGGCTTGAGTGGGTGAATAAAAATCCCTGAGAGATAGCAGGGCAGGGTGACAGGGCTGAGGTGTAGGTTGGGTGGTCCCGAGAGAGAGACAGGGTCCACAAGGGGCTGAGTGGGAGCTGAGAGAATATACAGATTCATAAATAAAAAAAATCAACACATATGAACATACATACAAACGTAAAAAGAAGCCAGCAGAAAAAGGCCATTTGGTCTACCAAGTCTGCTCATATTGCAGGGTCCACAGCTTGAGCTAATGTCCCTGCCCTCCCTCCACACTTCTCCCATCCTCCCTACCCATGATCCTTACCTTCCCTCTATGCCTATCCCAGCCTGTCTTAAAGCTGCCCACTGTCTTCAATGAGATGACTTCTTCCAGCAGCGCATTCCAAGTGTCCACCACCCTCTCTGTGAAGAAGTACTTCCTGACCTCTCTCCTAAACCTCCCACCCTCCAGCTTAAAACTGTGCCCCTCATTTTATGGTTGCCACTCAGCTTAAAGAGGCTCTCCTTATCAACCTTATTTATTCCTTTCAAGTACCTGAAGGTCCCAATCATATTCGTTCCCCTCTCTCTCTCTCCCTCTCTCCCTCTCCCCCATCTTCCAGGGAATGCATGTTAGTGCCCTCAACCTCTCCTCATATGTCTTACCCTGCTGACTGGCTATCATCTTTGTAGCCCTCCTCTGGACCATCTCCAGCAGGTTAATGTCCTACTTGAGGTGTGGGCACCAGTACTGAACTCCATACTCTAGATGTGGCCTTACCAGTGACCTGCACAAGGGCAGTAAAACCTCCTCTCTCTCCTACTAATGATCCCCCCAGATATGCATCCCAGCATCTTGTTTGCCTTTGCTGCTGCTTTCTTGCACTGCGTGGAGTGCTTCAGGCCACTAGTGATCATCACTTCCAGGTCCCTCTCCTCCTCTGATGCAGATACTTGGACTCCACCCAGGTAGTACTCTGTCCTGGGATTCTTGCCTCCAATATGCATAACTTTGCATTTCTTGGCATTGAAGCCAAGCTGCCAGATCCTGGAACACCTCCCCAGCTTTTCCAGATCTTGCTGTAGGTCCTGTATCCCTTCAGCTGTGTACACTCTCCCACAGAGCTTGGTGTCATTCACAAATAGGCACATTTTGCCCTTAATGCCATCCCCAATATCACTGATGAAGACACTGAATAACATCTGACATTTGGCATACAGGATCAGATGCAATTTATGTCCAATAAAACAAAATACTACAGTAGCCTAAAACCTCAAGAATATCACCCAGGCTTCACAATCAGTTCCTGCAAAAGACACATAGATAAATTGTTAAACTATATAAATAAAATGGAAGTGTATTAGACTTATTAATCACAGAACAAATATTGTGGCCATCCTAACACCCAACCAATATTTTTTAGCTTACAAGTTTTACCCATTCCAGTAGGCAGTAATGTCCTCTTTCTCAATCAACTAAATTAGTACACAATTAGTACACAAGAACATGGCCCAGTGGCACTGAGGGTAGCCACACCTCATGCCACGCTGGAGACCCGGGTTTAGGAGTGGACTTGGGTCATCAGGGGTCATCAGGAAAGGAAAGGAAAGGATTGAACATCCAGAGGACTGTTCTCCTTTCCTGGGAGGGAAGGGGATAGTAGAGTCCACTGTCTGGTGACTCCCAGTGGAGACTGGGAGTGCAGCAACAGTCAGGATCTCCAATAAGGGGCTTGGCTGCGGTGGCACTCCTGTAAATGTGCACGGGAGCATGCACATCTCACGCTGGCGCACATTGCACAGCCAAGCCAACGGGGGGACAGAAAAGTGGAAAAGCCCTGATTGCCTGGTAGGTGAAGGTGAGTCTAGTGGGACAGTCTCCATGCACAACACTGGGTCCTTCCGACTGGCTCCTGGTTCTCCCTCCACTCCATGGTTGCTCTACTAGATTCTAGATAGAGCACCAGTAGGAGTAAGCGGTCCCACCCCAAGGGGGCTCAGAGCCGGGGGGTTGAGTGACCAGAGGAGACGGAGTGGAAACAGGCCCAAACCAGGAAGTCAGCCTGGGACTTCAGGTGTGTGGGAGTAGTCTGTAGCCGAGAGATCATAATGTAGAGAGGCCAGGTAATTGGAGAGGAGGGGACATAAAGAAAGTAAAAAAAAAATTGGTACACAAGAATTAATTACAAGTCGGCCCAGTGGCGCTGAGGGTTGAGGCGCTGGACGCCACATCTTGTGTCACACCGGTGACCTGGGTTCGGGAACAGCCCCGGGTGGCCAGGGGTCGTCAGGGAAGGGAAGAGATTGAGCATCCGAGGACTGCTCTCTCTTCCCGGGGAGGGTTAGGGTAGCAAATCGCTCAACGAGCACCCTCTGGCAGAGGTTGGGGTAGCCGAACGTAGCATCGCAGGCGTATACCAGAGGTGGAGCCACGGCATGTGGTGCCTAGGTAGCCGGGCTCCACAAGGGATGTAGCATGAAAAAGGAAAAAAAAACGCCTCTGATAGGCGAAAGCACCTTCCTTCACGGACCACACTCCCAATCACGGGCTCAGTCCTCAGGCTATCACCCTCCTCTCCAACCCAGTGTCTCAATACTTGAAGAAAGAGCGCCCTGGGCGGGGGCGGACCTTCCCTGGAGGGTAGATCCAGGGGATGCCCGGTGCCGGAGAGGAGCCTGTGACTTCCACGCCAGGTGGGGAGGTAGAAACTGTGATCCACGAGGTTGCCGGAGAGAGTTCAGAGGTGAGTGGTGCATAAATAGAATTCAAAAAAAAAAAAAAAAAAGAAAGAATTACAAAATTAGAAAAGTAAGGACATTTGTAATAGGCTATAGGAGCTCCAGACAAACACAGCCACACTAAGAAAGTGAAACTTTGTAAATAAAAGATGCAGTTAAGCTGCTTTAGAAAGGTACATTTGATTAATAGTTATGTTCCCCCACCATGCAGATATGGGCACACACTGTTACTACCACTGCAACAGCACAAAAAGGAGGAGAAAACATTGTCACTGCAGCACTTTAGTGAACATGGATTTGTGCTTGCTGCATGCTCTTATTCTTGACAATGAATATCCTTGTTTATATGTGATGCAGATGGAACCACAGGAGTATGATGTAATGCAACAACAAACATGTGCCGTGATCGATTACTGCATATCTCCCAAAATATATATGTTCATGTGTGTACTGAGGGTGTGTGTCTCTTATTGAATAAAAATGTTCTCTGGTTCTGAGGTTCTGCCAGCCACAAACAGCACAAGAAAATGCTCTTGTTCAACACAAGGTATCCCTTAGTACACATATAAATACAGTATATTATAAATCATAAAAGTTGACTTGAGTGATTTATGAGTTTCTAATTTTTTTATTTTTAAAACCAACTGTAATTCTTTTACAACCCCATCCACCCACACCCCCACCTGTGAAGTATAATTCCCCCTTTTAATTTTCCCTCATGAGACTACAACTGCAAGCAGGATAAGAACTCCTGCAGGTCTGAGCTCTTGCTGATTGACTAAAATCACATCAACAATTTAAAGTATGAATTATAATCATCACATTTTTGTACGGAGCTTGCAAAACATCCAGCTGTTTTCGTGAAGCTGACAAGCCAAATCGATCCCCAGTACCCACAGATCAAAGGCAATGGAGTGTGTTGTTTTGTTGCTTACAAAAACAGGTTGAAATTAACCAAGATCTACCACACTCAGAATTTTAGAAGTTATGTGTGGGGGAGGTGGGACATTTCCCTTCAGATCTACCAGCTATTATCAATGTCAATATTACTGGGTGGGCATCTGTAACTATATGGACAACGCACAGTGACCACCTTTATCTAACTGAAATGAGTTGCTCTACCCCACCTTTTGCTATGTAACTGCTTATGATGAAAGTTGTTTGCTCTCCGTAAGGTAGCAGGGTAAAAAATCTCAGCGAGAGCATATGTGCATTTTGTCATTTACAAGATTTGTCTTTAGTGAAAAATAGTTGTTTCCACATATTTGTTTCAATCTCTCAAAAAAGTGAAAACTGTTAGAACATTGTTTTCATGTATTTTATTTAAATATCTTGGCAAGGAAGGCACATAGAGCCATATCAATTCATTTATAGGTGTTTCAGTAAGAGGAACATCAACAGCACTATAGTACAATGCTTACATACAGGATGACAAATACACGGCACAGCACATCAGACACGGCAGGAGCATAATGTAACAGCAAAGTTGTGAACAGATAAATAGGCAGGATGTTCAATGGGCTCTGTCGAGAATCCAAAGGTCTCTACTTTCACTGGGCTCTGTCCCAAGATCCACTGATCCATATTTTCAAAGGGATCCACAATCCGCCATCCCATATTTTCAAAGGGATCTGTCCAGAACCTGCCAGTCCATATTTTCAAAGGGATCTACCTAGGACCTACCAGTCCATATTTTCAAAGGGATCTGTCTAGGGTCCACTGGTCAATATTTTCAAAGGGATTTCTCAAGGATCTATATGTATATATTTTCACAGATGGACAGCAGTCCAAACTGTTGGACAACCCATTAGATGGTCTAAGTCCATTTGAATTTTGAAACCATTTGTGTCCAAAATAAATGTCTCATTTGTACAAGAAAGATACAAATTAAATTTGTGCAATTTTTATTATGCAGACTGGCACAAATGGTGACTTTTTGTCACAAAGAGATGGATCTTTTGAAAATAAGATGGGCAACACCTGGATGCACGGATGCAGACACAGCACTCAATTGTGCCTGCATCTATTCTTCTAAAAATCCGATCCCCCCTCACACACATGCACACACAGTTTAGTATCCAGCTTTGGAGTAACAGAGTTTTACAGGGTGACTCATAATGAGTAAATGATTTTATCTCAACCTTCGCCGGGGATGAAAACAAATTACAGAATGTATTTAACTAATCTCAAACCAATATATTTATTATCGATAACTCATATATACGCTATCCAAATTAAGTATTGTCCTAGTAGGGGTGTCCCAACTAAATGGGTGGTCTGGGTTTGCTTCGCCATCCAGAAATAATCTAGCTGTGCTGCCACGAGACTCAACACAGTCTGTCTGGACATGCAGTACCTCTAATATATGTCAGGGTGACTGCAGAATTTGCTGTACAAACATGGTGCTCAAGTCCCCATGTCCAGTTTTAGACATGGGGATGAGATTTCCTGGTCACATTTATGCATAATTGGGGGGATATCCCCTGCACTCCCTTTTATTTTAATGTTAAACAAAAATACTTACCATACCACATTATTTAATGAAAAAGGAAGTGTTTGTCACTTGACGAAGTGTGACATTGAAATCATGCACAAATGATCATCTTTTTGTACTGCAGAAACTAATCACTTTCAGGTAATGGCTGATACGGATATCTGACTATCTGGTGCAAGGGATGTAGAAGGGGAACTAATAAAGAAGCATCAGGTAATAGAAACAAATCACTTAAGGGCAATAGACAGTAGCATAAACATTTTCTTAAATAAGAACAAATAAAATATTGGTATTTTATCATGGAATAATGCTGGGCATTCCTCAAAATGGACAGATGCTGAATATTCCAAATTTATTATGACAGCAGATATAATAAACCTACGAGAAATGTGGCATAGTAATGAACAAATCAATACTATAAACATAAATGGATATCAGTTATTTCACATGCCGGCACAAAAGTTAACAAAACTGGGTAGAGAAAGTGGGGGTTTATTAACTTATGTCACAGTAACAGATTATTTAGAAGTTATGGAGTTAAAAAATGACAATGAAATCTATATGATTATAATGATAAAAGCTTGAAAGGATACAATAATCTGGGTTAACATCTATAATCCCCTCAAAAACGTACCTATATATGATAAAGATATTTTTAAAGGTGACCTGTAAAGAACCACTGCAGCCCGCTCCTGTCCCCACATACCTTTCAATGCTGCTGCAGGAGTCCAGTGCTGCAGTGGTCATAATGTTTGATCCTAGGGTTCTTTTGATATAAACTGCAGAAATTTTCGACTGAATGCGGAAGTGATGTGAGGTTCCCGATTGAACTGGTGCAAGGAGTCATGGGTATTACACATATTTAGTGACATTGCTACCACCACTGTTCTTATTATAGCAGCAGGGGCGGTCCTTTATTATGCTTATTTTATGGCTTCTAAGAGGGTTTTGATACCTGTAATGTTACTTATAGAAACACCTGGACAGGCTGTTGCTGTAATTTCTTTTTTATTTATTTTATTTAAACATTTGGTAACCGGGAAAGGCATGCTAAGCTGAGGCTCAATTCCAGGTGTGATCCAAGGGGAAGGAGCAGTGGAAATACAAACAATAAATGCATAGAATTAGGCGACAGAACAATAGCAGCTAAGTACAATCAATATAATACAGTAGCAAGAGCAAAAACATAACGTGATGAATCTCTAGAGGTGAACAATACAATAGTAAGTACTCTACATAATGAATCTTTAATAAGTGCAGGGGAGGAATTGTAGGAAGGTAAAGTCAGTAGAAGTTGTGGGTTTAGCTCAGTTATGGCAGCGACATTTTCTCCCCCTGAAAAAGGAACCTCTGGTCTCAGTGGGTTCACCCAGTTACCAAAATACAATAAATAAATAAAAGGTGGAGAAAGGAGACATAGCTGTTGCTTGCAGCTAGAGTAAGAGAGTGAATTTCTGATAGCAGGGGTAAGTTTGTTCCACAAGTAAGGAAGCCAACAGGAGAAAGCAGCTTTGCCTACTAAACAAGAGGGTCAGGGCAGGGTGAAGGATCTTTCATTTTTGTGCCTGAGTTCACAGGGTGATAGGGAGTCTAAGGATAAACAGTCCTCAAGATAGGAGGGGAGCAAGTAAAACCAGTACTTAGATATAAGGTTGAGGGCGTGTATATTGCTCCTGTGAGATAAGTGGCTTAAGTCCAAGGAAGGAGTTAAGATTGCAGTGGTGGGTGCCTAGGGGGGAGTTTGTAGCAAAGCAACAAAATGAGTTTAGAAGGGTATCCAGTCTGGCAAGGGTGGTTACAGGGGCAGAACTGTAAACCTCATCCACATAATCTAGTATGGGGAGAATCATTTTTGAGACAATTTCACATCTGGCAGGTAATGGGAGAGAGTCCCTGTTCCGGTATAGCATGCCGAGTTTGGGGCGCAGCTTGGAGGTAATAGATTCAATATGAGCTTAAAAAGACAGCTGGGGGTCCAGCCAATCACCCAGGTACGTTTATCTGGTGACTTGGCCAAGTGGGGAGCCATCAAGAGAGGTGACGGGGGAAGACAGTACGGCTAAGTTTCTGGGTAGCGCTGAAAACCATGGAAACAGTTTTCATGGTGTTTTATTTCAGTTGGTTTTGGATGAACCAGCGCTGAATGTTGCTGAAGTCACTTTGTAGGGTAGCTTGGACTTCAAGCAGGTTGGGACCAGAGGTAAAGAGGATGGTGTCATCTGCATACATGTGTATTGATGAACTGGTGCAGGAGGAGGGAAGGTTGTTAATGAAGAGGGAGAAGAGGATGGGACTGAGAGCAGAGCCTTGAGGAACACACGCCAGGATAGGGAGAGGGGGTGTGTCATATCAGCAACTCTAACAGATTGAAATCTGGTGAATATATAAGACTGAAATCATCGTACAGTGATGGGAGCAAGTCCAGCTGCTTCAAGCTTCTGCAGGAGAAGAGGGTGTGATACAGACTCAAATGCCTTTGCTAAATCGACAAATACAGCTTCTGTGAGGAAGCCTTGGTCGGAGGCAGTGTGGATATGGTTGGTGACGCACATTAGGGAGGAGATTGTGGAATGCTGTTTCCTGAAGCCAGACTGATGGGGTGAGAGGATGTTGCTTTTGCAGGGTAGTCAGCTAGTCGGGTGTTGGCCAAGGATTCTTGTAGTTTGGCTAGGGCTGGAAGAAGTAAGATGGGCCTATAATTGCCTGGCAAGGAGGGGTCACGCCTTTGTGAAGGGGAGTTACGCAGATCATTTTTCAGGATTGTGGAACTGTTCCTGTGGAAAATCAGAGGTTAAGGAGATGTGTAAGGGGCTTGGTGATCGCAGGAGCCGAGATCTGCAGGAGCTTGGGGGTGAATCCTGTCAGGGGTGGTCTTTGCAGGGTTAAGTGAGTGTAGGGCTTTCCATACCTTGCGTATAATAAGGGTGGTGAACTTGAAGTATTTTCTAAGGGGAGGTGGTGGTGGGACTCGGGAAGGAGCCCAGTGGTACGGCATAGGAAATGAAAAACTGGTTCAGGATTTCTAAGGCACGGATCAGATCAGTGACTGGTTGGCTGTGAAGTTTGAAGGTGGGGATCAGGGCTGGGCTGGTGGGTCAAGGAGTGTGTGCACAACTTTCCAGAATTGAGGAGGCTTAGCATGCAAGAGTTGCAACCTAAAGTAGTCTGCCTTTGCCTTTCTTATGGTCTTGGCGTGGGCGTTACATAGGGTGTTAAATGTTTGCCTGCTCTGAGGGTTGGGGTTGGATTTAAAGTATGACCAAGCCTTGTCTTTTTCTTTGCATTTGGTGAGGGCGGGTGCGTTGATCATGGGGTGGTGCCATTTCTTGACCCTGGACTTTTTCAGAGGGGCATGGATGTCTCAGATGTTTGTAAAGGTGTGTAGGAATCTAGAGAGGGCCATGTCAACATCAGGGGCTGAGTAGACAGGTTGCCAGTTGACTTTGTATAGACTGGTAAGGAGGGTGTCAGTGTTCAACTTGTTTAGAGAGCAAGTGTTGATGTACTTGGGGGCAGATTTGGGCAGTTGTGATTTCCTGATACAGTATGTAATACAGTGGTCACTTAGTGCATTAGAGAGGACACCAGAGGAGGTTATTATGTGAGGGAGGGAGGTAAGGATCCAGTCTAATAAAGAATGGTTTTGGGAGTGGGGGTTGTAGCAGGTGGGTTCATTGATCAATTGGGTGAGATTAAGGGACTCAATTTTGGAGGTGTGAGCTTTTGAGGAGAGGGCTAGCCAGTCCAAGTTGAAATCGCCTACAAGGACCAGTTCCCCTGTGGATGCTAGGTTGGGCAGGGTGGTAAGGTTGGTGATGAGGGAGTCACGGGATAGGTGAGAAGAGGTGTAGAGCACACCTAGGAAGAGTGGGAGTGAGGCCGAAAGGAAGAGTTGAACCATAAGGAGTTTGTGAGAGCCAAGGCAAGCTTTTTTGTGAGTTATTGAGCTCACGAGCAGCTGTTTTGTGTAGATAGCTACACCACCAGCTCTTTTACCATGGTCCTGCCTGTATAGAGTGTAGTTTGGGAGAGTGAGGGAGGCGTCAGGGGTTTTAGCAGAGAGCCAGGTTTCTGTTAGGTATAGTATATCCGGAGCTTGCTCAGCTATCCAGCAAGTTAGTAGGTCAGTCTTGGGTAGGAGACTTCTGATGTTGATATGGGCTATTGAATTTCATTGTCAATATGTACTCCAATATTATTGCATCTGATGTTAAAATCCCCTACAAGTAGCAGCTCAGTTACTGTAAGTAACATTACAGGTATCAAGACCCCCTCCTTAGAAGCCATAAAATAAGCATAATAAAGCACCTCCACTGTTGCTAAAATAAGAGTAGTGGTGGTAGCGATGTCACTAAATGGGTGTAATACCCAAGACTCTGTGTGCCCGCTCAATAGGGAACTATGCGGCGCTTCCACATTCAGCTGAATGTTTTGGCAATTTATACCAAAAGAACTCAAGGATTAAAAATTACAACCATGCAGCCTGGATTCCCACAGCAGCATTGTAAGGTATGTGGGGATGGGAACGGGCTGCAGTGGTTCTTTACAATTCACCTTTAATAAAATAATGCAAAATTCCCTACTTCTCAAAAAACAGTATAAAAATGCTGAGCAGGATTGCTGGAGCAGCTGCACAGGGAAGGGAGCTGAATGTCATTGTCCACCTAGGGACAAATGACCTGGCTAAGAAAGGGATTAGAGAAGTGCAGGACATGTAGAGTTGGGAGGGGCCTTGAACCATAGTACGGTAACCTTCTGGGAGGTGCTGCCCATCTTTGTAGCATAGGAGGGCTAGAAGTGTTCCACACCATGGGATTCACAATCAGTGGTTAAAAACTGGTGTGGAGCACAGGGATTTGGCTTCAGTGGGGACTGGGGGATCCACCTGGGTGATGCAAGCCTATACTGGCAGGATGGGCTGCATCTGTCCAGGAGGGAACCAGGATCCTAGGTGATAGGTTTAAATGCTTCATTGGCAAGCATTTAAACTAGCCATGGGGAGAGCACTGGAAAGGAGCAAAAGAAATCCTAACTCCCCAAAAAAATCACGGTAGTAAGTGCGTCAAACACCAACATAGAGGTGTCAATAGGGAGAAGGGCAGGGGTAAATGGAGAAAGTGACAAAGGCAAGAAGGACAGGGATGGGGCAAAAAAGAGTAAGACCATCAGGAAATGGAGGTAATGAGTACCAATGCCCATAGTCTGGGCAACAAGCTCCCTGAGCTGGTGGCCTTTATGGAAGAGGGATGCCTGGATATTGTAACAGTCACAGAAATATGGTACACAGAGAACCATGACTGGGATGTTAACATACCAGGGTACATAACCTACAGGAGAGACAGGCAGGGGAGAAGAGGGGGAGGAGTAGCTCTCTATGTAAAGGAAGGGATAAAAACAACTGAACAAAAGAGTAAACAGGGAGGTGAGGAGGCATTGTGGGTCATCTTGGAGACTGGAAGGCACCACAATCCGCACAGGGGTTTGTACAGACCCCCATGTCAGGGGAGGAATGGACAAGGATATGATAGAAGGCATTCTTAGAATGGCAGAGAAAGGGAAATACTGTTGATGGGAGACCTGAATATGCCAGATGTTAACTGGAGCACATTTGCTGCAGCCACATCCAAGAGCAAGGCCATTCTTGATGTCCCTACAGGTGGCAGGCCTCAGACAGCTAGTTTCGGAACCCACTCATGAGGGAGCAATCTTAGACCTCGTACTCTCAAACGGGGCAGCAGGAGGATCTCAGATCTAGAAGTGAGTTGCCATCTGGGAACAAGTGACCATCAAACAGTGTGATTCATTAAACTCAGCTACAGAGTCAAGCCATACAAAAGTGAAGGTACTGGACTTTAGGAGGGCTGACTTTGGCAAAATGGGAGAGTGCCTCAGAAAAAGCACTAGCAAACAGGCTAGAAGGGGTGTGCAGCAACAATGGGGAATCATCAAAACTTCCATCACAGAGACAACAAGCCTTTGTGTGAAGCAAATAAACAAATCAAAATGAAAGAAAAAGCCACTATGGTTCTCAAAAGAGGTGGCTGTGAAAGTCAGGAAGAAAAAGATAGCATTCCAGAAGTATAAGGAAACACGTAAGGAGCAGGACAGAGAGCTGTACCAGTTAAGGCAGAAGGAAGCAGGGAAGGAAGTCAGAATAGTAAAGGCCCAAACTGAAGAAAAGATAGCCAACTCAGTTAAGAAGGGGGATAAAACCTTTTATAGGTACATCAGCGAGTGAAGTAAGACAAAGGGAGGGATAGTGAGGCTGAATAGAATGAATGGTGGGTGGGCAGAGGGGGACAGTGAAAAAGCAGGGATACTGAACAAATATTTCTGCTCAGTATTCACTAAAGAGGAGAGGAAGTGCCTAATCCAATTACAGAAGCACTTTTGATAGGGGGTCAATCCCAGTCCTTTCACAGAAGAAAGGGTTCTGCAAGAACTCCTAAAACTGAAGGTGGACAAAGCAATGGGTCCTGATGGAATTCACCCCAGAATTCTAAAAGAATTAAGGGAGGAACTAGTGAAACCACTGGCTACTCTTTTTAATAAATCATGGGAGGGTGGTGTGGTACCCGAGGACTGCAGGAAGGCGGATGTGATTCCCCTTCACAAAAGTGGGAGCAAGACAGAGGCAGGAAACTACAGACCTGTCAGTCTGACCTCTGTGGTAGGGAAAGTGATTGAGTCACTTCTGAAGGAAAGAATAGTTGAGTACCTAGAGGCCAGTGGGGCACAGGACCCAAGGAAGCATGGGTTCACATCAGGAAGGTCATGTCAGACAAATCTAATAGATTTCTTTGACTGGGTGACCAAAGTAGTAGACCAGGAATGGGCTGTGGACATGGCCTACCTAGACTTTAGCAAGGCATTTGACACAGTCCCACACAAAAGATTAATAGTCAAATTAACCAGCCTGGGAGTGGGTCCCAGGGTGGTAGCATGGGTAAAACATTGGCTGCAAAACAGGACACAGAAGGTAATTGTAAATGGAGTCCACTCTGAAGAAAGAGGAGTTACTAGTGGAGTACCGCAGGGTTCAGTATTGGGTCCAGTCCTTTTTAATGTCTTCATCAGTGACATTGCAGAGGAACTGGAAGGAAAAGTATGCCTTTTGCAGATGACACAAAGATCTGCAACAGGGTTGATACACAAGGAGGCGTGGAAAGGATGAGAAGGGACTTGGCAAGGTTGGAGGAATGGTCAGAAGTATGGCAGCTAGGATTCAATGCAAAGAAGTGCAAAATAATGCACCTGGGAAACAAGAACCCAGGGGAAGAATACACAATGGGGGGAGGTAGTAACAAACAACAAAAAAGGAAAGGGACCTGGGGGTAATCATATCAGATGACCTTAAGGTTAGCAAGCAATGTGAGAAGGCAGTAGGGAGGGCTGGGGGTATACTGGGATGCATAGGGAGAGGCATCAGCAGCAGAAAACACAAAGTTGTTATCCCTCTGTACAGACAGTTGGTGAGACCCCATCTGGAGTACTGCATCCAGTTCTGGAGACCCCATCTTCGCAAGGACATAGACAGGATAGAGGCAGTCCAGAGGAGGGCAACTAAAATGGTGCAGGGTCTGCAAGAGAAGCCTATGAGGAGAGACTAAGGAGCTTAATATGTATACCCTTGAGGAAAGAAGGGAGAGGGGACATGATAGAAACTTTTAAGTACCTCAGTGGAATCAACAAAGTCCAAGAGGTAGCATCTTTCAGAAAAAGAGATGTGCAGAACAAGGGGACACAATTTAAAAGATAGAAGAGGCGGTTCAGGGCAATGTGAGGAAGTATTATTTCACAGAGAGGGTAGTGGATGCATGGAACAGCCTTCCTGAGGAAGTTGTGGGTCTAAAACTGTGGGAGAATTCAAGAATGCATGGACAGACATAAGGCAATTCTTGGGGGGGTAGGAAGAAATAGGCTGTTGGTTAACTAGGATCTGCGGCCTATTCTGTAGGTAGAGAAATGGGCAGACTAGATGGGCCAAGCAGTCTTTATCTGCCATCAAAGTCTATGTTTCTATGTTTCTAGCTGCTACTTGTAGGGAATTTTAACATCAGATGCGATAATATTGGAGTACATGTTGACACAGAAATTCAACTTATGCTTGATATACTGGGTGTAAGGAATAGGGAGACCCAGGATAGAAAAATACTGAATAACTCTAAACAAATGAAATTACTCTTTGAATCTTTAAACTTGATCATATACAATGGAAGGTTTCCATCCGACTGAGAGGGAAAATGTAGTTGCATAAATCATAGGGGCACCTCACTGGTGGACTATATAATCACTTCCCCTTATGACTATCATAAATACAAGGATCTAAAAATCATTACAAGAACTGAAATTGACCATTTTCCAGTTCTAGTTTACAGGAAGTCAACGGTGAAGGTATTTAATATGTATGAATCACTAGCAATAATAAACAAATTAACTGGAATAGAATTCCAGAAAGTAAAAAATTTCAAATGATGAACAAATATAGGCAAGAAATAAATCAAATTTGGAGAGATGAAACTGAACCAGAAGAGTTACATTCATGTATCAGATTGCTATAAACCTGTTAAAAAGATTATAAAAAGGGGAAAGGTACAACTTGGGCCAAGTATGAGAGCTGGTTCTACAGGACATGTAAACAAGGAAAAAAGAATAAGGCAAAATGAATATAATATACCAAAAAAACACAACTAGAACAAATCTTCTTTCTCTAAGTAGACTTAGAAACAATACAAGGCTCACATGACTGCTCAAAAAATTGGCCCACCAGAAAGAACCATGGGAAAATATGATAACTAATAGAAAAAAAAAACAACAAGCAGTTTTGGAAACTGGTTGCAACAGGTACTAATCAATATAAAAATCAAACAGATTTCTACATTCCACCAGACAAATGGTCAGGCTATTATAGCATCATTTTCCTTGATCCGCAGTATTCATCTGGTAACAAAAATGGTGAAATAAAAGAACCCTTTATATGGATTACCCAACAAGAAGTTAAAGGATACAATATCCACTTTTAAGAAGAACAAATCTCCAGGCCCAGATGAAATACCCATTGACTTCTATAAAACAGATGTAGAATGGTGGTCAGAAATATTTGTAAGAAAGTAGGTATATATGGTTTTACACCACTCACTTGGAGGGGCAGTTATATAGCCCCAATTTATAAAAAAAGGAGGATAGAGAGAATCCTGCAAACTATCAACCAGTACATTTGATAGACAATATGGCATACATATATGCAGAAATTCTATTAAATAGATTTATAAACTGGATAGACAAATAGAAAATGCTCCCCCTACAAGTAGGCTTCAGAAAAGAAACATAACTACTACACAAACTTTCTTACTAGCACACTTGATAGAAAAATATTGCATTATTAAAAAGCAGAATCTCTTTATAGCTTTCATAGATTTCTCAACAGCATTTGATTCATTATTAGAGGTCATTTATGGATAAAGATAAGGGACCTAGGGTCTGACCAAAATTTGTTGGTTCTAATATGGTGTCTTTATACTAATACATGAATAGTAATTAAATATACTAACTATGGAGATATAACTGAAAAGACAGAAACTAATATAGGAGTAAGGAAAGGATGTGTAATCACTCCAGCTGTGTTCAATATCTATATAAATGAGATCTCACATGAGCTAAATAAGCCTGACTATCATATTCCAAAGATTTCATGACACTACATACCTGCTCTTGCATATACCGATGATTTGGCAATTATTTCTACCAGCAGATTAGGATTACAGAGAAGTTTAAGCAAACTGATATGCTGTGTTCTAAATTAAATCTTACACCCAGCACTCAAAAAACCAGAGTCATGGTCTTTGTTAGTAAAAAGAAATTTAAAAACTCATACTTAGTAAACAAACCACTAGAATTTGTTCAGGAATTCCTTTACTTGGGCCAGACCTTCACTCATAACATGAAATGGAACAGACATTTCAGATATGTTGGTAGTAAAATGCGTATTACAGCAGGAGCATTGAAGAGATTTAATAGAATTTATACCTGTCAGTGTTACCAATGTTAAAAGCCAATAATGCAAAACTTATAAATCAGGGACTGTATGATGCTGAAGTATGGGGAAACACTGACCTTAATTCACTGGTCTCTGTACTGAATTTATTAAACAAACAAATGTTAAAGTTGCATAAATGAACATCTAACTCCTTGGTTAAAACTTAGCTAGTACAAATAAATATTAAATATACAGTACAGATTAGACAGAGACATTTTTGGATAAAAATGCTTCTACAACTCTCTGGGTCAATTTTAGCAGACTGTATTGAAGAAAAATATGTTTATCCAAAGAAATTATAAACAGTCATGGCTTACTAATATTTATAAGCTACTAAGCATACACAGTATTTCTCATATTGAAATTTTGGCAGACCGAGGCATAAAGATAAATTACTCCTATACAAAATTTATCACTAAATTAATACAGCAGAAAGCTAAGGAAGTTAATCTGAACCTAATTACCAAGCTGAGAGTCTCTAAATGGTCAGCAAACAAAACCAAGAAGCATTATTTAAATATTATTTGAATTCAGTGCAGATTCCAGAGAACAGAGGCATACTGACTCTGTTCAGGTCTGAGGTATTTCCCAACAATGTTATTAATCTCAGCTATAGGAAGGAAGACATTGTAACATCAAATTGTAACCGTGGTTTACTAGAAACTGAGGAGCAATTTCATGTTGTCTTGCACTGACCTTGGTACAAACAAATTCAAAATAAATATTTGGGTAAAATAATAGGAACTCTATATGTACCAGTTTCTTGGATCTCCTTTTTAATGCTGAAAACCTGGACATACTGGAAAAACTTGTTATCTCCCTTGTAGGTGTGATAAAAATTAGAAGGCAGCAAGTCCAGGCAATTAATACCTTATAATTTTACACTTCATATTTTAATACACAACGAGTGGACACCGTGACCAAATCTTTTCTATAAGTCATACATTGGACTTTCCAGTCTCTCAATAGGGAATAGGGATTACAGATAAATACATTGTACAGGGTGAAGGTAACCAGACTCAAATAAAATAGCATGTCTATTCTGGGATGAGTTATTTAAAATTTCTGGACACACTGTCCACTCCTTTTTATACGTGTTGCTCAATGAGTTATGCAGTTTTGTTTCTAAAATGTATTCTGAAACAGACACTTATCTATCCTCATTGATACAATCTACTTAAGAATCTTCTTACTCTTTCTAATTGTAATGTGGGATATTTGGAATAACAGCTAAATGATTTTCCTTGCACCCTTGATATATTTATCTATAAATTTACAATGTTATTTATGTCTAATTCACACTCTGCTAATATGTTTTTAATATGTTTTAAATGTAAAATCTTTATTTGTCTTTTATATGATGGTTGCTTGTATTACTGATTTTATGTGTAATGGCCAATGGCTGATCAATAAAGGTTACTACACTACTACTGCTGCACAAACTGCATGTGAGCCAGTGGGTCATTAACCTCTATCAATGCATGAATGTCCCCTGAGCAACTAGAGGGATTAGGAACAATGGCAGCAGTTCCCAGCTAAGTGTAACCACCCGGTGAACATGAGAATGCTCCCACACAGTCACAGTAACTGTGTGTGCACATGCACCCAGACCAGCGTGTTGCATGATTACTCTGAGAGTTGTCCCCTCTGCTCACTTGGGGCACTAAAATACCCAACCACCATGACAACCCATGGGTACCCCAAAAGTACCAAAAAAAAACTGGATGAAACCTGAGTAGTTGGGTCAGGTAGTCACTACCTGACCCATTCCACTACCCAGTTACTTGACTCTGACCATAACAAAAATCATGTAAACACTGTTTTTGGGGGGACTATTACACTGTCTATTAGGTGCTCTGATTCGTTATACCCATGGAGGCATTGCTGAGGCAGGTATAAAGGGGCACAGGCTCTCTTAGTGAACCTGCTGTTGTTTCCAAAAATTATACCCATGGTGGGCAATGCCGAGGCACATATGAGAGGCACAGCTGCTGTGAGTGAGCCTGCTGCTGTTTCCAAAAATTATACCTATGGTGGGCATTGCTGAGGCAGGTACAAGAGAGGCAGCTGCTGTGATTGAGCCTGCTGCTGTTTAAAAAAATTATACCCATGGCAGGCATTGCTGAGGTAGGTATGAGTGGTGCAGCTGCAATGAGTGAGCCTGCTGCCATTTCAAAAAATTAAATCCATGGCGGGCATTGCTGAGGTAGGTATGAGAGGCACAGCTGCTCTGAGTGAGCCTGCTGCTGTGTCCAAAAACTATACCCATGGCAGCCATTGCTGAGGTTGGTAAAAGAGGTGCAGCTGCAATGAGTGAGCCTGCTGCTATTTCAAAACATTATACACATGGTGGGCACTGGTGAGGTAGGTACGAGAGGTGCAACTGCTAAGAGTGAGCCTGCTGCTGTTCCAAAAAAGTATACCCATGGCGGGCATTGCTGAGGTAGGTATGAGTATCACTGTTTGCAGGCTGTTGTTCATTTTTGGGGTCAGACTCACATAAATCAGTGTTTGTGACAATTAGGAAATTGTCAACATTCATTCTGAGAAATGTAAGCCGTTATACATTTGCAGGACTTAGCAGTGTTCTTTGGTCAGTGACTATTCCATCAGCTGCATTAAACATGCGTTCTGAATATAAGCTTGAAGGTGGAGAACTGAGGTACACTATTGCAAGATTTGCTAGATCGGGCCATATTGTTCTCTTTTGTTTTCAATACAGAAATGGATCTTTCTCAACACCAATCACAGTATGGCCTGCAAAATACTCCAGTATCATTGTGCTTCATGAGATGGTTACCAGTCTTACAGATTAACCAGCTGCACTTTCTTTACAGGATATCAGCCCATGTTGTTGCAGGCAACTCAGAAGTGATTTACCTATCTGACCCTGGACACAGGATGTCCAAGAAGTAGCTGTGCTTGTCCTTTTCCTCACTGATGACCCTGCTGACTGTGACGAATTGGTAGATATGCTACTGTCTGTGCCAGAGGCGCACTGTGATTGTTCAGCAGGGTTTGACTGCTGTACATCAATTAATAGTGTTTGAAGGGCAATGTCACATTTGATTAGCAGAAGATCTCTTCAATACTCAATGTCCTCCCCAGCAGGAAGGATGGCTTCAATGTTTCACTTGAAGTGGGGATCTAGCAACATAGCCAATACATAGCTGTCATTCTTAAACATGGCATTTATTTTCTGATCAGTCAACTGTCTGAGACTCAAGTCATCTGCCAGCACAACAGCAGTGGTGTCGTCTTTTGACTGAAAGTCTTTCTTTATGTCGTCAAGGAAAATGTGAAGAACTCTGATTTTGAGGAAGAATTTGACTCAGAGTTGCACTGCCTGCACTTTTATATCATGTGTGGCAGCCTTAAATGGCTCCAATAAAGTGGCCAAAGATTGCAGTAGAGTCCAACTGCAGGAACTGAACATGATGTCTACTTTACCTATTTGATTCTGCATGGTGTACTCATGTACAGCTTTTTTCTGTTCAAGAAGCCTTTCCAACATGTAAAATGTTGAATTCCAGTGGGTTGGAACTTCCTGCTTTAGTGTATGCAAGGGTAAGTTGTTTGACCTCTGCAGCCCCTTCAGAACATTTTGAGCTTTCACAGAGTGACTGAAATGCCCACATATTTTCCTAGCAAGGCCTAACAGGTTTTCAACATTTCTGTTTCCGTTTAAGAAACCATGGATGAGAAGATTTAAACAATGTGCAAAACAAGGTATGTGTTGGTAGTTGCTATTTCTAACAGCCTTGACTATGTTGGCACAATTATCTGATACTGTGAGCCCTAGAGATAAGGAATACGGAGTAAGCCATTTCTGGAATTGATTTTGGAGCTCCTGCAAAATATTCACAGCAGTGTGGTTTTCCTCAAAAGTGGTGACACATAATACAGCCTGCTTCCTACTACTTATGGTAGAGCAGGAATTATTACTTTCTGACTGAAAACCTGCCCAATGAGCTGTAACAGTCATGTAGTCAGTTGTTTGGTTGCTGGTCAATATATCCGTGGTTATGTGAACCTGCTTCACTTCAGAGAGTTTCAACTGTTTAGTGACCCCACTACACACCAAGTCATACAACTGTGGGACAGCTTTTTTTGAGAAATATGTCTGACAGGGAATGGTGTACCATGGTTCTGTCCAGTTCATGAAGTTGAGGAAACTTCTGGGCAACAAAAGCAAAAGGGAGCTGACAATCGGCAAACAGCTCTGTAATGTTTCTGTTTAACAGCTGGCATGCTGGATGCTTGGGGATAAATTTTGATGTCCTTGCAATACTTTCTTTTAATGTTAGTTGACAAGAATGACAAGATATTTTTAATTTGGGGGGTTGTAAATATCACACCTTTTTCACATGGAGTATTACTGTGGGATTTTGCAGTAATTGATGGAGTCAGAAGAAAACAATGTTTATCTGAGAAGACTACAAGGACATATCAAGTGATTCAATGTCAGTTCCTGCTTCCAGTTTATTGTCTCTGTGGTCACTATCACCACCACCTCCACTACCACCCATACCAACCACACTATCCCTTTCCCAGTCCCACTCAATTGGGTGTTTTGCCTTTGCAGGGAAGGGATCACAGATCTCCAGGTAGAAGGTCACCTGGGGGCCAGTGACCATCACATGGTATGGTTCAATTTGGCCACTACAACTAAATCATCCCATTCCAAAGCAAAAATAAGGGACTTCAGAGCAGCTGACTTTGACAAGATGGCCAACAGAGTTAAGCTAGCCCTGGCAAAAAGAAACACAGGTGAGGGGGTACAGGCAAAGTGGGCAAGCCTTAAGGATGCAATACTTGAAGCAACATCCCATTGTGTTAGACAGAAAAGGAAGTGCAAAAGAAGAAGGAAACCACTTTGGTTCTCAAATACAGTAGCAGAAAAGGTCAGAGCCAAAAGGCTGACCTTCAGGAAATATAAGGGAACACAGCGGGATGAAGATAGGAGGCATACCAAACTGCCCTAAGGGAAGCAGGGCAGGCAGTAAGGCAGGCAAAGTCCCAAACTGAGGAAACACTTAGCAAACAGTAAAAGAAGGTGACAAGACTTTCTATAGATACATTAGTGAAAGGAGAAAGTCAGAGGGTATTGCTAAGCTCAATGGAGAAAGAGGAGGCATGTGGGGAGGAGGACCTTGTAAAAGCATCTATCCTAAATAGATACTTTTGCTCAGTAGTTACTGAAGAGAAGGTAGGGCAGGACCCACAGCTCAGCACCATGGACACAGGGGGAAGGGAGGGAGGTGAGCACTACTCCCTTCACAAAAGAAAGGGTCCTACAAGAGCTCGTTAAGCTCAGGGTGGACAAGGCAATCGGACCTGATGGCATACATCCCAGGGTACATAAAGAGCTAAGGGTGGAACTAGCAGAGCCATTAGCAGAACTGTTTAGTGAGTCTCTGAGCACAGGAGAGGTCCCAGAAGACTGGAGAAGGGCTCATGTGATCCGGTTCCACAAGAGTGGTAGCAGGGAGGAGGCAGGAACTACAGACCAGTCAGTCTTACCTCAGTAGTGGGCAAGATTATGGAGGCACTCCTTAAGGAAAGGATAGTGCAACACCTGGAATCCATAGGGGCACAGGATCCAAGACAGCATGGGTTTACAAAAGGAAGGTCCTGTCAAACTAATCTCATGGATTTCTTTCACTGGGTAACCAGAGTGGTGGACCAAGGGGGAGCAGTTTATGTTGCCTACCTTGACTTCAGCAAAGCTTTTGACACTGTTTCACATAGAAGATTGATAAATAAGCTGGGTAGGCTCGGGGTGGGTCAGAAGTTGGTCAACTGGGTGGCAAACTGGTCGGCGGGCAGAAAACAGAGAGTGGTGGTAAATGGTATACAGTCAGAAGAGATGCAAGTCACAAGTGGGTACCTCAGGGATCAATCCTGGGGCCAGTCCTCTTCAATATCTTCATTAGTGACATTGCAGATGGACTAGAGGTAAGACTTGTCTGTTTGCAGATGACACCAAGATCTGCATCAGAGTAGATGATCCAGATGGGGTGGGCAGAATGAGAAGAGATCTGGATAAACTAGCAAAATGGTCAGAAGAGTGGCAGCGGGATTTAATGCAAAGAAGTGCAAGATCATGCACATAGGAAGAGAAACCTCAAAGCCACCTATAGGTTGGGAGGAGTTGCTGGCAGTCACAAAGGAAGAAAGAGACTTGGGCATCATCATCACCGATGACCTGAAATCATCCAAGCAGACCTCTAAAGCAGTAGGTAAGGCTAGGGGAATGTTAGGGTGTATTAGTAGGGGTATCACAAGTCATAAAGAGAGGTAATAATCCCTCTTTACAAGACACTGGTTAGGCCCCATCTGAAGTACTGCATGCAGTACTGAATCACACCTTCATAAGGATATTAACAAATTGAGGCAGTCAAGAAGGGCAGCAAAATGGTGCAGGGACTGCATCAGAAGACATATGAGGACAGATTAATGAGCTCAATATGTATACCCTTGAGCAAAGAAGGGAGAGAGGTGATATGATCGTACATTCAAACACCTTAAGGGCATTAACAAGGTGAAAGAGTCTAACATGTTTAAATATAAGAAAAATAACAGAACAAGAGGACAGAGCATGAGATTAGAGGGAGGCCGATTAAGGGGGAATGTGAGGAAATTCTTTTTCACAGAAAGGGTGGTGGATGCATGGAATGGCCTACCTCAGGAAGTGGTGGCTATGAATACAGTGCAGGCCTTCAAACAGGCATGGGATAGGCATAAGGGAGCAATACAGATGAGTATGAATAGATAGGTCACTGACAGAGCAAAGGCCAATGGCCCATTTATAAGGTAGAAAAAGAAATGGGCAGACTGGATGGGCTTTGCGGTCCTTATCTGCTGTCAACTTCTATGTTTCTATGTTTCTGTGCATGTTGTATCATTACTGTTGTTCCAAAATGTCCTGCTTTGCCACCACGACCGACACTCTTCAGGGCCGTTGCCAGGATTTTCACAAGGGGGGTTCTTTTTATGCAGTCTGCAACCTTTAAAAAAAAGCTGTGGGTCTTAGGATTGCCAGGACCCCAGAAGCCATGTGGTGAATTTAGGGCTTATTTTGAAGCTAAAGAAGTCATATCTGAGACCTCCTATACCCCTTGCTCTAAGCAAAATTATTACCTGGCTGGCTGCAGGGTGAATACAGTACATATATGTGTTCAGTACCAGAAGGCAGCACGATGCTGCTACTGTAATATGCCTAAGGCATTGTCTCAGATATAGTATGTCCCCCAGAAACTATGGGCTATGGTATGCTTTGTGGTGCACTATTGTGGCTTATTTTAAGACTATATGACTCATATCTGAGCTCCCCCTTGCTGTAACCCCCACCCTCCCCAACTCAGTATACCATTTAAGCAATAGAGTCAGTGCAACATGGCCTATAGTAAATCTAGCAGGATGCTGGGATGTATCGGTAGGAGTATTGATAGCAAAAGAAAGGAGATAATACTCCCTCTCTACAGATCCCTGGTGAGGCCTCACCTAGAGTACTATGCCCAGTTCTGGAGTCCTCACCTCAGAAAGGATAAGGTTAAATTGGAGACAGTGCAGTGCAGAGTAACTAAAATGATTCTAGGACAGCAGGGCAGATCCATGAGGAGCCTCAAGGCACTATTTTATTTTAGTTTTTGTTGACCGGTAAGTGCACTAGACAAATCCTGCCTATTTTCAGGCATGACCTGGGGAAGGGGGATACAGATGAATACCAACTGACCTTGAACCAGATGAAGCTGTTGGTGGTATTTTTAGTGAATGAGGGAAATTTGGTCAGGACACCGGGGAAATTCCCCCACTAAATATGTACAGTACTCATTGAAGACCAGAAGGGAGAGGGGAGATGTGATAGGGACTTTCCCAAGTTCCTTAAAGGAATTAACAAAGTTAATTGCGGGGTACTATTTAGCCTGAGTGCCAATTCATGGTCACATAGACACGAATGGAAATTAACAGGAGGTAGTTTCTGGAGAGATGTGAGGAAGTACTGCTTTACGGAAAGGGTGTTGGAACTTTGGAACAGTCTGTCAGCTGAATTGGTGGGTGCAAAAACAATCAGAGGATTCAAGCAGGGCTGGGACATAATGAAGGGAATAATGGTTACCGGGGGCAACAGGATCAAGGAGAAGAATAGAGAGAGGATGGGGAGGACTAGTACCCTGGAGAAACGGTAGGTTCCAGGGATTATAGGGAACTTGGGCAGACTGCATGGACCTCTGTCTTTTTCTGCCATCACTGTCTATGTTTTTGTACTAAGCACACTGCTTGAAAAAACATCTGTAACATAATTCTTAGTTCAGTATTGGGTACTACACTTGTTTCCCGCACTCCATTCTCCAATGTGGTAGGCATGACAATGGGAGCGAGGGGAAAGGTAATTAGACAGTGGTGGGGATTCCCAGTGCAAAGTTACCATCTCCTAAATGCCTATCCCCCACCCCCACACCCACCATACTTCCAGAAGTATAGTGGGTCTGTTCATAACACTGAACTGTTGCAACAAATGTCATTCTACTGACACGAGATCATCTGGAGAAAATGCTTATCACAACGTATTTGTTTTAACTGCATCTGGCACAGATAACGCAGACAAAAGTGGAACTGAATGTCAGTAAAAATGGGACCACAGTGAAGACCTCTCTGAACAGCACAATTAGTGAGGTGGCAGTGTAGATCCCAGCCAGACCCTTCCAAACACGTGCATTGCCTTTCCACTGTGGTACCTCTTTTGCTTAATTTATGAAAAGTTAAAACTGGCATATGAACATGACAACTTTGCATTTTGTATAGAGGAGGATTTAAGTAATCTATTTTTAAATCTTCAGCCCACCCACCTGAAAAGCTCCTTTGCCCAGTTCTGCACAGCCTATCCCTTGATATACAGTTAATAAGGGACACATCTTTGGCAATTGTTGCCAGCAAAATGTATCTGCCGGTGACTGATAATATTATAAGTTGAGGTCCTCTACTTTTTTTTTTTGCTCTCCTGGAGATGTCGTCTCTGAGCCTGCCACCATGCTCCATTTTCCTTGAGTGCCAGCTGACAGTGTGAATTGTGGGCAATGGCCGTACTGTATTCCGGTCACATTCATGATGCTGACATGAGCTGCAATTGGCCAGCCAGCAATAGGAGTACAGTGCTGAGAAAGACTCAAAAAGCAGCTCCAGTCTTCTTACTAGCACTGAGGAAGCTGATTAACAGCAGATGGGGGGGGCGCATGCAGACAGAAAGTGCTGGGGTTCATCATGTGTGCATAAGCACTCTGTAACAGTGGCAAAACAAACAGAAATTATGAAAAAAAAATGTTACAAATAATGACAAAAAGGGGGTATTTCAAAAGGTGGGTTCTTTAGAACCATACGAACCCCCCCGGCAACGGCTATGCTCTTTTTGCATAGATTGCATACAGCTCGAGAGTTGTCTGTAGGGTCAATATAAAATAAATTCCACACTAAAGATTTACCCTTTGTGCTTTGTACTATGGTGCCTGGCACTATTTCTTGTACAGTCAAGGGATCTGGAGGAAACCCTATGGTGCCATTTCCTTGTTCACATGAATTTTTCCCATTCACGGTCACCTCTTTATTCTTATGTTTAGCATGTGATTTTTTTTTCTGCATTTGCCTCATGCCCTACAGCGGCAACCTCTCCAACTACCTCATTGAAACTAGTACCAGCCTCATTTTCACAAGATTCAGGAGAACTGGAAGTGCCGTCATCATCAGGTGGGACATAAAGCCATTTTGACTGTCTCACACATGGTCTGACACTGTGCAATACAGCTGCAATGGCTTTGCAGAGACGCCGAGTAGCTATATGTCTCACACAAAGCTCGGGGGAACTAACAGACAGTGTGTATTAGCCAAAATGGCTTTATGCAGACACAGAGTCGCTGTATGTCACACACAAGACTCGGGGCACCTAACAGACAGTGTGTAATACAGCCAAAATGGCTTTATGCAGAGACACAGACTACCTATATGTCACACACAGGGCTTGGATTACCTAACAGACACTGGAAATGATGGAAGGGTTGATACCCTTTATTGGACTAACAAGCGTCTTATACAAAGATGGAATAA
Source organism: Neoceratodus forsteri (assembly GCA_016271365.2). Lineage (NCBI taxonomy): Eukaryota > Metazoa > Chordata > Ceratodontiformes > Ceratodontidae > Neoceratodus > Neoceratodus forsteri. Next base: position 769,158,385 of record CM028132.1, read on the forward strand.
TATACAAGCTTTCGGGGCCTCACAGGTCCCTTCTTCAAGTGAATAGCAAAACTGAGCAACATAATCAGTATGTACAGTATATCCACTGTGGAGCAATAAAAAAAAAAGCAGGAAGTGAAGTGATAAAACGGGACTAGAGATAAAAAGTCCATATAAGATGCAAAGTAAAAAAAATGATAAGCAAATAAGGACCACTTGGCCTACTCAGTCTGCCTATTTTTTCCCTGCCTATAATGTCACCACAGACCCTACCTGATGTCCGTCTCTCCCTTCCCCTTGCTTTCTACTGGATTCCTTTATGCCTATCCCATGCATTCTTGAATTCCACCACTGTTTTAGCCCCTACCACCTCTGCTGGAAGACTGTTCCTGGCATCCAAAACTCTTTCTCTTTCACCATCAACTATCTGACCACATTGGAAAATATAACTTGCTATGTTGCCAGCAACACAGTTTCCACAAGTTCCACAGCATCACTTCTGCACTGGTCCAGTTTACAAACCATGACTTTAGAAACAGGGACATGGGCAAAGCCACAGGTGGTGTATTTGTGGACCTGACCAAGGCCTTTGACCTAGTTAACCACCCGCTTCTGCATACCACTCTCCTCCAACTTGGCTGCTCTGCAGAAACCTCACAATGGTTTAGGAGCTATCTATCTGGCTGATCCCAGGCTATATGTATCGGCGTTGCCACCTCCCCTGACCTGCCTTTCTCTACAGGTGTCCCACAGGGCTCTATGCTTGGCCCTTTATTGTTCTCCATCTTTATTAATTCCCTCCTCACTGACTGCCTCACCTGTGAAGCTCTACTATATGCAGATGATCTTGTCCTCTTTTCCAGTGACAAATTCCTGATAAATATATCTTATATACTGTCTCAGAACTAAGGCTCAGCTCACAACTGGTTCCTGTCACACAGGCTCCTGGTTAATGTAAAAAAAACAAAAACAAAGCAATGCTTCTCGGGTCCAAACCATGCCTGCCCTGTGTCGCTAAGTCTAGCTTCTCCCTCTCAGTGCTCACACCTGACAGACCCATGCTTGAAAATGTCCCAAATTTTAAATACTTGGGCATAACCCTTGACCCCTCCCTCTGTTTTATGGAACATGTCAACTCCATTGTACGACGGGTGAACCAAAAGCTCGGGGCTGCATATCGGCTAAAACAGTTCCTGATCAGTGAGGCTCACTTAGCAATTGCCCAAGGTAACCTGCTCCCTATCGACTACTGCTCTGCTTTTTATTCTTACATGTCCTCTGCCTTGCGCTTGCTTCTAACCTCCATCTATAACAACATATGCTGATCTGCACTACTGGCACCCTATTCTACTCACCACTGCAACCTTTACCAGGAAATTGGATGGCTCCAATTCCCTGGCCATTATGACTATGTGCTAGGTTTTATCATTGACAGCACCCTTAGTGATGGCAATACATCATCATATGCATCCCACCTAAAAACCGGAGTAGCTCCCAGATGCCTATGGGTGTCCTCAGTCCCCCCATAGATATACCTAAAATCTCTACTGTTATTGGTGGCAAAGCACTGTCAGTTACTGCTCCCTCTCTCCAGAACAGTCTCCCTGCTTCGCTCCAGTCCGTTGATACCCATTGCACTTTCAAACACCGACTCAAAGCCTGGTTACTGAATGAGACCAAATGTCTGTACTCTCTAGGGTAATCTACCTCAACCTGCTATCTCATCCTGACTACCCTAGCTGCCAATGTTCACTCTTATAGCTGTCCTACCAGATATAGCACTGTGTTCCTGCTTTCTTAACTGTCATTTGTTTCCTCCTGTTGTTATTGACTACTACCTTTTAGATTTTTGAATTATTATGCCATGTTGTCTGTATTTGCTCAATTACACTATTTATCCCCCTGTGTGCATGTCCCCCTACCCCCCTTAGTTCACTGTAACTATAATGCATCCGTTGATTTCCTCCAATACATTTATGAATTGTAATGTATCCTTTGATTTCATCCAACATATTTGTAAATTGTACTATATCAATCTGTTTTAACTGTATATTCATTTGCACCTGTATGTAGTTCTTTTGTGCCACTTTGTTGGCCTGGGTCGTGCCTGAAAACGGTCCCTCTTATCACTGCACCTACCCGATAATCAAAGACTTAAATAAATAAATAAACTCTGTAAGGAAGTACTTCCTCACATCTCTCCTGAATTTGCCCCCTCCAGCTTTACTGCATGTTCCCTTGTTCTTATGCATCTTTTTTTCTGAAAAATACTCCCCTCTTGTACCTTATTTACTCCTGTCAGGTATTTATAGGTCTCTATCATGTCCCATCCCCTCCCTCCTCTCTTCCAGGGTGTACATATCAAGGTCCTTTAGTCTCTCCTTGTAGGGCTTCTGATGCAGACCTTGCACCATTTTTGTTTCCCTCCTCTGGACAGCCTCCACTCTGTGCATGTCCTTCTAGAGATGTGGTCTCCAGAATGGGACACAGTGCTTCAGGTGGAGTCTCACCAGCAATCTATACAGCGGCAACCCTACTCCTCTCCTTCTGATAGTGATATCCCTCCCTATGCACCCCAACATCCCACTGGCCCTACCAGCTGCCTTTCACACTGCCTGACCACCTTTAGGTCATCAGATATGACTACCCCAGGTCCCTTTCCTGTATGGTGACTGTCAGCACTCTTTGGTACCCTGCAGCCCTGTTTGCCAGATTTCTTATAGCAGAATTCAATACAAGATAAAAGCAACCATTGGAGACACTGCTTGGAAACAGGTTTCCCTAGACTACATTGAGCAAAGGATATGAATGACTGGTTCAATTGCCTGAGGAAATTGATTCTGTTCAAGTCAAAACTGAGAGCTTGTTTGACATCCAGAGAACTTAAAAGCACTTCACCTGGATGTCCAGTTTTGGAAAAATAGAAAATTGACTGACTGCTTCAAGGTGAACTTGTATAAAATCTTAGACTTTAAGGAGAAACCCTGTATGTGTCCTGAGCATGACCCTATCTTCGCAAAAAAGCAGATAGTGTGGAGATTTCAACAAAGCCTTAACTTGGAAACCCTGTAGGCTGGGTTTATATCTATTAAGAACAGGGTTTTCCAAGAAAAGACCTAAGTTCACAGATATCTACTGGCTTAAAAGGTGCCTTGGTCAATGCACTAGGGATCAGATTAAGATCCCAGACCAGGACACGTTTACGTACTGGCAGATGGAAATTGGCAAGACCCATCCAGCTGGGTAATGAATTTGCCCTTGACTGGATCAAAACAATCTAAAACTTCTCAAAGTTGTAACTTGTTAGAGGAGTTCTATAACCCCAAATGAGAGAGAATAAATACTTCAAGATACTCTGAATACTGCATAAAAATGGACTGAGATCCTTGACCTGAAACCAAACACTAAACTGTTTCCACTTTAGCCCATAAGCCTTTCTGGTAGATAGTTTTCTTACTGCCAGAGCGACATCTGAGACTTCCTAAGAAACCTGGCACCTTTGAATTTCTACATCCTCAAAAGCCAGGCATGGATTACAGGGATGGAATATCCTAGATTGAGTGGCTGCTCCTTTGCCTTGACTCACAGCAGAGGAACACGGATCTGTCTGGCCAGGATGAGAAGAAAGCTGCAATATCAGAGGGAAGGCATTCAAAAACAATCCCATCCAGAAGAAAGACAACTTGTCTTGCCAAACAACTACAGGCCCTAGAGCACACAAGCAAAAAGTGCCAGTTTTATGTTGTGTAGGGATGCAAAATGGTCCAGCTCTGGTCAATACCACTTGTCAGAAAGGTGCTCTGCCACCTCCTCTAGAAGTTTCCACTTATGTGAACATGCCATGGAGCAGCTGAGTGAGCCTGCTAGCACATTTTGAATCCCTACATTGTAGGTCACAGAGATTTGAGCTCTGTTCTGAATCACCAATTCCCATACTCTGGAGTGACCCTGATATAATGAGTATGGGTTAGTCTCCTCTCTTGCTTGTTTAGGAGGAATATTATACACTGGTTACCTGTCTGAATCAGCAGGGACTGACCCACCAGATGCTGTTCCAAGACTCTCAGTCCATGTAGAACTGACCTCATGTCCTACATGTTGATGTAAAAAGTTAGTCACCTCTTGTGTCTGGAGGGACAGAAAATGTGCCCCAATCAGGGCTTGATACATCTGTTGTCATCACTGTCATGTATGAAGATGGTATGAATGGTACCCATCAGAAGATCTGAGTTGTTCTGCCACCAGAGGAGAGCTGTTTTAAGTGGTTTGCACAGTCTGATCTCATAAAGTAGGGATTAGTGAGCCTGCATCCACCGGTGTTGCAGCATTTAATGCAAGATCTGCATGTCAAATCTGAACAAAGGCACTACAAAGATGGTTGCTGCCATCCATCCTTGCAACCTGAGTGTTTTCCTGGCTGACGCTTATTGACCCTTGCTTTCCAACTGCACATGAGCTATCAGCACAGCTGCACAATCCTCTGGGAGGCAAGCTTTTGCTTGGTCTGTGTCTAGAACTACTATGTACATCAGATTCTGGCAATGGGTTAGACAGACTTGTTTTTCTTTGCCACAACCCCCAGCTAAGAAAGTAGCTTGGTTGCTTTCTGAACTGCCTGAATGACTGATTCCTGAGGCAATCCCCTCATGAGTCCATCATCCCAGAACCAAAGAATATCCAATTTCCCTCTGTAGAGGAATGCTGCCACTGCCACAAAGTACTTTGTGAAGTCATGCAGTAGCAAGGCTATCCTGAAAGTTAACACTTTGAACTAAAAATGGTAATTCAGTGGGCAAAAATGGAGGAAGCATGACCAGCCCATCAGTGCAGCAGTAGCACTACTGCTCTCAATGTCAATGACCCAGGATCAGAAGCGATCTCGTGTCATCGAGGGGCCAGCCAGGAGAAGGAGAACTGAGCATCCAATAGGATGCTCTCCTCCCCCAGGGAAGGAGTGATGCTGCCTACACCTCAGCACTGTCACTTGGGTGACAAAAAACATAGATACAAAGCTCAGTGCACAAGCAGGCCAGTTTAATTAGTTCCCACTTGACCTATTTATACATGCACAAACCCTGGTAGGGTGCAGCTGGGAAAAAGAGTGGACTATCCAGGGAAGCAGTGGCAGCAGGAAGTCATCAGGAGCCAGTCTTTGAGGTGGGTTTTGAACTGGCAGTGGACGTCAAGGGCACAGAGCTCTGCAGGCAGTTTATTCTACAGTATAGGGGCTGTCACTGACAATGCTCTGCTGCCAGTGTTGGTGTATACCCTGGAGATGTTCAGGGTGGGGTGCTGTTTGAGCAGAGGCTGTGGCATGAGGTTCGGACAGTGAGGAAGGGTGCAAGGGGGGATGACTGGCCAATATGGATGGTGACATCCACCATACAGCACAGGGCTAGGACAAAACAGCCTTGCAGTGGGAGCAAACCGAACGAGTTGTAGAGGATACAGTGGTGAGCGTTGAAAGGGGCCAGTAAGGTGAAATGACAGGCACTGTTATAGGCAGTGGAGAGCTTGGCAATGAGTGTAGAGGACATTCTGGCATAGATAGGGGAGTAGTAGTCCAGGACTGGGAGAAGGTTTCCCTGTATGATGGAAAGTCAGGCCTCTGGAGAGAAGTATTTCCAGAATCTTAGGCAGCACCTAGTTTTTGGTGAAACCTTCAGACTAATGAATCTATATATTCTGAAAAGGAGAGGGAGGGGTCAAGTAAGACTCCTAGGTATTTGGAGGTAGTTATATCTTCAAGGACTTGGCCATCAGGTGATACGATGTTGAGGGGATGCTGGGGGGGGGGGGTGTGAGTTTTGTATTTGGCTAGGAAGGGCTTTGAACCAAACAGCATGGATTATTTTTTTTTTGGCACTGACCAGAAGGAGGTTATTGGTGAACCAGTTATGGGCCACAGCATAATTTAGGGAGAGAACTGAGGAAATATGGATGGGAGTTTTATCAGTATAGCAGAGCATGAGGTCATCAGCATAGAGGAGAGAGTGACAACTGAGACAGTCCAAGGGGAGGGGAGGGGAGGGAGTTAATAAATAAAGAGAATAGCAGAGGCCCAATACGGAGCCTTGGGGGTCACCTGTAGAGACAGGTAGGGTGGGGAGCAGGTCGGTCAATACACACAAATTGGGAGCAATTAGTGAGGTAGCTCTCTGAACCAGGTAGTAACCACTTGAGAACAGCCACAAATGTAGTTTGAGAGAATATAAGATATTCACCATGTCAATGCCTTGAGAGGTCAACGAAGACTGCTCCAGTGGCTTTGCCATGGTCCATATTTATGAGGATGTGGTTTGTCAGAAGTGTAAGGGCAGAGGCAGTGGAGTGTTTTTTTTTTACGAAAGCCATGCTGTTAGGCAAATACAACCTCCTGTGCAGCTATGTAGTCAGCAAATTGATGTTGGACACCTTTTTCAAATAATTTACTTAGGTGGGGGAGGATGGGGATCGGATGATAGTTGTCCGTAGATAGAGGGTCACCAGCTTTAAAAATGGGAATCACCCTTGCAGTCTTCCAGGAGTCAGGCTCAGAGGAGGAGGAGAGGGCAAGGTTAAAGTTACACGTGAGTGGTTCAATGATGGCTGGGGAGATGAGCCTAAGGAAGACCATGGATAGACCATCAGCACCAGGGGAGCCATGATTTGGAAGGCTTTTGAGGAGCTTAGCTGTGTCAGCTCTGGAGAGAGACTTGAAAAAGAAAGGGGGAGTCAGGGGTTGGGTGGTCGGCTTGGCGGATGTAGGCGGGGGGGTCGGATGGTGGACCGAGTTGTTTGGTTGGCCATTTGGAAATTTACTTAGATACATGGATAGGTCAGAGAACTTGTCATTAAAAGCCCTTGCCACTTCCAGAGGATCCATAATAAGGTTATTTGGGTTGTGTAATTGCAGAGCAACCTTATTGGAGTGGGGGTTTAGTAGTGAGCCGATGGATTCCCAGAATTTCCTAGGATCACCAAGGTTAGCCTGATGGAGATTATGGAAATGGGTCTGCTTGAGGGATTTTTCCAGATGTTTGCATAGATTCCTCCGGCACCTATAGGCATCCTAGAGGGCAGGGAAGGGGGATGCTTTATTTGTGGACCGAGCACAACTCCTATCCTTCATAAGGGTAAGGAGGTCTTTCGTGACCCAGCATGAGCAGCTACCTCTGACTCTTCTTGTGGTGACCGGGAAGTGCTGGACCTGCAGGGTTAAGAGGGTCTGTGTGAAGAGGGTTACTGCCTGCGTCACATGGGAAAGTGTGTAAAGAGCAGAGCAATCCAAGGACTGTGCCTCCTCGAGGAAGTTAGAGTATTTGGGGCTGCCAAAGTTGCGGAAGGACAGGTATTTGGGAGAGAGACGTTTAAATTTAGATGACCAGAGGAGATATGTAGGGGAGTGGTCACTTATGGAGTCCATCATGGTACCAGCATGCATTACATAATCATCCTTACTTGTAATGATCCAGTCCAGAAGGGTTTGTGTGCCTGTACATGGGTATTGCCTGGTTGGAAGGGTACTAGCTTGGACAAGGTTGTGTTGTGATGTAATGATTTAAGGAGGGAGGCATAGTCAGACTGGTGGGTGCTCAGCCAGTTTAAATTAAAATCGACAAGGAGAATTGCATCTCTATGTGGGGATAAGAAGCTCAGTCCCATGAGATAGCTGTCAAGGCCCTCGGTTCCAACAGACGGAGGGTTGTAGCAGCAGCCTATGTAGAATTTCTTGCTAGCACCCATGGTAAGTTCAGATAGGAGCCATTCGCTAGGTGAGGTTGGATCAGAGCAGAGGACAATATTGGCTGAGAGGGGTTCCCTAAGAAATAGTGCAACACCTTCACCCTTTTTCCTACCCGGCCTAACGAGACGCAGGGAGGAGTATCCAGATAGTTGGTAAATGGTGTCAGCATGGTGATACTTTATCCAGGTTTCGGAAACTCCCAGAACATGGGGCTTGTATAGCACAACTCATGCCTCCAGGTCAGGGAACTTAAGAGGGAAGGCTGCACACATTGATGTGCATGATTTTCAGCCCCAGAGCATCAACCCAGATGTTGCAGGAGGGGACAGTGTAGGAGTTTGGTGGACCAGGGTTGCATTCGACGTCTCCAGCTAGGAGGAGGAGGGATAGTAGAAGTATATGGGGGCAGGAGGGGACCGCAGGAGAACCAGAAAGGGAAGCCTGGTAGAGGCCAAGTTGACAGCATTCCAGATTAGAGAGAAAGGAGAGGGTGATAGGGCCTGGTTGTAGCTCTGGTATATCTGAACCCCAACTTCAATTGGGTTCATTCACATAGGACCTAAATCGCACATTGTGTGTGGGGGGTCCCACCACCCCTGATCCTGACTGAGGGGCAAACAAATGCTGTGAAGCAGCTGCAGATGACCCTCAGGTAAGTGGCACTAAAGGTCTGCTGTCAGTGTGAGAAGGGGGCATAAACAGAATTTAAAAAAAGAAATGGCAGAAATACTTGTGTCATTTATAGTACATATCTTGATGTGTGGGCATGAATCCTGCATATCAGAGAGCACAGACAGTCTCCCTGAGTTATGAGAAGCAGTACACCCTGTGGAACATTTTGTAGACTATGTATACAGTATACTCAGAGACCTTAAGTCTAAAATTGCCTGGAAGCTGCCAATGCATTTTGGCTTGAGGAAGTACTGCTATTAGAAGCCTTGTTCTTCTTTTTAACCCGAGAACTTCTGGATGACAGTTGTATAGTAGTAGTGACTGTACATTTGCTTGCAGAATGGCTAGGCACTCTTGCAAGTACCTTCTTGGGACTGGTTGCTGGACTGGAAGAGATATGATGAATTCTAGGGAGTATTCTAATTTGATCATCTCCAGAATTCATCGGTCTGAGGTAATAGCCTGCCACATATGTACTCTTCCCTTGACCTGAATCCCAGACTGCGATGTGAGTAGAAAATTCATGGGTCAGAAAGAAGTGGAGGTGGAGGTGTTGGTTGTGGGATGCTGCTGACCACCAGGTGCCTTTCCTCGTTAGGACTTGGGGTTTCCCATAGGCTTCTGCTGTCCACCTCCATTACTATGGATAGAGGGGAATGGCTGAAAGGCACCTCTGTTGAAATCATGGCTGCTCCCACAATATGGCTCTAGAATGAAATACTTACTGGTGTTAAAGTCTGGCAAGATGTCTTCTGCACTCAAGCACTCATTACCTGTACCCAGCATAGCAACATAGTCATCTGTACCCAGAGCAGTGATATCAATCAGGCAGTCATATTCTGAACCAGCTGCAGGCAACATATCAGATTCCAAGATAACCCTGGGTAAAGGGTGTTACAGTAGTCAAGTTTAGATGTGATGAAATCATGGACTATCATCACTAGGTCACCGAGCGCTAGATGTGGTTTAATCCTGGCAATATTTTGAAGACAGAAAAGCCACTACAGATGACAGCCAACATGTGATGTTCAAAAAACAGCTTGCAGTCCATACTGATGGTCAGATTTTTCACTGCACCCACGGCTCTAAGGGTTACATCATTTAAAAATAGTATCCCTGTGTCACTCCTCTTCTTTGCCGACCCACAAGAACCTGGTACAACAATTATCACTTCAGTCTTGCTTAGGTTGAAACCTAACCAGTTGGAGGCCATTCAGTCACTGATTTCCTGCAAACCAACACAGCAAAGGGCCCAGATCTGCCCCATCTGGTGAACACAAGTATAGCTGAGTATCATCTGCATAGCAGTGACACTCCAGACTATACTGTCGTATTATCTCACCCAACAGCAGCATGTACACAGCAAACAAGGGGCCAGGATCGAGCCCTGAGGTACACGACAGTTGAGTGCAGCCTGCTGCACTCTTGTGGTAAGGTAAGACTCAAACCAGACCAATACAGTGCCAGTGAGTCCCATAGTGTGCCTCAGGCATTCCAAGAGCACACCTTGCTCAACCGTATCAAGTGCCAGCAAGAGATTCAGAAGGACAAGAATGGAATGGAAGGATGCACTCTGTCCCTTGCAGTGAGGAGATCACTGAACACTTTGACAAGTGCAATCTCTGTGCTATGATATGGGCAAAGTCTCAAATAGAGAGACTCGTAGATTTCAGACCTTTCCAGATGAACCTCTAACTATATTACCACCATCTTCTTGATTACCTTCGCCAGAAAGGTAGGGTTCAAGACAGGCCTGTATTTCAAACAGACACCAGGATCCAAAGATGATTTCTTTTGGAGGGGCTTTATCTAAGAAAGAATAATAAATACACCAGAAATCATTGGGGTGGGACTGCTGAAGAAGCACCGGAACCTTCAGGGGCCAGATTTTCAAAGGGCCAAAGATGGCCCATAAGCTAAGTCCCATGCTGCAACCAACTTTGTATGTTCAGTCCAGGTGGCAGATGCAGCTGCAGAGGAATGTTTTTGCACAGCTGCACACAAAAAAACCTGCCGTAAGCTGCCATAAATTGCAGGAACTGTCAGAAACCAGCTCTGCAAGTCAAAATACCATGCATGTGGCAAAACCTGCTGGTGTGTAATGGAAGCCCTCTTTGTGCACAATTAGCTCTATTCACAAAAGCCTAGGTGCCATGTATGTGCGGCGCACAGGCATGCCTATGACTGAATGTCAAGCAGCAGGGTCCAGCGAACCCCCAGTGGCATTCACTACAGAATCCGCCAGCCACCCACGCAGCTACATGCCACGGGCAGTCCAGGGACATGCCAGGGAGCATCCTACACACCACACCATTCACTACAGAGCAGAGTGACCGGAGGGCCACAAGTTACATGATGGACGACCCCGCCATAACTTTTACACGCTGCCTCTAATGGACACCTGCCATCAACTTCAGCAATGGGACAGCCCCCACCCCCCACACTGCTGTCCCAGCCCACTGGGCTGCTGGGGAGGCCCTGGGTGCAGCCACTTGGGCAGTCGCCCACTTGACCCAAAATCTCAAGGTCTGCACCTTCCCAGGATCCCCTGCATACACGCAGCAGAGGATCCACTTTGGGACCCAGGATGGGGATCCTATTGGATGGCCGCCTGCATCCCACACTCCGCCCCTGTGCAGCTGCGATCCACCACTGTGCAGTTGTACACTGGGGGGGTGGGCATGCAGACAGACGGCTGGCAATAGTGAATACCGGCTGGTCCCAGGTCTGAAAAAGTTTGTTTGGTGTTCTTGAGTTTTTTGCTGCTTTATATTTGCTGCGCTATTGATATTTTTTGCTTGAACAAAGCTTTTTTGTATGTAAAACATAATGCATCCTTTTGGTCCACGTGGTAGTGTGTGCCTTCTTGTTCTTTGTATTTAGTGTGTTTATGTACACATCATTTCAACATAGGAAGACATGTCAATTGTTTTTCTAGGAGCTAGGGAATTTTTTTTAGCTAGAAAGATGATGACATTTTTGCTAACTTTCCTTTTCTGCTTATTAGCTTGCTGAAGTACATTTTCAGAAGTAGACACTGTTAGCTTTAAAAACTATAGCCGCACTGTGTTATTGAGCCACACAAAAACTCTGTGACCAAAGTGTGTTTTTATAAAACTGCCCATTATCTCAAAACACAAACAAGATACTGTATGTGCTTGGTGCGTTCAGTCATTTTCTTGCAAAATGAGAGCCACCAGGGCAATTCCTTTGAGCTGGCAGGATCAAACAAACCTAGAGGAACACAGTGATAAAAAAAATGTCCTTAATGGCTGTGGTTTGGAATAAGCTGGCCAGCACAAACTGTCAAATGATTTATGCACAGCCTTGGAGCAATGAGTGTGCGCAGCAGAAGTTAGTGTAGGTGCCAGGTTTTGTGTCACTACACAGGTCTGGACTGACTCTTGAACCAGATAAGCTGAAATGGATGTGGACATCAGAAGGCAGGCAGATAATGAAATTACTATGCAGCTAGCTAATCATCACATAATGGGTGTCAAAGATATAACGAAATGTCTAAACGTATGGTTAAAGGATGGTACTGAATTTATACAACCTTTGCTTTTAATTTAACACAACTTAGCAGTCAAGATCCATGCATAACTAACACATATAAATGAGTCAATTATCTCTAACGGCTAAAGGTTCACAGCTGTATAATCTGATGTTTTTATTATAAATATGAAACAGTAACCAGTTTTGTTTTTAAGTTGTGGGTCTATATAACATGTTCCAAGGTAACATATACTGTAGATGCAACCACAAAGTGCTGCACCAGTTTGATCAATTTCACATGGGATGTCCACTGTATCTAAAGCTAATCCAAGACTGGGATTACTATTGCAAAGTGCAGTTCTTAATAGCAATCTATAGAAGATAAATGCCCCCTATTCAAAAGGTTAGCATGGCACAGTGGCGTAGGCAAGGGAGGTGTTCAGGGTGTTCAAAACACCCCCCCCCCACCTCAAAATTACCTCCGAAATTTTTGTTTAAGTCACGGACAATCCTGGTTTTGCTGGGATCGTCCAGCGTTTCAGTACCCTGTCCTAGGAAATAAGAAAGTCTGCCTAGGGCATTCAAAGTCCTGGTTTTGAAATGTGCTACTATTTGTCCTGTGCAAAAGTCCCAATTTCGCTGTAGAAAAGTCTTTGTTTAATAATGTAACTTAGAGTAAACAATGGTTTTCCTTTTTTTAAAGATCAAAATTGTATTGTATTTTCGAAACACAAGCTACATACATGAAAATCAAAAATCCGCCCATTGCATTTTACATAAGATACGACTTGCATGTACTGTAAGTACTTGGTTTACATCAAGGTGTACAGTTAAAGTGCCCTAGTGCCCTAACTAGAAGGATGGCTGCAGCAGTCTTATAAGCGTGACAATTTTGTATTACATGCTGCGTCATTGACAATGATTAGTACAAGCAATGCATCAACTTACTGGTATTGAGAAAAGACAGGCTATAGAACATCTCTGTATTTCTGCTAATACCTAAATAGCCATCATAAACTCTGTCTACGCTTGCTACTGCTTAGTGATAAATGGTTATTTCACGGCTATATACCATGAAACTTTACATGAATGGCAGATCGCAGCCGGTTATTTTATAGGTGCCGCAAGCCAGGATTCTTCAATTAGTTGGGTGAACCACAAAACGTAAACCTAAACATTTGGCTCTATTACCTGATAGTGAATTTTTTGAGCTGTTGCAGGACTGTATGCACCTTTAACTTCTCCACATTGACAGATGCCTTTGGGAGGCTGTGAGATCCACTAATATGAAACTTAACCTATGCCTTGTCTTGGTGGAGGATTTGACCCTCTGGATGGGTTACTGCTAAATTGCTATAAATACTATACATGGGGTTCCAGGTGAGGAAGTGAATATGCAAAGTATTGTTGGTAAGGTGGGAAAGTCTGCCAAACGTGGCTAGTCGAGATAGACTAGCCAAGAATTCTATCATAGTTGGTATCTCTGAGGTATGCCACCTTTGTAATAGTAGCTGTTTGGCTATGATACTGGCCTGTATCAGCAGAGATCTCTTTCTTTTAGGGTATTTATAATGGCCTTCTTTATCTATCAGGAGCAACCCAGGGGGTGTGACTGTAGTGCTTTGTAGAAGTTGTTGGAGGAGCTTTGTCACCTGCCTCCAGTAATCTCGTATAAGTGGGCTACCCCAAAGGATATGATAAAGGCCACCATGTGGCATGTGACAGCACCAGCACTTATGTGAAGGCACCAGTTTGGCTCTGTATAATACTTCAGGGGTGCGATACCAGCAGTGGATGATTTGGTTTCGTATAAGGCAGCTTTTGGGATCCTTAACAAATTCATGGGCATATCGCCCAGTAATCTCTGGCTGAGTTTGTTTGGTCAGGGATAGCATCCCTAATTGCCTCATATATCATGCCTGCTGTTCCTCGTTTGGCCTTAATCCAATTCCCCACAGGTGAGATCATGGCCTGAGCCTCTTGCTTGTTCATAGCTTTGAGATATGAGTCAAGGAACTCTGAAGTTGTAGGAATTTTCAGAACTCAGAGTTTGGTATGTTATACCTGGATTGTAGGGCCTGGAATGAGTCCATAGTTATGGTCCCTGGTATCAGTACATCCTTGACTGTGTGTATTCCCTTTTGTTCCCATTCCTGGCAGTGTAATGGTTTCCCTTCTACACATATACTTTTGTTAAGCCACAGGAGGAAAGCCGGAATATGCAACTTGTTATTCTTTAAAGTTTTTACTGGTGTCTGCCCAAATCTTTAGTTATACTTTGACCAGTGGTGGCAAGTGTGGGTGGGAGTGTTTTTTATTTAAAAGATAAGAAACAGGATTGGCTAGGCCGCATTTGACTGTTTCTATTTGTGTCCATAGTGGAGGAAGTTTACCTTCAGTTGGGAATCATCGCAGGGTTTGGGCATTCCTAAATGCCCGTAGAACTCTTTGAACCATGGTAGATTCCATCCCCCACTTTCCAACTGGCCCTATGCTTATTCCTACTGTATCTGGGTTTTCGGCCCTCCCATATGAAATTACCTATTAATGAATCCAACTTATCAAACCATTTATTAACAATGACTTTTCTAAAGAATTTCTCCCTTATTTCCCCTGTATTATGCCAAAATGTACCTGCGGAACTTGGCCCACCACAGGGAGTCACACCTTTTAATTTTCTTTCCTCTCCCAGCATGTTTGGCTATGACGCTAAGGCAACGGGTAGGGGGTAGCCAGGGCTGGGCTGCTCACTGACTGGCTGGCTAAATTGTCTCTGTCACATGATTGGAAAGATATGCATCTACTACTCCTCCTCCCCCTGGTAGACTACGTGACTACTGACCTCCTCCAGTCTCCAACTCCTCCTAGTAGTGTGTGCATCAGGTCTGAGCTGCCAGCACATCTTGAACTTGTTTGCTGTGGACTGCAGCTTCTCTGAGTCCAGTTACTGGGTGCCCCTCCACTGAATCTGCCCCCTTGGCTGCCAGAAATTGCCAGACCTAGTGCCAGTACCTCTCATCTCTCCGGTTGTTGGATCACCACCAGCACCATAGATCAGGCCGTGGGCCCACATCCTGCCTGCCTGGAGTGAGTGCAGATGTGACAAAATCTAGGGTAGCAGTCAAAGAATTTCAGCCAGGCCCTCTCTCTGAGTCTTGCTTGCTGGTCAGACTGGAGTCAGATGGACCATAGTCGAGGAGGTGGAGGATGTGGCAGGAGCCAGGACACCAGGCAGCAGTGAAGGGCAAGGCCAAGGCAAGTTAAAAGTTGTTATTATGATTTGCTGTTGCTGATGTTTAGTTTTTTTTAACTATTGAGTTCCTCCAGGACTGAGGACTGGGGAGCAGTCTGACTGAGCTGGCTGAGTGCGAGCCTGGAAGAAGTGGAAACCTGAGGCTGATTATGTAACTTCTTACTTGGAGCATCCCAGGAATGGAATCTTTGGGGAGTGGGGGGTGAATCGAGTGCCAACTGCTGCCTCTGTGTTTCAGTCCCCAAACCCATGAATGAGCAAGTTAAGGAAGGGAGGAAGGGTTGATTCCTGGGTTGATTCCCCCACCACTTTATGCCCCATCATCTGGATGTTGTCCTTGGCCCCCAACGTAACCAAGCACCCACTGGTCACTGGCCAGTTAGATTCTCCTACACCCATGACTTCAGGCCAGGGGGGAAAAAATTATTTTTTCCCCCTTGTGTTAGGGGGTAGGAAAGACCTCACAAAAGCATGTTTTTTTTCTTTAGTAAAAGCCACAGAACACACTATAGAGCATGTAAACCCCCAGAGCTTCTAGGGGCCTAGCGGCCCCCAGACCCTCTGCCTTAATACAGAAATATTTCACAGTATATTTCAAAAATGTGTATGGGGTGGTTGATGGCACTTTTGGTCAGCCAGTTGTTCACAACAATTGCAGCTGCAGACTCTAATGCTAGCCAGAGTCTCCCACACCCCTGATTCCATGGGGAAACATTTTCCCCTGAAATCAGGGGTAGGGAACATGTAAAAAAAGTGTATTTTGTGTTCAAGAAAAGCCCCAAAACTCACCACAGAGCATGTAAACCCCCCAGAGCTTCTGGGAGTCCTGCTGGATTACCTTCCCTATGTCCGTGTCGCTTCTCCTGCCCAGTGCTGCTTACTGCTAATTCTCCCACCTGGATCTTTCTGCAGCCTTCCCTGCCTGCCACTCTGTGCAGCGCGGCCTGGCCTCTTCTTCTGTACCGCCCTTTGCTTCTCCTGGGGTCTCTCTTGTTGCTCCACTGCATGCATGTTCCCTGCAGCTTATTGGACTCTAGTACCTGTACTTCCTGGCTCATTCTTTGGTATGCACTGAGGCCTTGCGTTCCTTATCTGCCGTCAACCTCTATGTTTCTACATCAACCTCTACAGGCCCCGCAAACCTTTCCAACTCTGTACTTGCACCCCTACATGCTCCTCCATGTTTTACCTGCCCCTGTCTGTGGATGGACCTTTCCTGCTTGCTTTCTGCCTGGGACACCGGGGGACCAGAGCGCTGCTCTGGGATTCTTTGGTGCTTTGACATTTTCATTCCTACCTACTGCCTGTACTGACCAACATATCTAGGACACGGCTCGGTGCTACCCTACTTAATTACTGTGGCCGAACACTGCCGCTGCAGGGCAGGCATACATTAGAATGTCATCCATGGCAGACACAACAGTTTAATTATTCAACTTCCAATAGTGCTGGCCTCAGGTCTCCCGTACAGAACCTCACCATGCAGTTTGCTATGCACCGTTCCACTGTTGGTGCCAATATGGACAATGGCAGTAATATCCACACTAGGAACTCTGCTTGAAGCCCTATGATTTTAACCAAAGAGATTACCAGCATCTTATGTCAGTAAGGGGGGTTTATGTTTCAATACCGGAATGTTTACTTCTACTGGGGCTCATCCAGCAACCTGTGTATTCAGTAACTCTTCCTACGTTTGCCGTTGCTATGAAACAATGACTTATGTTCAGTACATAAGGTGTCTGCTACAATCAGTACAGGTAACTGCAGTCCTTTGCAATCAGACCTAATCCACCAGTGATTGTAGGATTGCTAACTTTATATTCTGTTGTCCACTGCACCTGCCCATTATTAACTTTGCTTCCTGCTCCCCCTTCCTCAGGCAGGCCTACGGGGGGTTCTACTGGTCCAGCTAGCCCGCGTGGGGGGCCCTAGCTCAATTAAGATAATCATACTCCTTCCTCAGGCAGACCTACATGTGGATTTCTCCATCCTTCAACTGGAACATTTAATAATACCCATTTAATAATACAGTGATGGTGGACCCACATGGGGGTCCCACCATTCCAAACAAACATGCCCAACGAGGGGGTCTTACTCATTGCTCAAACATATTTCCATATCACTACAGGCAGACTCATGTGGGGGGTCTCGCCCTCTTTACTTTGGACCATGCCATGATACGGTGATGGCGGACCCACAACGGTGTCCCACCTTCCCAAACACACATGCCCCATGACAGGGCATTACTCAGTGCTCAAATATATTTCTATATCATTCACAGGCAGACTCACATGGAGGTCTCACCCTTCTTCCCTCAAAACACACAATCCTGCAGCCATGGCAGACTCACGTGGGGGTCTAGCCATCCCAAACACACATGCCCCACTTCGGGGCATTACTCATTGCTCAAACGTCTTTTCATATTATTTACTGGCAGACTCACATGTGGGTCTCACCCCTTTTACCTTGGATCATGCAATCCTGCGGCCACGGTAGATCCACGTGTGGGTTTCTACCATCCCACAACAAAAATGCCTCACAATGGGGCATTTCTCATTACTCGAACCTATTTCCATCTTCACCAAGGCAGACCTGAGTGGGGGTGTCGCCTTCCTTAGTCTGAGCACCCAAGATGTACAATACAGTTCCATCATCCAAACTCTGCATACAAGGACCTGCGTGGGGGGGTCCTATACTCCAGCTAGCCCAATGGAGGCAGTATAGCGCAGTGGGTTAAGGCTCTGAGCTGCAGATCTGGAGACCTGGGTTTGGATCCCATAGCCGCCTAGGTGCATACTGTGTGATCCTGAGCAAGTCACTTAATTTTCTTGTGCTCCCAGGCTGCATCTGGAAACAAGCTTTGGCTTAGTGTGCTACTCCTGGTTAAACAATGTTCCCTTTCAAGTAAGGACCTGTTGCTTCCTCTATGGCAATTCAGCTTGCTTCCTTCCTTCCTTCCTGTTCCAGTTCCAGCTCTGGTTGTGTACACAGGACATCTCCATGGAGCGCACCTCAATTCCTTGGCCATCTTGGGACATCGTCTTCCTTACGATCAAGGTACTCAACCGTACCCTAATGTTCAAATGCCTCAGGTCAGCTTCAAGCAAGCCTCCTACATTGTATATACTCCTACCATACATCCATGATACCACTACCACTCTCTCTGAGACTACCTCATCACCGTTTCTCATCCTGCCAATGCTCCGTAGCCATCTTGTCATCTGTGATATCTTCATCCCTGGAAAAGCTCCGTCTTTGGCGGACATTTCACTAGCTGAGCAGACCACATATGTACATTCTCCACCTTCTTCACTACCCCAGTGCCAGCCTGTCTCCATCGATGGTCTCACTGACAATTCCATTCAACTCATCCATCATCCCACATGGGATTCACCCGATTCAGCTCGGCCTCCATGGGAACCTCAGACAGCTCCTATTCTGCCCCCCACTACTATAGGTGGCACCTCCAACACCATGTGTCTCTTCCCTGCATTTAGCCACTTCTTCAGATGCCCCTGTACCTGCTTTCAGCCTTTAACAAATAACATCTCCAGTGTTCCATCTAGCATCCTAACCTACCTACGTAGAAGTCCTGGTTAGTGCTAGTGTTAGTCCGTGATGGACCTTCCTCTCTGACTTTCATGGAGGACTTGTCACTAATTATCAGTCCGGGAGATAATACCTAATGCTACCATCCCAAGACTTGCCCCCTGGATGTATCTTCATGTTCAGTTTAATGTGCTCTTCGGTCCCGTACAGCTATCTTGGACATGGATTAACAATCTTCTCTCCTCCAGACATCCATCCGAATTGAACCCCTCTTCATCTGCTGGAACCTTCATCCTCCAGAATTGACTTTCCTGCTCATCATCAGATTCTGAGATATGACTCATCAACCAGCAAGTTTGGATTTACTCCTTGGACAAAACCAGAACCATAATCCACATTTAGGATTACGCTCCTCTTAGTATGCCCAGAGGATGGACAGGTCAGTAGCTATGGGTCCTCAAATGTCCCCCCAAAGGGGAATTTTCCTCTCCTGTGTGCTACTGGTCACACTCACTGGAGTTGAAGGAGGTAATCACAATGTCAATAATCTCTTTTAGGCCTTAAATCCTACATCTTCCCTGCATTCCATTGTGGATGGGAGACAGAGAAAAGCCAAAATCTAAGTAATAAACTTCAAGCACGTAACAGTCAAGCTCATAAGTATACACAAGCATTGAGCTATGTACCACACATTGAACCATTCATACAGGGGCGATTGTGGGGAGGAAGGTCCACCTATTGATACAGTGGCAGTCGGGGGAGGGAGGGTTCACACATTGACACAGGGGTGATCGGTGAGGGGGAAACTCTAGACACCATGGCACTCAATAGAATTGTGATACATGGGCACTAAGGGGCTGCTGCCTGTATGCAAATAAGCCTGTAATGGGCATACAAATGGCCCCTTAGCGCAGTGCATGCCCAATGGGCTCATTTGTATGCTAGGGCTGAATATGGCCTACAGGAGCACTGGACCTATCCCCTTTTTGGCAGCGCTATATCAAGTGGGCTCCCTGGTGGGTCAGATTCAGCCTTAGTCCATGTCAGTTCAGTGCATGGTCACTTTGTGCTACACCAGTATGGTCCCATATTCAGAAAACAAGCTCCATTAGAGTGCACCAACTGTCTGAATATAGCTCAGCACCAGCCGTGTGCTATGTGACGCACAGCACTACTGGCTGTGTGTGCTGTCAGGAAGGCTTTGAATATGGGGGGGAGCAAAATCTTTGTAAGGAAATCTTTCCTACATATACTTTGTGGACAGCACTGACAGATTTTAAGATAATTGCAGATATTGTGATTAGGTAGTTAATGAATACATGATGCGACATTATCATGAAATATTGAACGTTTTAATCCTGGGTTTCTTTGCTTTTTAAATTTAGCTTTTTGGTTTTCATTTAGATGGTTGGCCACTTCAGTTTTGAGTTCTGAAAGAACAGGATAATGATCATTTCTCTATCAGGAATTTCAAGGGCACATAGCTCCCTCCCTCCCTACCCCTCAAAAATTCCCATGGCCATACTAGAGGTACAAAAGAAGAAAAAACTAGGTTCCAAAAAGTCAGGGCAGCAGAAAGAGATCCTCCTTCTGCTACTCCTCCCCAGCTTTCTTCCCCCCTTCCTTGCCCTTACCGTTGTGTGCCACCAAAGTAAGATTCTCTCCTTCCCTACCACCTCCTTGGCCTTGTCCTCATGTGTCGACAAGGTAGGATTTAAGCAATAAGGCATGACAGGGTGTATGCTACTGTGGGATTACAGCCCACTTTAGGTGGGTTGAAGCACAAGGTGAAGCCAAGTGCTTCTACCATCTGAGAATAGCCATTAGCCCACAAAAACACAACCCCTGGAGTGCTTTCTTGGGATTATGAAGTCGGTTCTTTTTAGTAAATTGGATGTATTTTTTAAACATATGTTTTGTTGTTTCAACCAGGCTGTTGTGCAGGGATAACATTAACAGCCCAGTTGAAAGTACCTCTTAGCCATTTAGAAGCCTGCATTCTTTCTACTCATTTCATAATTTCCTTTATCCCTCCCTCTTCCAACTCCACCACTGTATGGTTGAGCTACTCCTTCACTCTCTTACTACCCTCAGGGCTCTGTCCCGGTCTCTTCTGAATTACTCTCTCTGTTTTCCCTACCCCTTCATGATCAACACTATTCCCACTTATCCCCTAACTTTTTTTTTCTCTTTCTGTTGACCAAGAATAGAGGGCAATACAATACTGCCTACTTTCATCCTCATCCTGGGAGGGTATACTGATGCAAACTAACTGAGGTTTTATCTGATTGAGCTGTTCCATAAGAAATTGTAGTGCAACTTTCCCTGCTACCACAATGCCCTTCTCACCACTAGTTCCTGGACTGCTTCTGTCTTGCCCCACAGCTTCCCCTGTATGTGCCTTGCATTTGTTTCCTCCCTATCCCCTTCACCCCAGGATGCTTCTGGAAATGAGCTGTTACCAGCTCAGCATGTCTTTCCCAGTAAAACTTTTATAATAAATAAATAATAAAATAAATAAACATGGAGTATTTATACATTACACAGTTGAGTAGTATAGCTGCCATATGGAAGTGTGTGAAGTCATTTAAATACAATGATTAGAAAATAAAGCCATTACTCAACACTGGAGCACCTGTTGAAAATCCCATGAGGCATAGCAATCATCACCATGTCTACCCAAATACAATACTATGGTCAGACATTAGTAAGGTAGTAATAATCCTGCAATGGACAGTTCCATGGAAAGAGGATAGACAGGAAACATGTGAAACACAGAAGAAAATACATGGTAACCTACAGCAGCAAATGACAATGAATGTAATATGTGGCAGGTTTATGTCTTTTTATGTTCGCTTGCAAAGCATGTGTACATAAAGGTATCTGTCTGTGCTGTGAAAGACCATTTGGGGGCATGTTCCTCCTCTACCTTTCACATCTTTAGAATACTGAACCCCTCCCTACTTCTGCCCACTGTTCAGCTTTCTCCTCCTTTTCCATTTGAAATCCTTGCCCAATCACAAGGCTGGAAAATGCAAGACAGAAGGACTTTGTGTGCAACTCCTAATTCCTGCTTGAAATCTTACCCCTGCTTTTTATTCCATGTATGTGCTATTGTTTATTACTTTCCTATGTGCTGCTGTTTAGTATTTTGTTTCTCGGGGAATAGCAGAAATGCTGTACAACCCATGATGCGGTGTTTGCAACTCATGGAATTTATGTATTATGATACCGTGGTAAAAAGCAAGTAAAACTGGAGGTGTGCAAAACTATTCTTCTGAGAACCAAATTGCACTGAACATATGTGGCTCGGTTTTCAGAAGATTCAAGCCAAACCTTGCCAGCTTGGCTCCAATCACAGCTCAGTTTAACTTTTTTTTTTTTACCTCTCTCAGCCTGCATGACTGTCATGTGACAGGCTTAAAAAACTGATGAGAGGTAATAGGGTGCAGAGAAGCCTCCACAGGGCATATGCAATACAGAGAATACATAGCCCCATGGCTCTGATCGTGCGCCATTCTAGCAAAGTCAATAGAGGAGAAGGGCACTATTTTCACAGTAGTCACCTGTTTAAAGCCATGATGCTCAATCCTTACAGCAGACCAAAGCAGAAAGGAGGATGAACTGAGGAGTTGGGAGACTATCAGGACGGGAAGATTAAAGCGAGAAAGCAAGCTAGTGCAAAAAAACATTGAGAGACTGTGTGTGTGGTGGGGTGAGCTAGTGGCTCACTCTGTACAATCTGTAGAAAATTAACAAGAGAAAGAACAGAAAAGCAACGATTAAGAAAGGAGTAAGGATCAAACTGAGTACAGTATAATAAAGAAGAACAGGGAGAAAACAGAAATGAGAGAGACTCTGGGAGAAGGGCTAACGCCTGTTGACCACTCATTCTGCATTGTCTGCATTGAAATAAAACAAGAGAGAAGAAACTTCAAAAGAAAAAAAACATTAAGAAAGCATATAAACTAAGTAAAAGGTAAATACAGAAAAAGCACAAAAGAGGCTGTAGGGAGTGACTGCTTAGACTAGGGAGCAGCGGCTGTGCAGTCAGTGTGCACACAAGTGCACAGTATTGTCTGACAGTGCACAGCAGCAGTGCACAATTGAAATGCAAACAAAAGAAATTCAAATTAAATTAGAAAAATAAAAGAAACATTTTAAACAAAAAAGCTTATAGAAAAAAGAACTAAGAAAAATTGTATGTATGTTCTTAGATGAGGGTTAGGGGTTGGGGTCTGCAATGTCAGTAGTCAGACCATTTCCCATGCAAGGAATAAAGGAGGAATATTTTTCTTTTGTGTAGTCCAATAAAAAAATAAAGTGCACATCCAAACCCGGTACAGCATTATATTACTTGTGTCAGTGTCTCACATTATGGTGGTCACTGTTTCAAAATGTGCATATCCCACATTATGAGGGCTCATGTCTCAGGGTGTCAGTGTCTTACATTATATGGGCCCATGTCTCAGGGTGTCAGTGTCTCACATTATATGACGGCCCACGTCTCAGGGTGTCAGTGCCTCACATTATATGGGCCCATGTCTCAGGGTGTCAGTGTCTTACATTATATGGGCCCACGTCTCAGGGTGTCAGTGCCTCACATTATATGACTGCCCACATCTCAGGGTGTCAGTGCCTCACATTATATGATAGCTCATGTCTCAGAGTGTCAGTGCCTCACATTATATGACTGCCCACATCTCAGGGTGGCAGTGCCTCACATTATATGATGGCTCACATCTCAGGGTGTCCGTGCCTCACATTATATGACTGCCCACATCTCAGGGTGGCAGTGCCTCACATTATATGATGGCTCACATCTCAGGGTGTCCGTGCCTCACATTATATGACTGCCCACATCTCAGAGTGTCAGTGTGTCACATTATATGGTGGCCCACGTCTCAGGGTGTCAGTGCCTCACATTATATAACTGCCCACATCTCAGGGTGTCAGTGCCTCACATTATATGATGGCCCACGTCTCAGAGTGTCAGTGCCTCACATTATATGACTGCCCACATCTCAGGGTGTCAGTGCCTCACATTATATGATGGCTCACACCTCAAGGTGTCAGTGCCTCACATTATATGATGGCTCATGTCTCAGGGTGTCAGTGCCTCACATTATATGACTGCCCACATCTCAGGGTGTCAGTGCCTCACATTATATGACGGCCCACATCTCAGGGTGTCAGTGCCTCACATTATATGACTGCCCACATCTCAGGGTGTCAGTGCCTCACATTATATGATGGCTCACATCTCAGGGTGTCAGTGCCTCACATTATATGATGGCCCACGTCTCAGGGTGTCAGTGCCTCACATTATATGACTGCCCATATCTCAGGGTGTCAGTGCCTCACATTATATGATGGCCCATGTCTCAGGGTGTCAGTGCCTCACATTATATGAAAGCCCATGTCTCAGAGTGTCCATATCCCACAATTATTGTTTACTCATTATTATATTTGTCAGTGTCAGTGGCTCAGTAGGTAGCACACTTGCCTCTGAGACCGGGAGATCAGAGGGCTGTGGGTTCAGTTCCCACATCTGGCACTTGGGTTAATATCCCAGTACTGACACTGTAGTGCAGCATGAGAGGGGTGCTGCACTTCTGAGGTGCTGTCTTTCGGATGAGACGTTAAACTGAGGTCCCATCTGCCTGGATTGGTGGTAGTTCAGGTGGATGTTAAAGATCCCATGGCACTTATTGAAAAGAGCAGGAGAATTTCCCTGATGTCCTGGCCAAATTTCCCTCATTCACTAAAAATTCCACCAACTGCTTAATCTGGTTCAAGGTCAGTTGGCATTCATCTGTATCCCCCTCCCCCCGGGTCGTGCCTGAAAATAGGCAGGATTTGTCTAGCGCACTTACCCGGTCAACAAAAACTAAATAAAATAAATAAAAAAATATTTTAAAATACAGGTATGGAGCAAGTTTTATATTGAATGCATATTGGCCATGAATCCAAAACCCAAATCTAGGGTAATATAGCAAAACCAAAACTAGAATCTCCCTGGTTTTGCACACCTCTAAGTAAAACAGATGTTTAAACATGTTTCTAAACCCACAGAAACATAGACTTTGCCAGCAGATAAATACTGGTTGGCCCACCTAGTCTGCCCATTTTTCCCTGTCTACAGTATCACAGTAGATCCTACTTACCTCCTGCCCATTCACCCACCCCCTCTTCCCTTTCCCAAAGATTCTTTTGCACCTATCCCATGCATTCTTGAACCTGCCAGTGTTTTTTCCCCCACTGCCTTTGCTGGAAGAGTGTTCCCGGAATCCACCACTCTTTCTGTGAAGAAGTACTTCCTCACATTTCTTCTGAATCTACCCCTCTCCAGCTTCTAATCATGCTCCCTTGTCCTTTACTACCTTGTTTCTGAAAAATACTTCCCTCCTGTACCTTATTTACCCCATGAGGTATTTAAAGATCTCTATCATTTCCCCCCCCCACTCCCTCCTCTCTTCCAGGGTGTACATATTTAGGTCTTTAAGTCTCTCCTTGTAGGGCTTCCGATGCAGACCCTGCACCATTTTAGTTGTCCTCCTCTGGACTGCCTCCATGCTGTCTATAACCCTCCAGAGATGTGGTCTCCAGAACTAGACACCGTACTCTTGGTGGGGTCTTACTAGTTAGCTATACAGAGCCAATACCACCTCCATCTTTCTGCTAGCGATACCCCTTCCTGTGCACCCCAGTATTCGACTAGCCCTCCCAACTGCCTTGTCTCACTTCCTGGTCACCTTTAGATCATCGATATGATCACCCCCAGGTCTCTTTCCTGCTTGTTGGTTGTCAGTACCACTCCTCCCATTTTGTACTCTGCTCCTGGGTTTCTGTGCCCCAACTGCACTACTTTGCACTTTTTCACATTGAAACCCAGCTGCCATACCATCGACCTCTCTGCTCATGCTTTACACACACACACACACACACACACACACACACACACCCAGAGTGTCAACCCTATTGCAGATTTTTGTGTCATCCACAAAGAGGCAGACCTTCCCTTCCAGCTCCTCTGCAATGTCACTTATGAAGACATTAAAGAGGATCAGTTCCAGCACTGATCCCTGAGGCACCTTGCTGGTTACCATCCCTTCCTCTGAGTGAACTCCATTTACCTCCACTCTCTGTCACCTATCACCTAACCAATTTCTTACCCAGTTGGCCACATTTGGACCCACTCCTCAGCTACCCAGCCTGCTTACTAGCCTCCTATGTGGAACAGTGTGGAAAGCCTTATTGAAATCTAGGTAGGCCACGTCCACTGCTCCATCATGATGTAATTCCTTGATCACCCAATCAAAGAACTCTATCAGACACCCCCCGTGAATCCATGGTACCTCGGGTTTTGTAATCCATTGGATTCAAAATATTCCACAATCCTTTCCTTCAGCAGCGACTCTATCAACTTTCCCACCACTGAAAGGCTGACTAGAATATAATTTCAGGCCTCTTTCCTGCTACCACTTTTGAGAAGTGGGACTACATCTGCCCTCCTCCAGTCCTCTGGAACCACTCCTATGTCCAATGAGCTGTTAAATAGGACTACCAGAGCTGTAGCCAGTACCTCCCTGAGATCCAGATGCATCCCACTGATAAGGTCAGATAAGGAGCTGTGTTGCCCTGCTTACAGTCATACCACAGGAGACTCCACTTCCAACCCCACTCCTGCAAGGGAATCCAGCACCTCGGTCTATTTATATCCAGAAAGTTCAAAGCAAGAGCATATCAGACTAATGCAGCAGTATTCAAGAAAAACTCTCACACAGATCTTTTAATGAGTAAAAATAGCCAGAAAGGCTTGAAACATTAACTGATAGTTCAAAAATACACAACTTGCAATATTTTTTTTTTATTTTGATTAATGTACAAATATTTTGATAGAAATGTAGCATTTTGCCTGTTAGGTGACCACAAGGTCTCAATCAACACGGTAACCAGAACTTACATATAAATATGTTCAATTGTCTCTTTAAATCTTATAAACTGTAACATTCTCTATAAAAATGCACATAATTGATATTCAGAACCACAAGGCTAAGTACAGCGCAAACAGTAAAATCCATCTCAATGACTGGCATTGTTAACCAGGTAGATACACTAGGCAGCAACTGCCTGTTTTTAGGTATGACCCGGGAGAGTTACAACAAAGGTGATGCAACACCAGACAGTTCACAGTATACAGCAATGTACAATATATCCACAGCTACGGTAACAACAGACAGGATACAAACAATCAAGGATAAGGTAAGCAAGCGTGGCATAAGGTGCATATCACCTCATCAGGCAAAGTGCTTGGTACAATAGGGAGAGAGAGAAGCATAGCAAACAGCAGTATAAGCAATACTGTGAATCCTTGGGCAAAACAGTTAAGTGGCATACATAAGCAAGAAAGGGGGTTAGGGCCCATAACCAGTTCACCTCTTTGTGGGAGGGGATTTGCATTTGGATGTGCCTTGGAGGTGCTTACAAAGGGATTTTTTTGAAACTCCCTGCAGTGGCGCAATCCCAAATCTTAGCTGGGATTCTGTTCCATGATTAGGGAGCAAAGTACTGAAATGCTGCTGACCCAAGGTTAATTCTCAATTTAGGTACCTCAAGCAGGCCACAATCAGAGGAACGCAATAGATATAGACTATAGTGTGGTCGCAGCCACAATGCGAGCTTTTGCAGTTGCTGCTTTCTTAGTACAATGTAGACGATGCTTCCTAGTGCATGTTCTCTCAAAGCTTCAGGAGGTAGCCAGTTCAATTTCTCATATAGCCTACAATGATGGACAAATCTGCTGTTGGGAAGCACAAAGCTTGTAAAGTATGTAAAGTGCTATCTCAGAGAAGTGCCAGCGTGCTTAAAAATGCCAATATATGAAGTTCTCCAATCCGAAACTCATAAAATGCAACGTGGTTCTATATATATATATATTACTGTATATATTGTTGGAATATTAGTGCATTGCTGCTGTATATTTTATTTCTATTACTACTGCTGTAATGCTACATCTCAATGTAACTGGTTCCCCTCTCCCCCTTCCCCAAGGATGCATCTGGAAACGAGCAATTATGCTCAGCATGCCTTCCTGGTGAAACTTTTAAATAAACAACATAAATAAATGTAGAGAAGCAAACATGAATCATCATCAAGGATAATATCATCCAACTGCTTAAAGACAATCAGTGCCGTTCGAAGTACAGGACGTTGAATGAAACTAGTCTTGCCAGACTGAAGTCATGTGTTGAACGAAAGCTTGAATGGGGGAACAATAGAGAGACACCAAACAGATATCCATGTGGCACACAGACGCTGGGTAGTCTTATTGTAGGTATCTGATAGAGAATGGGTTGTGCTAAATGCAGCTCTCAAAAATTTAAACTGCAAGGGTTGACTAACATAGGGATATACTTCCTCCAATCTGAAACCGCAAACCAAATTCAAAAGACTATAGCATGCCCAAATGAAGATTTATATATATACATATAGGTCTAGATATAGATATATGTCTCTGGTCATCTAAAATCCTTACAATCAAGCAGCAGCTTCTAAATTCTTTATCAAATCATATGGTTGTCCCCAAACAAAAACATCATATAAAAGTGAACAAGGCCAATTATACTTATGCTGTTTTGCCGTATCATATCAGAGGCTAACGGCTGGAACCCAAAACCTCAGTTCACCATCATATTAAGCCAGTATTCAATAATAGTATGGCAAGCAAAAAAGAGATTAGGGCCCCCATTTTCAAAGCCCAGGGAATGGCCTGTGCATCTAGATGTGCCGCCCAAATAAATGGGCTAGTGCAAAAAAATGCTATATTCAAATGAGATGCGTGTTAACACATCTCGTCTGAATATAGCAATGCTAGCGGGTGGTGCAAATAGGGGCCACTGACAATGCGCTTGAATATCTGGAATGGGGATGTGCAGTGCATCCCCAGATGCACCGGGCCCAAATTCCATATATTCAGCCAGAAAAATGCAAATTCGGCCATTAGACATACAAGGCACAAACGGTCCATTTGCATGCCATTATGGCTGCATTTGCATACATCCAGCAGGGATGTGCACAGCAGGATGCACTGGGTGGCCTGCAACTCCCCCCCACACAGTCCCATGTAGCCTCAAATCCCAGCCCCAATTGCCCCGATCTCCATACAATTAAAAAATATCCTGTTCCCTGCCCATTTTCCATAGTGTAGTGTCCGGCCCCCACATCCCGATCTCCATTTGGACAATGAAAAAGTATTTCCCCTGCCCTGTTTCCATAGTGTAGTGGTCCCCCCTCTGTCCCAAACCCTGTTTAAATATTTGTGTCATAAAATTCTGAATGACAGCTTACAGTACATACTGCAAGCCCATTGGTCAACAGTATCAACCAATGGGCTTGTAGTGATTACAGTAAGCTGTCATTCACTGACAGTTCAGTCAGCTGGCAGTCATGGAGGTGTGCAGAGGGCTATGCTGCTCGCTGGCTGACTGGACATGCTGGGACAGGGGGAGTGGGGGTGCCTGAGTGGGTGGAGGGTGGGGAGCCACTACACTATGGAAGAGAGCAGGGGAAATTATTTTATTTTATTCAAACAGGGATCGGGATGGGGAGGGGGGACACTATGCTATGGAAAAGAGGGCAGAGGAAGTTATTTTTTAATTTGAATGGGGATCAGGGCAGGGAGGGGGGCCACTACAGTATGGAAACAGGGCAAGGGGAATATTTTTTTATTATCTGAATGGGGATTGGGATGGGGGGCACTACACTATGGAAAAGAGGGCAAGGGAAATTATTATTTTTTTATTTGAACATGGATCAGAATGGGGAGGGAGGTTCTACTAGACTACCAGGGACTGGGAACAATGTTTTTTTTAATATATACATGCGACTGGGGTTCGAGGATGGGGGGCTTGCCACCCGGCTGCAGGGGCTGGCGGCTGCTGTGTGCAGTACGGCAGCCCGCCTGTGGGTGGCTACCAGTTAGGCATGTTTCTTCCATGCCTAACTTTGTGCAGCACATGTCTGAGATGTGCGGGCAGTTGCGCTGCACATCTCTGCTGAATATGGGAATGTGCTGCATATTCATGGGCATGCTTCCTGGAGATGCACCGCATACATCGTTGCTGTGCTTGGGTACAGACAGAGATGCACGGTACATCGCCACCCTTTGAATATCGTGCTGCTCCGCATTTCTTGAGATGCACTGGCACATCTCCTTTGAAAATGTTCCCCAATGTTTATAAAGTCACAAGCTGTTAAACATACAGCCAACACAGATTTTGTGTATTTATACCAGCTGGGATTATTCTTGCTAAGTAGCAGGGTTGATTCTCTATAGAGCTTTTCCATCCTGTAAACTCAGTCGACATAAGGCGCTTTTACACACAGGTTTATGTAATGGAATAACTGTTACAGAAACAGTATTCCGTTACATCCCTTGTGTGTAAAGTGCATTTGTTTCGTTCCATAGGCGAACGTTCGTCCAAACCGCAATCTCTGCTTTTTGCGGTTTGCACCGTTGTGTTCCATTTCGTCGGGCTGTGTAAAACAGCCATTCTGAAGTGGTGCACAAACAGCAATGGAGCAGCAAGCTCTGTGGGGGTGCAAAAACACAAATGGAGGTGGGAGCTGCTGGAAAACTCTCGTAGTGTAAAGGGATCCTAAAAGCGCAACAGAGCACAACAGCGCCACAGGTAATGCTCATTTCGTTTTAAAAACCTGTGTGTAAAAGCATCTATAGAGAGAGTCAAGACCCACCCTGAAGTGACACCATGTCACTACATAGGACATTGTTGCCTGCAGCAGTCAGGAAGTAGTAGCTTGCTGTTTATGGTTTTGGTCTCATCTGGCGTCTCTTGGACCATTTTGCCTTTACTCCCCTCTTTCATCTATTTTGCTCCACTGCTCGACTCTCTATGCTGGCTGAGTTTAAAGTCTGGAAACAGGTTCTGCAGAGAACCTGTTATTTAGCAAGTGATGTAAATATTATCTCTTTTCTTGCCTGCCATACAATTCTTGAATACTGACTTAGTGTGAATGTGAACTGAGGTTTTGGGCTCCAGCCGTCAGCCTCTTATATGATACGACAAAACGACATCATCAGCTTTGTTCACTGTTACATGCCGTTTCTCTTTGAGGACAACCATATGCTTTGATAAAGAACTATTTAGAAGCTGCTGCTTGATTATAAGTATCTTAGATGACCAGAGCCAGCATATATTAAAACAGAAAAATCTTCATTTGGGCATGCTATAGTCTTTTGAATCCAGTTTCTGGTTCCAGGTTGGAGGAGGTATAACTCCTATGTCATAGAGCCCTTCCAGTTTAAATTTTTGAGAGTTGCATTTAGCACAATCCATTCTCTGTCAGATACCTACAATAAGACTACCCAGCTTCTGTGTGCCACATGGAGACCTGTTTGGTGTCTCTCTATTGTTCCCCCAGTCAAGCTTTCATTCAACACATGACTTCAGTCTGGCAAGACTGTTTTCATTCAACATCCTGTATTCCAAATGGCACTGATTGTCTTTAAGCAGTTGGATGTTATCATCCTTAATGATGATTCATTTTTGCTTCTCTGCATTGAGCCACATTACATTTTATGAGTTTTGATTTGGAGAACTTTATATAGTGGCATTTTTAAACATGCTGGCACTTCTCTGAAACTTTACAAACCAGTCATTGAGACAGATTTTGCTATTTGCACTGTACTTAGCTCTGTGGTTCCCAACATCATTTCTGTACATTTTATAGTGGATGTTACAACTCTTAAGATATGAAGAGACAGCCAACATATTTATATGCAAGTTCTGGTTATAGTGTGGCTTGAGACCTTGTAGACACATAAGAGGCAAACTGCTACATTTCTCTCAAAATAATTGTACATCAATGAAAATAAAATAAAAATGATTGGCAGTTGTGCTTTTTTGAACTATCGTGAGCCTTTCTGGCTATTTTATTCACTAAAAGCTCTGTGTGAAAGTTTTTCTTGAATATTGCTGTATCAGTCTGGTTTGCTCTTGCTTTGAATTTTCTGAATATAAATAGACCGAGCTGCTGAATTCCCTTGCAGGAGTGGGTTTGGAAGTGGAGTCTCTTGTGGTGCTGTTTCGAACATTCCCATTTAGAACCAGTGCAGTGGGCCTGTTTTTCTAAAAACTGGGATTTTTTTGTTCCTTTAGTCTGCTTGCATATGTTTTGAACTCTAAAATTAAAGCATTTTGGTTATTACAATATAAAAAAGGCTTGGCACTTATACCCCAATTAACCCTATGTTAGCAGTCATGCTGATTTGGTTCACTTGCAAAATATGTGAATAAATTGGTATCAGTCAGCTGTGACAGGGTTTGGGGGGCATGCCTTTCATGTAGCACTACTTCAGAATACTGAATAGCCTTCTGCCCACTCCCTGCATTTCTCCTCATTTTCTCTTTGAGGTACTTGCACGATCACAGGGCAGGGAAAACGCAAGGTGGAAGTGGGGTTTCTTTTGTAAATCCTAATTCCTGCTTGAAACATTTCCCCTGTTTTTTGGTCCACATACATGTTACTGTTTAGTACTTTGTTTCTCAGAGAATGGCAGTGATGATGCACGGTGCCCACAGTTTTTTCTGTCTCTGGCCACCATGTCAACATCCAATGACCCTTCAACAAAACCAGTGGCAGGATGCTAAATCATTTACTTATAACTTTACTATTGTTCCACAATTTAATCCCATATTTTTAGCGTAGCCATTATTTGCACCACCTCATGAACATAACAGGTGTCATTTTTCAAATCTTGGCCTAAGCAACTTTTTACACTTATGCCATACAATGGCTTTTTAGCCAGGATTTCATAAATGACACCTGTCATGTTCATAAGATGGTGTCATAAAAAGACCAGGTTGAAAATTTTGGGTAAACATTTCATAAAAAAAACAAAGCTATAAACCAATGTTGACATTTTTCAACATTTACTTAAAATGTTACAATTGTTTTACTTTTTGAGTGAGCACTTTTAACATGCTAATTTTTTACCCATCTCATCAACATGGCAGTTGTCATTTTCAAATCTCCCTCCAAAACTTGTTTCAGTGGTCATTCCCCAACATCACCTATTTGGTGGCATTTGAAAAAGTTACATCTGCCATGTTCATATCCTGGGATAATAAAAAAGGGTTACAGTTTAATAAAACAACAACATCATGTGTGCATCTCATTATTTCCCAAATCATGACAGTTTTACTATTATAACTCATACTATTAATTTGTTAATTTTAACTGCTATGCTATCTATGCCCAACAACTACACCGCAAATACAAGCAAGGGAACATTTGGTGTTGGCAAATATTTCTTGTTACATGTAGGTGCATTGGGGTTGCTCCTGCAGTGAGGATGCCCACAGGAGCCATGCTACTAAGTGTTTTTGAAGGGAGTGACTACATCCAACATAAGTAGTAAGATACAAATAGTGACCACTGGTTGGGCAACCATGCATAACCAGCCTGTGCAACCATATAGGAGTTCTGATTACATCTGACCTTGAGAGCGAAACTCGAGCGAGCCAATGTAATCAGAACCCAATGTGGCAACACTGTTTGGTTGGGCATGTGGTTACCTGACCAGTATTTTTTTTATAGTGTACAGTTTTTTCCTTTATTTTTTTTTTAAGTGTTTTCACAGTGTTCCTGT
The DNA here is from genome assembly GCA_016271365.2 of Neoceratodus forsteri. Classification (NCBI taxonomy): domain Eukaryota; kingdom Metazoa; phylum Chordata; order Ceratodontiformes; family Ceratodontidae; genus Neoceratodus; species Neoceratodus forsteri. The sequence continues at coordinate 769,191,733 of CM028132.1, forward strand.
AGCAGATTCAGTTCAGTACTTGAACTGATTGCTGTGTGTGGGGCAGCATTGTGAAAAACACCAACTGCCACAAGGATTTCCACTCAACTGGAACCTCATTGTACCACAAAAGGGAACAGCCATGTTCCATGACCTTTGAACTGTGGTACAACAAGGTTTCAGCTGGCATGGAAATACATGCAGAACAAATCCTCACTCTGTACTACGTAGCTTATATTGAACACCCAAGTCCCAGTATTTTCAGAAGACAGACACCTATGCAACCTGAAGAAGGTGCATTTTAGCCTTGAAAAGTGAATGAGCTGCAGGTGGTTCTGGAGACACCTTACAGGACAAAATGCAAACTTTACATTATGTGAGCCTTGACTAAATCAACAAAATGCTAACTGTGGCAAACGTAAACAAGGCAATGGGGCATGATGGAATGCACCCAAACTTCCTGAAGGAGCTTGGTGAGGAACTATCCATACCATTGACAATTATGTGCATGCATAATGACCAGAGAGTGGTCCATGTGGTTCCAGTATCCAAGAAAGACTCCAAGACAGAACTAGAGAACTATAGAACAGTCAGTTTAATGTCAATACCAGAGAAACTGCCTAAAACAAGCATAAGAAGCAGAATTGTTGAACACAAGAACAACTTGGACTCATTGGCCCAGAACAAATTTTGTAAGGGGAAATCATGCCAACAAAACCTCTTTTATTTTATAGCTGGTCCCCAACTGTATTCCAGTGATTCCAGATTGAGTTCTCTCTTTTCCCCATAACTCTTGAGCAATTTTCCTGTGTTTCCTGTAGATTACATTATTTCCTATAGAAGCCAACTTGCTGTTTTCTGGTATAACCAATGTAAGTCTATGGGAACAATTTCCCGTAGATGGCTGGATTTCATGGTAAAATACAGGAATCCCTGTAGATCTAGCCACCTGGATATTCTGAAATCAGAGTACAAAAAGTTCCAAACGTTCTCACTGGAAATAGTGGAGTGGCTCAATTATCTTTTAAAATGACACAACATGGCTAGGTTTTTGTCACAGGAACATCCTCACCTGTGGAGTTTTCCCTCAACTGAAGTGTGACCTTACTACATGAGCCAGGTATTGGCCAGTTCACAGTGCTCCTCCCCAGTAACATTGCAAAGGAATACATTAAGCAGCTGTAAGATACTGCTGGCGACTGCTGCAAATAATCCACAGAACAGAGGCTTTCCCTTGCAAACAAGTTTACACTGTGGTTAGTTTTATGCCAGGCTCATTTTGTGCTTTTTTACTGCAGATCCCTGTTGCAAATTCATTTAAATTGGTTGAAGAAGAATGTACAATTAATAACAATTACAATTACAAGAGAACGTGTTTTGTTATTTTTCAGTTATACATCTGAGTTTCTAAAAGCAAAGGACACACTTTTTAAATCTTCTGTTCTACATAGTAGCTTGGCAGAAGACACCAGGAGAAAGGACTGCTGTGTGACTTGAACTTCTCTGCTGGGACTAAAGTAGAAGAACTTTGTACTTGGACCTTTAATTTAGGGTAAAAAACTAACAAACAAAAAAAAAGTCTGTGTTTGGGTTAACTGAACTGAGAGGGTATCTGAAGAGTTATCTAGGTGTAAATCTCAGGTGACTGAAAGGACTTAACTGCTGTGAGTTTTAAATTACTTGTAGAAAGATCTGGTAAGTAGGGGGAGTGGCTTAGCTAGAAGGAAGCTACATTTAAAGACTGCCTTAGAAAGTTTCTGCTAGTAGCATGGCAGAAGACACCAGGAGAAAGGACTGCTGTATGACTGAACTTCTCTGCTGGGAAAATATTGCCCTCCTTCCCACCCCTCCACCCAAAGCTAGTTCTATTTTTATAGGCACAGGATTTGACTGACAACAGGAATTTCCTGTTTAGGGGCAGGAAGTGAGTGACCACAGAACCACCAAGGACCCACCATCCTAGAAGGGCAAGAGTAGCTCTCCGGCCCCCTCTAGCTGCTGGAGGTCTGCCTCTGAGCAAGTAAATGGTCTACTGAGAAATATAGGATATTCTTGTCTCAGAACAGGACAATCAGGAGCTTAAAGGGCACACAGGCAGAAAGTAAGGAGAGAGAAAAACAGAGGAAAGAGTAAGGATTGCAAACAGTTAAGGGGCCAGAAATAAGACATGATTGGAGTGGTGCAGTGCAGTGGCTGTGGAGCAACAGTCTTCTGGGAGATGTTCTGGAGGATACGGTGTTGTCCCATCTGCAGGCACCTCTCTGGGCTGAGGGAGGAGGTTGCTCATCTCCAGGCTGAGTTGGCCAGGATTTGTGGGACCTCCTTCCATCCAGGGACCACCAGTGCCACTGCCTGCCCAGAGGTTGCCAAGAAAGAGGAGCGTTGGACCACAGTGGGCTCAGGGAGGGTGACAGTGGTGGAACAGAGGCGATCCCTCCAGTTGTACCTCTCCACAATTCCTATGCCATTCTGGCAAAGTGTGGTTCCTCTATGGAGGCACCCACAGTGGAGACCAAGGAGGATGCTGGGAACCTCCACAAAGGAGACCCACAGGAGGGTGGCAGGGAAGGAAACAACTCCTGGTGGGGACTCCATTGTTAGGAAGGTAAGAACCGGGGAGGAAGGGAGGGGAGGTAAGGTGCCTGCCTGGCGCCATGGCTTGAGGGACAGGGAGCGAATCCTCAGGATTGCCGGAGCAGCTGCACAGGGAGGGAGCTGGATGTCATTGTCCACCTAGGGACAAAATGACCTGGCTAAGAAAGGGATTAGAGAAGTGCAGGAAGAGTTTGTGGAATTGGGGAGGCCTTGGTCAATAGCACGCACGGTAACCTTCCTGAGGTGCTACCCATCTATGGCATAGAGAGGCTAGGTGTCTCCGCACTCATGGGATCAATCAGTGGTTGAAAACTGATGTGGAGCCTCAGGATTTGGCTCTTTGGGACTGGGGTCCACCTGGAGTGATGCAAGCCTATACTGGCATGATGGGCTGCATCTGTCCAGGAGGGAACCAGAATCCTAGGTGATAGGTTTAAATGCTTCATTGGCAAGCTTTTAAACTAGCCAAGGGGAAGGCACTGGAAAGGACAGGAAAATCCTAGCCCCCAAATAACAGTAGTAGTGAGGCAAACACCAACATAGAGATGTCGATAGGGAGAAGGGCAGGGTAAAAGGAAAGTGGCAAAGGCAAGAAGGACAGGGATGGGGCAAAAGGGAGTAAGGCCATCAGGAAATGGAGGGTAATGAGTACCAATGCCCGTAGTCTGGGTAAAAAGATCCCTGAGCTGATGGCCTTAATGGAAGAGGGATGCCTGGATATCATAGCAGTCACAGAAACATGGTACACAGAGAACCATGACTGGGATGTTAACATACCAGGGTACGTAACCTACAGGAGAGACAGGCAGGGGAGAAGAGGGCAGGAGTAGCTCTCTATGTAAAGGAAGGGATAAAAGCAACTGAACAAAAGAGTAAACAGGGAGGAGAGGAGGCACTGTGGGTCACCTTGGAGACTGGAAAGGCACCAAATCTGCACAGGGTTGTGTACAGACCCCCATGTCAGGGGAAGGAATGGACAAGGATATGATAGAAGGCATTCTTAGAATGGCAGAGAAAGGGGAGATACTGTTGATGGGAGACCTGAATATGCCAGATGTTAACTGGAGCACATTTGCTGTAGCAAATCCAAGAGCAGGGCCATTCTTGATGCCTTACAAGTGGCAGGCATTAGACAGCTAGTTTTGGAACCCATTCATGAGGGAGCAATCTTAGACCTCGTACTCTCAAACGGGGGCAGAGAGAGGATCTCAGATCTAGAAGTGGGTTGCCATCTGGGGACAAGTGACCATCAAACAGTGTGGTTCACGTTAAACTCAGCTACAGAGTCAAGCCATACAAAAGTGAGGGTACTGGACTTTAGGAGGGCTGACTTTGGCAAGATGGGAGAGTGCCTCAGAGAAGCACTAGCAAACAGGCTAGAAGGAAATGTGGAGCAACAATGGGGAATTATCAAAACTGCCATCACAGAGGCAACAAGCCTTTGTGTGAAGCAAATAAACAAATCAAAATGAAAGAAAAATCCACTATGGTTCTCAAAAGAGGTGGCTGTGAAAGTCAGGAAGAAAAAGATAGCATTCGGAAGTATAAGGAAACACAGAAGGAGCAGGACAGAGAACTGTACCAGTTAAGGCAGAAGGAAGCAGGGAGGGAAGTCAGAATAGCAAAGGCCCAAACTGAGGAAAAGATAGCCAACTCAGTTAAGAAGGGGGATAAAACCTTTTATAGGTACATCAGCGAGCGAAAGACAAAGGGAGGGATAGTGAGGCTGAATAGAATGAACGGTGAGTGGGCAGAAGGGACAGTGAAAAGCAGGAATACTGAATGAATATTTCTGCTCAGTCTTCACAAAAGAGGAGGGGAAGTGCCAATCCAATTAACAGAAGCACTCTTGATAGGGGGTCGATCCCAGTCCTTTTCACAGAAGAAAGGGTTCTGCAAGAACTCCTAAAACTGAAGGTGGACAAAGCAATGGGTCCTGATGGAATTCACCCCAGAATTCTAAAGAATTAAGGAGGAACTAGTGAAACCACTGGCTACTCTTTTAATAAATCATGGGAGGATGGTGTGGACCCGAGGACTGGAGGAAGGCAGATGTGATTCCTTCACAAAGTGGGACCAAGACAGAGGCAGGAAACTACAGACCTGTCAGTCTGACCTCTGTGGTAGGGAAAGTGATGGAGTCACTTCTGAAGTAAAGAATAGTTGAGTACCTAGAGGCCAGTGGAGCACAGGACCCAAGGCAGCATGGGTTCACAGTGGGAAGGTCATGTCAGACGAATCTAATTGATTTCTTTGACTGGGTGACCAAAGTAGTAGACCAGGGAGGGGCTGTGGACATGGCCTACCTAGACTTTAGCAAGGCATTTGACACAGTCCCACACAAAAGATTAATAGTCAAATTAACCAGCCTGGGAGTGGGACCCAGGATGGTAGCCTGGGTAAAACATTGGCTGGACAACAGGACACAGAAGGTAATTGTAAATGGAGTCCACTCTGAAGAAAGGGGGTTACTAGTGGGGTACCACAGGGTTCAGATTGGGTCCAGTCCTTTTAATGTCTTCATCAGTGACATTGCAGAGGGACTGAAGGAAAGTATGCCTTTTGCAGATGACACAAAGATCTGCAACAGGGTTGATACACAAGGAGGCATGGAAAGGATGAAAAGGGACTTGGCAAGGTTGGAGGAATGGTCAGAAGTATGGCAGTTAGGATTCAATGCAAAGAAGTGCAAAATAATGCACCTGGGAAACAAGAACCCAGAGGAAGAATACACAATGGGTGGGGAGGTAGTAACAACAAAAAAGGAAAGGGACCTGGGGATAATCATATCAGATGATCTTAACGTTAGCAAGCAATGTGAGAAGGCAGTAGGGAGGGCTGGGGGTATACTGGGATGTATAGGGAAAGGCATCATCAGCAGAAAACAGGAAGTTGTTATCCCTCTGTACAGACAGTTGGTGAGACCCCATCTGGAGTACTGTGTCCAGTTCTGGAGACCCCATCTCTGCAAGGACATAGACAGGATAGAGGCAGTCCAGAGGAGGGCAACTAAAATGGTGCAGGGCCTGCAAGAGAAGCCGTATGAGGAGAGACTAAAGGAGCTTAATATGTATACCCTTGAGGAAAGAAGGGAGAGGGGGACATGATAGAAACTTTAAGTACCTCAGTGGAATCAACAAAGTCCAAGAGGGTAGCATCTTTCAGAAAAGAGACTTGAAGAACAAGGGACACAATTTAAAGATAGAAGGGGGGCAGTTCAGGGGCAATGTGAGGAAGTATTATTTCACAGAGAGGGTAGTGGATGCATGGAACAGCCTTCCTGAGGAGGTTGTGGGGTCTAAAACTGTGGGAGAATTCAAGAATGCATGGGACAGACATAAGGCAATTCTTGTGGGGGTAGGAAGAAATAGGCTGTTGGTTAACTAGGATCTGCAGCCTATGCTGTAGGTAGGGGAAATGGGCAGACTAGATGGGCCTAGCGGTCCTTATCTGCCGTCAAAGTCTATGTTTCTATGTTTGTATATATCCCAGAATCCCCTGCAGCTGACATCAGGGCAGTAGGCAGCAGTGGGGGATTCAATAGCCTGCAGTGCATGTTAGAGTTTTTATAATCTCCCATCAGATGTTTTCCAGTTCTGCTTTTCTGCAGGGGCTAAGTACAGTCCTCTGTGGCTCTACTTAGCCCAGGGAGGACAGCAGGGCCGACAAACAAAAGATCAGAGCTTATATAAACTCTAACATGCACTGCAGGTTATTGAATCTCCCACTGCTACCTACTACTCTAATGTCAGCTGCGGGGGATTCTGGAATTTGTAGTAACAGAAGATGTCAGCCTTGAAGTAAACAAAATGAGTCTAAAACAAGCTACTAAACTAAAGTAAACAGCAAGAAAACCAAAATGGTTTTTCACATGAAGAGTACATTGGGACCAGCCCCACGCTTCAGTGTGTGTCCCTGGGTGCTGACTGTTCCCTTTGGTCAATGTTATCCCCAGGTTTTCATCAGTATTCTCAGCTGTTCTGGAACACACATTAATAATGTCTCTGTTCTTGTTTTCTCTTGTTTTGCTCTCCATCCTTGTACTGCTTCCCTATTTAAGCCCATTGCTTTCTACCATTCCCTATACTCAAAAAAATGCTGTCCTTTTCACCTTGAAATATATTCATTTACCATGTTAATTTTCTTTGCTATACTTTTTAAAATAAAAGCAATTGTCAAAATGGCGGGAACATGTCTCTAGCACCTAAATTTTTTAGTTTTGTTTTGGGGTGGACATCAGCTCTACCCTCTGAAAACTGCAATCACAACAATAAGTGCAAATGGAGGGGGCTGCACAAACAAAAGGGAAATGGGCTGGAGTTCTCTAGTAAACTTGAAGTGCACTGGAGCTTTCATAGGCCGGGGGACATATTGAAGGCACAGTCTGCCTCCCTGGCCCATTCTGAGGTCCTCCCTCTGTGGAGTTGGAGAGATAGAATAAGGAGGGATGAGATCAAGGAGTTTATTAGGTAGTTAAAGGGATGGAGTCAGGAGATGGGGTACCACTTTGTGGGGGACTGTGGGGACATTTGGGACAGGAGGCTCTTCAAGGGTGATGGTTTTCACCTGACGAGAGAGAGAGAGAGAGAGAGAGAGACAGTGTTCTGGGGCAGAAGATTGATGTTTTCATTAGACAGTTAAACTGACTGTGGGGGAGAAAGAGACTAGGGAAGCCATGGTGATAGGAGAGAGGAAAGGGAAACTAGCTAGTACTCTCCCTAATTTGGGGGCTTGTAGCAGCATAGTGGGCAACAATAACGTTGAGGTTCAAACTGGGCTAAGGGAAGAGACCAAGAAAGTAGGTCTCATGAAGCCTGCAATCAACATAAAAAAAACAAGAAGTTAAAGAACTAGGATAGGATAGGATAGGATAGGATAGGAACTTTATTTATATAGCACTCCATCCCAGTGGCTCAGAACGCATAACAATATTAAAAACATACATAATATAAACTCACATTGTACAACTCATGTAGCAGAGACTATGTAAATTCAACCCATCCAATCAGCATCAAACAGTATATTAACAAAATAAACTAAGAAAATAATACATCATGATTATAAAAACACAACCAACAGTCAGTAATTTATTCAATTAATAAATCAACAGGGATAATTATCAGACCAAATTAAACTCTTGCTTAAAGAGCAGTGTTTTTAGGTCTTTTTTAAAAGCTTCCACCAAGGGTGCCTCCCACAGATGTCAAGGTAAGGAGTTCCACAGGATTGACGCAGTAACTGAGAATGCTTGGTCCTCATATTGCCGCAACCTAGCCCGGGGATCCACCAGGTGGCAACCCTCAGTGGAACACACAGCCCGAGACAGGTGGTGAGGAATCAGGTGGTCTTGCTGGTAGGCTTGTCCCCTCTCATGCAGGGCTTTGTAGATCAGCAACCGGACCTTGAAGGCAATCCTCCACCTCTCTGGCAACCAATGCAGTTCACAGAGGACAGGTGTGACATGGTCAAATTTAGAAACGCCTGTCAACAACCTCACCACCATGCTCTGCACCAGCTGTAGCCAGCAAAGGTTGCCTCCAGATAGCCGCAGCTACAGGGCATTGCAGTAATCCAGCCTGGACATGATAAAGGCATGTGCCAGGGTGGGCAGATCATAGATTGGTATCAGGGCTCGGATCCAGGCGATGTTCCTCAAATGATAAAAAACACTCTTAATGATGAAGGCTGAGTGAAGAATGAGGGAGAAAGACAAGTAAAAAGCAAAAGGGGATCAGGAGTTAGATGGAAGAGGGTCTGCCTTAATGCCAGGAATCTGAATAAAAAAATCAGCAAGCTCTTGGCAATGACAGCAGACACTGAGATGGTCCTCACAGAAACATGGGCCTGAGATAATATTGACTAGGTGTCATTGAGACACAGGTCAGGAAGCATAGGAAAACCAGGAGCAGTTTCAAAATTCGCAAATAGCATTTTATTTTTCTCAATAACAGCAAAATAAAAATTAAAAATGTGTTCAGTATAACTATTTACAAAGGCAGTACAAACAGAGAAAACTAATTCCTTCTTCTGAGGGTATCTCTTAATTCCAAGTTTTAGTTTCTCAGTCTGTCACTCTCCTTGTCTCTCTAGCAAGTGCACTGCTGCTCTTTTTTATAAATCTTTGTCTGGGAACTCATTAAGAGAGCTTGCTTTTCACAGAATGTTCTTGTAAGTTTACAGAATGTTCTTGTCAGTTTCATTTCTTGCAGGTGCAGCAAAGCAGTACATAGTGACCCAGAACTGACCTCTTGTTTACAGCTCTGCAAAATGCTTAAAAATTGCATCTCAGGCTAACCCTTTGAGTCCCAAATAGCTTTGCAATTATTTCAACAGTATAACTATATGCAGTTTTAAACAAAGGGATCCCAGTATCAGTGACATTTCCACATACAGATTCACATATATTTTTATTCCTGCAGATATGCAAGGGGGAAGAAAAGACAGAAATAGCAAGGGAAGGCAGAGAGATAGCGAGAGGTGGAGAACAGCAAAACCGTCAGAGTGATCAGTTCCTAGGTCTCACAAGAAAATTTGGTTGCCCAACCAGACAGGAAAGAGATAGAAAAGAAGAGGATAGAAACAGATCCTTGTGTCTAACTCGCCCTGCATAACAAATGGGACAGGGCCTTATTCAACTCTGTCACACTAGGACATGACATTCCCTTGTTATGCAATGTTTAGGATTGCTATAGGAAAATATAAAAGGGGGGGTTGTAGCTGTATATGTCAAGGAAGGCATCAAGGCATGGAAAAGATGGGTACATCTGGGGAAGTAATGGGGAGACAGAGTCATTGGGGGGTGCAGCATACGGTGGCTTCAGGCAAGAAACTGTGGTTGGGGTACTCTATAGACCACCAGGTCAAGGGGAAGAGAGGGATGAGGAGCTTGGGGATGAACTAGAAAGGGAAGTGGTAAAGGGGGACATAGTGGAGGTGGGAAATCATAACCTGCCAAATATTGATTGAGATTTTCCTGCTGCCAGGAGCACTAGAAGTGAGCCCTTGTTCATTACATTCTCGGATAGTCTGCTGGGGGAGCTGGTTAAGGAACCCACCAAGCAGGCTGCCATTCTGCATGTGATGCTCACCAACTTGGAGGTGTACGAGGTGTACGAGTAGGGGTCCACTAGGGTCCAGCGACCATAAGTTTATTTGGTTCAGGCTGTCTCTTGGGAACAGAAAGCCTCAATCAAGGGCTGAGGTCCTTGATTTCAGAAGGGTGAACTTCAACAGGATGAGAGTGAGTTGGGCCAGAACAAGTTAGTAGGGGTAGACAGCATCAGAGGTGTGGAGGAGAGATGGGGGAAATTAAGGGGGTTACTCTCGAGGCACCTCTATTATGCAGATGCACGGAACCCAAAATAATCAGGTACAAGAGTCCAATATGATTCCCAGAATGGGTCAAGGAAGTAGTGAGGGCTGAAAAAAGGCCTTCACCAGGTACAAGGAAATGAAGGGGGAAGAAGAATGGGCAGAATGCAAGTTGAGGACCAAGAAAGCAAAGAGGTTGGTTAGGGAGGCAAAAGCAGACACAGAGGTGCGTATTGTGGAGAGGGTTCAGGGTGGGAAAAAGCAGTTCTTCAGTTGTGTTAGAGAAAAAAAAATGAAAGTAGTGGGAATTGTTACGTTAGCTTAGAAAAGTAGGGTAACAGAGGGGGACATGCACTAGGCAGCCTTCCAGAATGATTACTTTTGCTCCGTCTTCACAAGAGAAGACAGCGGGAATCTGCCAGAGAGTCACATCAAGGTGGCCATAAAGGGGGTCCCAAACAAGAGGCAGCCAATATTTACCAATGAAAGTGTCCAGAAAGGGCTAGCAGCCCTAAAGATAGAGTAGGCCCCGGGGCCTGATGAGTCATCCAAGGGTACCCAAAGAATTGGCAACAGAAATGGCTGAAACTCTGGTAGGGCCATTCAATAGTTCATTACAAATGGGGGTAGTTCTGGAAGACTGTAGGGTAGTGAGGCAAGGCAAGGCAAATTTTATTTATACAGTGCTCTTTCCAAAGGGTCAGAGTGTGTTATAATGAATAAATACAGAAACCCCAAGATTTCAAATCACCATTTAAATAACGCTAAAAGCTTTATCAAACAAGAACGTTTTCAAAGAGGCTTTAAAAGCCTCCACCAGCCTGGCTGCACGTATGTGGTGTGGATGTGGCAGAGAATTCCAAAGCACTGGTGCAACAACACCAAAAGCTCTGTCACCTGATCTCCTAAGGCGCAAGGGAGGCACCATGAGCAGGTCAGCCTCAGCGGAGCAGAGGGGGTTGAGAGACTGATAGGGAATCAGTAGCTCTTTAAGGTAGTCAGGTCCCAAACCATGTAGGGCCTTGTATGTCAGCAAGCAAATCTTGAAGGTGATGTGTGAACTCACAGGCAGCCAGTGCAGAATGCACAGAAAAGGAGTGATATGATCCCTTGGCACCTGTCAACATCCTGGTCACAGCATTCCGAACTAGCTGCAGTTGACAAATCAATCCTCCAGACAATCCTAGATATAAAGCATTGCAGTAATAAAGTCTGTTGGCAATGAAAGCGTGGATGACCATAGTCAGGACTTCAAGCATCAAGAAAGGCTGGATCCTCACAATTTTCCAGAGATGGAAGAAACCAGACTGAACAACCGATGACACCTGTTGTGCGAGGGTCAGTTGGTCATCCAGAAAGATGCCAAGGTCTCTAACCGAACTCACCACTGACAGGGGCTGCCTGCCAACAGTTGGGGCAAGCAACCTCCCATCCATGGAAACATCCCCATGACCAGGCTCAGTCACCATAACCTCAGTCTTGCCAGAGTTAAGACATAAGCAAATGGCAGACATCCAGTCATTTATCTGGCTCAGTTTGACTGCGGCAGAGAGATCATTCAGGGCACAAGACTGGTACAACTGGGTATCAACTGCATAGCAGTGAAACCCCACATTGTACCACCTAATGATCTTCCTAAGCAGCAGCATGTACATAGATAACAGCAAGGGGCTGAAATACACCCCTGCAAAACACCACAAGGCACCGCGAAAAGTCCCAAGGAAAAATTCCCAAAGACTACGAGTTGTGCTCTCCCGGTTAAATATGAGCTGAACCAACACAGAACTGCATCAGTGGCACCCACATCATTCCACAGGTGAGCCAACAGCACCCCGTGATCTACCAAGTCAAAAGCTTAAGATAGGTCAAACAGCACCAAGATGGTATGTTGCCCTCGGTCCCTCGCCATGAAAAGATCTTGTGCCACCATGACCAAAGCTGTCTCAGTGCTATGTCGGGGCCTAAGACCCAACTGGAGAAGTTCAAAGATGGACAAACTCTCCAAGCATTCAACCAGCTGGTCAACCACCACCTTCTCAGTAACCTTCCCCAAAATGGGAAGATTAGAGATAGGCCTGCAGTTCAAGAGAACATCAGGGTCTAAAGATGGCTTTTTTAGGAGGGGTCTCACCACAGCCTCTTATAAGGCTGTGGGAAAAGTACCCTCACTTAAAGACCCATTGGCAATCTCAATGAATACTAGAGCCAGGAAATCCATGCAGCTAATGACAAACCATGTTGGACCTGTGTCCAGAACTCAGCTGGTTGAATGCAAGCTGGTGACCATATGTAGGACCTCAGCTGCCAAAACTGGCTGAAACTCACTTCAGCTCGACTGAGGATCTCCACCAACAAACCAATCCCCTCCCACAGAGACTGGACCAGAGGAGGCAATACTCACCCTGATAGAGCACACCTTGTCAGCAAAGAAGTGCCAGAACTCCTTGCACTTTTCAGTGGAAAAAGTTATCCCAGACTGCAGACAGGAGGGATTTAGCCAACTGTCTCCAGTGCGGAAGAGCACGGCCAGACGATTCCTTGCTATAGCAATTGACCGGGACAGAAACTCTGTCTTCTTTGATCGATTGTCCACTGATACTCCAACTAATGGAGCCTCAGCACCACCTTGTCCTCCTCAGAGCAAGACCTCCTCCAGGCACACTAGAACCTATGCCCCTTAGTCTTTGTGGAGGTAGTTCTGCTCCATAAGTGGGTACATGGACTAACTGGGGAACAACAGACCTGTGAGTCTCACATCTGTTGTGGGTAAACTGATGGAGTCACTGGTCAAAGAGGACTCTGTGGACTACCTGGAGAGCAAGGGTCTCCAGGATAAAAACAGCATTTGGTTCATGGTAAGAAGGTATTCTCAGAACAACCTGATCATTTTCTTTGACTGGGTGACAAGGGTATTGGATAGGGGCCATGTCGTGGATTTACTCTACTTTGACTTCATCAAGTCTTTTGACTCAGTGCCTCATAGAACATTGCTGAAGAAGATGGAGGATCTGGGTGCAGCAAAGAATGTAGTAAAATGAGTAGGAAATTGGTTAAACAAGCGGCAGAAGAGGGTTATGATGAGTGAGCTCAGTTATTGACTGCACCAGTTGAACCATTACTATTTTTAGACATGCTTGACCAATACCACCCGAGCTGGTACTCTGTCTATAGTATTTAGGCTGTTCTGCTGCTATAGAACATCTGCACAGGAATGTGAACCTGAAAGGTGAAAAGAAAAGGTGTAGCTGAGGGTTGAGCCAGAGCACGTGAGGACTGATGACACCAAGGTATTGACAGGTTCAGGTTTATGAAGTGTATGCTCATGGAGTTTTCTGTTTCAGAATTCCCAGTGATTAGGATACCACTGAGTAATAGGTGGGTGTTGAGAGTTTCAGGAAGATTACTGGATGTTTCCCAGTGATTGAAGAGTAGTCAGATTTGGCCTTCCTTTTAAGACTAACAGTCTTTTTCCTGAGTAGTTCCTACATTTCCCAGTCTTGACCTGGGAGGGTAGATTAGCCCAGGAAACATCTTGCTTATAGTTACAGTTTGGTATCTCAGGGGAGATCCATTTTTTGTGTGAACTCTAAACTCTGTCTGACCTGGGTGACATTAGCCTATCGCTTATGGATCCAAGCTAACTGATAAATATTTGTTGTGCCCCCTACTCACTGGCCCATTGGTAGCACACTGCACTGCCATGCTGACGACCTGGATTTGAGAGTGGAAATGGATCACTCTATGTGGGTGGCCAGACTGGTAGATTGAAGATGGTGCCACCTGTGGCACTGCAGTACTGCTATGGCAGGCTAGGGAGCTTGCTCTTCCACTGACATTACTGAGGTGTAAAGGTCACTAAACAGCTGAAGCAGTACCATTTAGTAAGTGCAGAGTGGAGAGAGAGCAAGGCAAAAACAAGGGAAAAAAACCTTGAGACTGCCAGAGTGACAGATGAGCATATACTTTACACCTCCAATGGACCCCACCTGGCTGTGTCAGTGCTCTGCCCAAAAGAGGCTGACAAGCTTGGGTGAGGGGAGAAAATGCATATAAAAAAAAAGTTCCCATGAGATTAATACATTCTCAGGTTGTCTTGTCTTGTCCAGCTCATCTTGGAGTTTGGCTGGATCTAGTGTATTGTAGAATTTGATCCTACTATATTGTGATGGTACAGTATCTTGGAAAGTTTGCAGTACCAGATATGAAAAGTGGGTCTGTTGTCACTCAAGGAATCCAAATATGTTCCTGAGTTAATAATCAGTCAAGGACTAATTTTACTTTATATTCAAATGTCATGTCTCAAAGAACCTTGTTCTTGTTTCAAGGATCCTGACGTAGCATCCACTACTCATACACATATTGTTCCTTGGTACCACTAAGGTATTTTTGGCACTTGTTGAGTGTCCAGTGTCACAAACGCACTCCACAGGCCAGGCCCTCTGCTCCCACAGTGCCAACCTCAGAGTGCAATAGTGTGAACAGGTAACAGACAGGGTAACCCTCCAATCTGCTTTGGGTCTGAATTACCTTTAGCCTTGAGCTCTGGAGGGATCCAAACTGTGAACCTTATGCTAGCATACCCAATGTAAGGCTCAGATATGTACACTCTTCGGGACTGAAGTACAAGCTTTTGCCAGGGGCACCTAACCAGGTATCGAAAATGAACCCTTTTTTAACTCTATAAGAGACTTTAGTAGTTCTTAAATTTTTAAGCAAGCTCAGTACCACAATCACGTTTTTCAAACAGCTGTCAGACATAACCACCTATACATCACATGCAAAAAGAACTGAAAGACACCCAGGCAGTATTTCAAAGAAATTGTTGTTTACTAAAAGATGATAAAAATATGTAATATTAAACACAGAACAACATATCATACAGCTTACAATCTTACAAAACAAAAATAAAGTTTCATAACAACACTCCTACCACAAAGACTTAATTGCTTTCTGAGTATTACCTTCCTAAGTGCTCTCCCAGTCAGAGTCTATGTCATATGTGTCCATTCCATGATATGTTTCATTCTTAACTCTCTGTCCCCACCCTTTTTGATGAGGGCAGCTAGAGCCTCCCTATTTTTAATATTCTTACACCTGTGTCTCTGAGGATGTGAGTCATATGCTTTTAAAAAATCTGTAACTAGCCATGTCCTAAATATGACAGTCTTTAATTAAGCATTTCTCTTTGAATGTAACACTCCCACACTCATGTCCCTTATTCTCAGATACATGAGAAAACTATTAAGAGTCATTCCAGTGATGACTTCTTCCTGCTACATCATAAAAGTCATATATGTGGAACACTTCAAAGGTAGCACAGGTTATGAGGGCCATAAACTGTCTCACTAGAAAGATGTCTTAATTAATGGTTCTCCTGGTCTGTTTAATTACATCCTGTAGTTCCAGCTACTGACCTTTAAAGTCACAGGCCAAATCTGCTAACTTGTGTGAGACAATTTTATACATAGACCAGTTATTTATAATATAAATATCATACAGGTAACCAGAAGCAGGGGCAGAGCGTCACACTCCTCCCCACCTAGAATTAATTTGGGGGCTCTATCCCCTGCATGGGATGAGCTCCCTAAGTCAGTTCATTCCTCATACAGATGTGACAGGCCATCTGCATTCTGATTAGTTGCTCCAGCCCTATGTGAGATCGTCATGTCATACCCTTGCAATGTAAGACTCTATCTTAATAGTCTACCATTCAATTTTCCCATTTGTGTCAGCCAAACCAGGGGTTGTAGTCAGTTTGTACCTCAAAATGCTGCCCATATAAGTATGGCTCTAACTTCTTTAGGGCCCACACAATGGCAAGACACTTTTTCCACAGTAGAGTATGCCTGCTCCCTGGGAAGTAACTTTTTACTCGGGTACACTATGGGGTGATCTTTCCCTTGGTTGGAAGTCTGGATCAGCACTGCCCCAATACCCACATCTGAGGCATCAGTCTGGACTATAAAGGGTCTGCTATAGTCTGGACTTGGCAGTACAGGAGCACTGCACAGTGCCTCCTTCAGTCTGGTAAAGGCCTTTTCACAGGCTGGTTCCAGGTAATTTTCTTAGGCATCCTTTTCTTTATCAGGTCAGATAGGGGAGCTGCCAGGGCACAGCAATTGGGTACAAATTTCCTACAGTACCCTGCTGTCCCCAGAAAACTCCTGACCTGCTTTTGCATTTCTGGTCTGGGCCATGCCTTGATTGCCTCTATTTTTGCTTGGTTAGGACGGAGCTGTCCCCAGCCTACAACATGCCCGAGGTATGCCACTTCAGCTATGGCCACCTGGCAGTTCTCAGCTTTGACAGTGAGCCTGGCCCTCTGTATCATGCCCAGCACTTCCCTAAGGTGGGACGGGTGTTCCTCACAGCTGGCACTAAAGATGGCAATATCATCCAGGTATGCCACAGTGTACTCCTCAGCACCATTTAACACCTGGTTCACCAACTTTTGGAAAGTGGCTGGGGTGTTCTTCAACCAGAAAGGCATTACTTTAAATTCAAATAACCCTTGCCCCTAACTCTGGCAGTTAACTCTACCTGCCAATACCCTTTGTCAGTTCAACAGTCGTAAGGTATGTCGCCCCTCCAAACTTATTCAAGAGTTCATCCGTCCTTGGTCAGGTGGGCGTCTGACTTCATGACTGCATTCAGTCCATGATAGTCCACACAAAAATGAGTAGAGCCATCTGGCTTGGGCACAAGGACTATGGATGAGGCCCAGGGGCTATGGGATCTCTGGATTACCCCTAAATCCAGCATTTCCTCCACCTCCCTCCTAATGTCCTTTTGGACAGCCTCTGAAACCAGATATGCTGTCTGCTGTATGGGCGTCTGTGTCCCTGTCTCCACATTGTGCGTCGCTAAGGGGGTTAGTTCAGGCTTGGTGTTAAATAGTGCAGCAAAGTCTGCTAAAATCTCCCTTACTTCCTGGATCTGGTCCGGGGCCAGCTGGGATGACAATTTAATTGCCTTCACAGACACTCCCATTTGCTTTCTTCTAGCAAGTGCAGAAGGGGGTCTCCTTTATCCGTCCCCTCCCCAGGACTACATACTGCAAACATCATGTCAGCACTATTAGCATATGGCTTCATCATGTTGACATGGTACATTCTTTCTTTATGTCTTCTGTCAGATAACTCTATGATATAGTTCAGTCATTTACCTTTCTGACTAATTTGTATGGTCCTGCCTACTCAGCCTGCAGCTTGTCTTTCCGGACTGGGATTAGGACCATGACTTCCTGACCCACCGTGTACGAGTGAGCTCTGGCTCTGTGGTCATACCCACACTTTTTGTTTTTGTTGGGCAGCTTCCAGGTTGCCCTGGGCTGTCCCCATAAGCTCCTTCAGCCTTTCCTTAAACCTAAGGACATAATCCACTATGGAAGGTTCCTGGGTAGCATGCTTGCCTTCCCAGTCCTCCTGGATTAAGTCTAGGGGCCCATGTACCTGGCGTCCATATGAGAGCTCAAAGGAGGAAAGCCTTGTCAACTGTTGGGGCAAAGGTATTTCTCCAAGTCCATCCCATGCTGTTCAGCAAACACTTGGAGAATTGCCGTAAGAGTTCCATTAAATCTTTCCACAAGCCCATTGACTAGCAGGTGATAAGGTGTTGTGCATCTCTGCACCACCCCACACTTCTCCCACAAACATTTCATCAGGTCCAACATGAAGGAACCCCCTCAATCGTGATAACCTCCTGCGGAAACCTAACATGGGAGAAAATCCCAAGTAAGGCATCTGCCACTTTGTCTGTCCTCAGTGAGGATAGGGTGACTGCCTCTGGATACAGGGTGGCATAATCCACCACAGTTAGGATGAACCTCTTCCCGGAGGAGCTGGTGGTATTTAAATGCCCCACAATATCCATTTCCACCCTCTGGAATGGCTCCTTCACTATGGGCAATGGAATCAGGGCAGCTTGGGTTTTCTTACCTGCCTTCCCTATTTCTTGGCACTGGTGACAAGACCTGCAATACTCCTTCACCTGCTGGGTGAAGTTTGGCCAATAGAAATTCTGGGCCAACCGCTGCATAGTGCGCATGATTCCCTGATGACCAGACAAGGGAATATTGTGTGCAAACTTGATCAACTGCTCATGGTACCCCTGGGGAACGACAAGCTGCCTGCCTATCACCCCTCGCTCTGTCTTAGCATCCTAAGTATGCATCAGTCCATTGTCCCAATAAACCTTATGTTTCCTGTCACCTCCCTGTGCTCTGTCAGAGTCTGCCCAAGCCCTCAGCTTCTCTAGACTAGGGTCACTTTTCTGAGCAGCTGCAAACTCCTTACACATTCCCAAGGTATGGGACAGGACCCCTTCAGTGTCTGAACTTGGGTCCCTAGCTCTAACGTCAGGGCACTCAGGATCACTGCCATCCCTAACCCTCTGACAATGGGTCACCCCTCCTTCTTCAGAGTAACCCTCCATAGCTGTTTGGTTAACTGCTACCAGGGACATTTCTACCCCCCCTTTCATTAGTCCCCATATCAGGAGACCCAGGCTGGGGAACCAGCATCCCAGTGGTTTCTACAGGGGCTTCTACAGGGTCCAGGGAACTACAATTTTCCCTTGCCACTTCACTACAGGTAACTGCACACACCATCCCCTGTTTGAGATTGTTGCCGAGAATTATGTCAGCCACTAAAGTTTCAGCTACAGCAACCTGTTGCACAGTTCCCCTTGTTTTACCCTAGTCTAGGAGAATATTAGCAAGTGGCAATGTTTTCTCCTCCCCAGTGAACCCCTGTACAGTTACAGATTCATTGGGTATAAGCTGACCAGGGTCTACCAGATCCCGTTTTACCAATGTCAGGGATGCCCCTGTGTCCCTTAACCCTTGTGTCTGTACACCATTCACAGTGACTGGGTGCATGTGTTCCCTCATATTTACAGGCATGTTTTCAGGGACACACAAACAACCCACTTCTTTCCTAGCACCACTTTGCGTATTGCTCGTCCTTTTGGGATACTGTCTAGCACTATGCCCAGTTTCTTTGCAAACCCAACATTTTCTTTTCTCAGAAAACTCCTTTCTTTGAAACCTGGGGCTAACTGGTTTCGGTGGAGGCAGTGAGGGTTTTAGCTGCCCTGAAGGCACACTTTTCTCTTTCTGAACTGCCACGCTGACCCCATTCACTCTCAGAGCAGGTCTGCTCTTGGCACAGCAGTCCAAGAGTTCAGCAGTCTCTTGCACTGTTTTTGGATCTCGGTCCTCCAGCCAGGTTTTCAGCTCTGCTGGGCATGCCCCTTAAAAATGCTCTAACAATGCATCAGTTTCAATTTTATCTACAGAGTTTACTTCAATTCCTTCCCACCAATATTTTAAAAACTGATGTTATTTCACAGTTAGCTTCTTGTAGCTCATGTCAGGGTTTCTCCTGATCTTACGGAATTTAGCTCTGTATGCTTCTGCAGTTAAATCAAACTTTTTTAAAAGTGCAGCTTTAAGTTTGCTGTAATCATTACTGTCTTCATTGTCCATTTGACCTAATGCATCCAGAGCTTTCCCAGTAAGTAGCAGGGATAGCTGGAAGCTCCAGGACCCTCTAGGAATATTTGCCTGAATACAAACTTTTTTAAATGAATTTGAAAAGGCATCCATATACCCAGTCCTGTAGTTTCAGTTAAACCCAGGCCACTTAGCAGCTCTGGTGCTGGTGGTTGGAATTGTAGCTTCTCCAGTCTATGTTGCCTCTGGCACTCTTCACGGTCAGCTTCTCGCTGTTCTCGCTCCCTTTTCTCCTCTGCGGCTCGCTGCTCTCACTCTGCTTCTTGTCATTTTTGCTCCACCTCTCGCTGAAGCTGTCTTTCTTCTCTCTGGAACTCCAGCTCCATTCTCCACATTGCTATCTGTAGTCTGATTGCTTCTGGCTCCAGAATGCTGGTGACCTTCCCCTGCTGCTGTGGTCATTGGCTTGCACTGGCCCTGCTGTCCTCCTCACTGGATCCAGACACTGCACTGGACTCTGGCCCCTCCACACCCAAGGTTTGGTCCTTTCCAGTCACAGACTGTGACTCAAAGCTCAGGGCATCGGCGGCCATCAGAGCATTTATGAGGGTCTGCTTATTGGCTCTCCCCTCATACTGGACTCATCTGTCCTGGCACAACTGCCTCAAGTAGTCTGCAGTGTACCCACTGTAGTTGGAAGCCATCTTCTTCCCTAACTATGGCGACTCTAACTTGCACTTGGAAAAAAAATAAAACAGGTAGGAACTTTGACTGTAAGCAAATTATATAGTTCTGTTTACCTTTTTAAAAATAAATCACTGCCTTGTTTTGCAAGTGAGCTGTACAGTATTAAGCTGACACGCTGAACTGTTAAATCTTGTGTTACTAATATTTTAAATCGCGCTGCTGCCACCAAATCTGTCACAAACGCACTCCGCAGGTCAGGCCCTCTGCTCCCACAGTGCCAACCTCAGAGTGCAATAGTGTGAACTGGTAACAGACAGGGTAACCCTCCTGTCTGCTTTGGGTCTAAATCACCTTTAGCCTCGAGTTCTGGAGGGATTCAAACTGTGAACCTTATGCTAGCATACCCAATGTACAGACTGAGATGTGTACCCTCTCTGGGACTGCAGTACAATCTTTCACCAGGGCACCTAACCAGGTATCCAAAATGAACCCTTTTTTAATGCTATAAGAGACCTAGGTAGTTCTTACCTTTTTAAGCAAGCTCAGTAACACACTCAAGCTTTTCAAACAGCTTCCAGACTTAACCACCTATACATCACATGCAAAAAGAACTGAAAGACACCCAGGCAATATTTCAAAGAAATGGTTGTTTACTAAAAGATTATAAAAATATGTAAAATTAAACACAGAACAACATATCATACAGCTTACAATCTTATAAAACAAAAAGGACATTTCATAGCAACACTCCTACCTCAAAGACTTAATTGCTTTCTGAGTATTACCTTTCTAAGTGCTCTCCCAGTCAGAGTCTATTTCATATGTGTCCATTCCATACTATGTTTCATTCTTAACTCTATCTGTCCCCACCCTATTTAATGAGGTCAGCTAGAACCTCCCCAGTTTTAATATTCTTACATCAGTGTCTCTGAGGATGTGAGTCATATGCTTTAAAAAAATCTGTAACTAGCCATTTCCCAAATATGACAGTCTTTAATTAAGCATTTCGCTTTGAACTTAACAATCCCACACTCATGTCCCTTATTCTCAGATACGTGAGAAAACCATTAAGAGACAGTCCAGTGACGACTTCTTCCTGCTACATCATAAAAGTCATATATGTGGGACACTTTAAAGGCAGCACAGGTTATGGGGGCCATAAACTGTCTCTCTTGAAGGATGTCTTAATTAATAGTTCTCCTGGTCTGTGTAATTACATCCTGTAGTTCCAGCTACTGACTTTTAAAGTTACAGGCCAAATCTGTTAACTTGTGTGAGATAATTTCATACACAGACCAGTTATTTATAATATAAATAGCATACAGGTAACCAGAAGCAGGGGCAGAGCAACACGTCCAGTATCTAAATGTTATTTGTGACACCATTTGGATTGTCCAAACCTGCTATGATTCTAGGACTCCCAGGAAAGCTAGATATATTATATCAAAGGTTATCCAAGTGAACAGAAGTTCTAATAAGTAACTACTGCAAGCCAAATAAAAAGAAAACATAAAAAGTCAAAGCCAGCAACATTAAAACACCCATGGTATTCTCCTAAAGCTTATTTGTAGCTTAAGTAGTTTTAGTTTTTGCTACTTCTTGAAATTCAATATACAGTAAAAGGTGCCAAGACTCAATTACATTTATAAGATGAAAGCAGTAGAGCTACATTATTTTCATGTTCATTATAATGTGCACAGCAGAATCCACATTCCCTTTCTCTCATTCTGAAGCACTGGCAGAGAATATAGTATCAGAAGAAATATCTTACTAGTGTTTGTACTTTATGATCACCAACATACTGCGGTATTAAGCAAGTTTTCAAACCTTTTATGTACTCTAGCCATTGCAATACTAATATAGTGTATAGTGACCCCTTGTTACACACAGAAATCCATCACAGTCAAGATGTTGTTGTACCACAGTTCAAAGTTCATGGAACGTGGTAATACCATACTGTGGTAAAACAACATCTTGGCTGGTTTTGAGAGCTCACGAGGCAGCAGTTTAACTAAAGGAAAAACTGCCGCGTGTATATCTCAGAATTCCAACAGTAAATTTTCTGACAGGATGGCGGCGGGTTTTTCCGAAAGTGGCACAGGGGTGGCTGGGGCACATTAAATTCAAAATCATTTCAAGTATTTTCATTGTTTTTGTTGCGGAACTTGTGGAGTCACTATACACTATAACAAATACTGGCTGGGCAAACTCGGTGGCAGCACAGGCTGGTTGTGCACAGTTGCCCAGCCAGTATTCTCTACATAGTATAAGGTATGAGATTATTGTTTGGAGAAATCAGTGGCTACTAAAAAAGTTGTTGTCCCCATTCTAAAAGTTGTTTGGCACATTCTAAAAGTTGTTGTGCACATTCTGTCATCACGTGCACCTGTGTCCCTGATTGCATTGACTCCCACCTCTCCCCCGCTTTCATTTTCACTGAGCATGACTTGTGCAGGTCACAGCCTGCCTTCACAACCACACTAGCAGTTTGTGATGCCCGCCTTCAGAATGTGTGAGGTGATTCCCCTCACAGCGTGGTAGCACCCCAGGGGGTAGCACTTACTAGGCAGAGCCGCTCCTCGGCTTGCTCACTGTCTCTGTACTGGCACTCATTCACTATCTCTGTACCACATTTTACATTTTTTGATATGAAGTAAATTAAAATATGTACTGGAAGTGCTTACCTGGCAGAGCTGCTCCTCAGCTCTCTCTCTCTCTCTTTCTGTACTGGCACTCAGCGCTGCTCAGTGCCGCTCACTAGTTTCCTCAACAGAACCATTTACTATAAAAAAATAAAATATGGGTGACCATAAACAACTCATCTTCTGTTGCCATCTTGGGCTCAAGATAACAGCATATGGACCTCTCAAGCTTCACGCTCAAGATCCATATGCTGTTATCTCAATTACTCAATGGAAACACAGGCCTGTTGTGTACGGTCACCCATATCTTATTCCTTATGTAATGTTTATGTAATTCAGAGCTTATTTCACAGTGCACCTGTCTGAACACTGTCCCAAGAGTACCTTATATAACCATAAAACAGAATAACATAAAATACAAAAATTATAGAACTAGTACAATAAAAACATAAATACTGGAACAAGGTCAACAATTAAACCATGACAATGTTAATCAAGGGCAATGCCATTCTGACTAAACCTAAACTGCACAAACCTGAAGAAAACCTACACTGAACCCTAGGAATTACTGTATTAATGGCTACTTCTGTTTAAAAAATTACAACAGCCTGCAATCTAGCACAGAACGTATGAAGTAACAGCGCCAGAAAAACTAAAATGACTGGTTTTCAAGTACCAATTAATTTAAAAAAACTGAAATTATTCATTTCATTTATTTATTTATCTAATTTTGGTAACTGGGTAGGCCCACTGAGACCAGGGGTCCCTTTTTCAGGGGCAGCCAGTGGTTAATTACAATGAACAAGAAACATAACATTATACATTATTATATATTACAATTATGGATCCTGGGTATGAACTACTCACTGTGAAATGAAGTGACTGAAGCCCCTGCACCACTGTTCTGGATGGCATAAAGTTGGGGGCGGATTCCTGTAAAAAATACAAAAAATGTCTGCATCACAAGGACTAGCATAAAAAAAATCAGTGGTACCCCAGGCTTTTCAGAAACCATGCCAACATTGCAGTACAATAGTTGTATCTACTGCATTACTAAAAATGTTCAGCTTTAACCTCAATATCACTTCTGGCACAAAGAAGAAAAAAGTTTCAAAACCTGCTGCAGTGGGAATGTCAGAACATAAATTGAAAGGGAGCTGAGTAGCAATTTTAATCTACAGATTCTTTGTAAGATTTTTTTCTTTATTGAGATCTTTATCCTCCCAGCCAGTCACCTCAACTCAGGGTTCAGCCACTACCAGGCTCTGTCGACTGACACTGCCAGCCCCAGACTCCTGAATGGCTTGCCCCTATGGCAGGGCCGATGGAGGGGCAACCCCCCACCAGGTACGGATCTGTCATGAGCACTTAGCAGACATCACAGGGCCAAGTGTGCTAGCACCATTATCCCCTAGTGGCCAGCATTTTACACCTGGACCTCCTCCCCTCCCCATGCCCTAAGGAAGGTATTAGCCAAGGCCTCCAAGTGTGCATGCACATCAGAGATGTACTGATGTAGAGACAATGCCTCTGACTCACAGTCCAGGTGCCCCTGTTTGTGCTTAAGCTCAGGGAGACCAGAGGGCAGCAGGAGAGTGGGGCATACATCCTTCCCTTCCACAGAGGCTGGTGGCATCCAAATGCATCCCTTACCAGCCTCCTGCCAGCCTGCTGTGATGACCAAGGCTTGGGGGGAGGAATCAGGGCCAACAGCATAGCAAGTGATTCCCCAGCTGCTGCAGTATCAGGCCAGCATTCCATTTGCAATGTTTCAACAACAAGATAAGATTTAGAAAACAAGAAAAAAAAACAGTTTGATCTCAATAGTCCTGCTTCACTTAGGATGAGTGTAACCCCCCTTTCCCTGCTCTTTTACTTTATCCCTCTTACACCTCTTTCTCCAGAAAGACATTACATGATCTGGTACAGTATAGTGGACAATACAAGATCTGTTCTCCTGCAAAAAACTAATACATTTGTTCTTGATTTAAAAAATGAGTAAGCATTCTTTATTTTATTATGAGGATAGGGCGGTTAGAACTATTTTCAAAAATGTCCTGTTAACAAATAACCTTTTATAGAACAATAATAGAAAAAATAATTCAGAGATTATTGTTGATGTTTTTGATGTTTCTTCTGTATAATAATATCAAATTAATGCTTGTCTTTCTGAAATTTTAAAAATGTCATCTCTATTATTGTTTTATCCAACCCTTTGATTCTAACATGAAGAAATACAGTCTACTTAGATACTGTCTATACCTATGTAAACTCACTTAGATCATGTAATTAAAGATGTTTGAAAATATACATTTCTTTTTTTATGTTTAGTTTAGAACCTGCAGAAAATATAGCATCACTTTGTTTCATCATACATTTTAATAACTATTTTAAAATGGAAGGACCATGAGCTGTAATCTGACGGTCATCTACTGTTCCACATTCTGTGTATAACAGTTATAACATAATGCCCCAATAATGAGCCATATGATAGAAACATCGAAACATATACAATAATGGTAGAAAAAGATACCTGGTCCATCCAGTCTTCCCATAAAACCTTAACAAACCCAGGACCTACTGCACAATACACAGTTCTAACCAACACTATCGATCCCATGCTTTCTACCCTAACGCTACTCCCTGAGAAACCACTAAGTCCTTTGCTCTGTTCAAGCAGTGTTGGAAACCATCGATAGTTTGGGCACCCACCACATCAGCTGGCAGACTGTTCCATGGCTCTTCTGCCCTTTCCGTAAAACAGAACTATCTCATTTTCATCTTCAACCACCGCCCCTCCCCCCATCAGTTCCCACTTGTGTCACTGTGTTAATGACGCACTACTAATGCTAAATAGTACCTCACAGTTTACATGGTTCATTCCTTTCATGAAATTGAAGGTCTCTTTCATATCTCCCCACCTCATCTGGCCTCTAGCAAGTACATGTTTAGTGCCTTGAGTCAATCCTCATCAGATCTTCCTTGCTGGCCCTGAATCATTTTGGTCATCCTACACTACATTCTCTCCAGCCTGTTCTTATCTTTCCTTTGGTGAGGACTCAAGAACTGGTCGCTGTACTCCAGATGAGGTGTCACCAGTGATCTACAGAGAAGCAGTAATATCTTCTTCCTTCTGCTGTCAGTACCCCTTCCTATACACCCCAGCATCCTGTTTGCCTTACTGTAGGCCTTGTTACACTGGCTCGCTTGTTTTAGAGATCACAGATGATGACCCCTAGGTACCTTTCACAGATGTCATGCCCAGCTTTTCCTCTCCTCTCCTCTCCAGTACATTGTCCTGGAGATTTTCTCCCCTATGTGCATCACTTTGCACTTTTTGGCATTTCATTTCAAATGCCAAACCTTTGACCACCTCCCCAGAGCTTGAACGTCTCTCTGCATTTCCCTAACTCCATTCTCACCGTCTACCCTACCACAGAGTTTATACCATTATAATGAGCCCAGCTGCTAACAATACAATAATGGTGGCAAACAGTTGTTTGAAAATAAAAGACATGCCTGGACAAATGATAAGCAATTTGAGTGCTGAATGTGACTGAACGTATATAGATTCTGACGTATATATACTCCTGCAGCTCTGCTAATTATTTTTAGAAAAAAGGTGAAAACTAAACATGAAAAAAACTTCTAGACTTTGAATAGGGATTTAGTTCTTAACATTGCCAATACATAACTATTTACTGTTTTTAAAATGATCTAAACTATTTTAGTAAATAATTCCAAAACAGGCATCATGCTCTGACCACGGGGGAATAGAGCTGGTTCTCCTGCAGCCTGAGTACCTTCTCTGGTAGACTGGAGATGGAGGTGGGAGTGTGTAAAATCAAGAGATAACACCACCCGGCTGGATAACTACCCTCTGTCCTGCCCACCCCAGGAGCTATTGAACATATTTGTGCAGGTGGCCCTTCTCTGTGACCCTGTCTGTCTCTCTCCCCCCATATTAGGAGTACTCCCTAGTAACACACGGTGGTAATCATAGCCCCACAGTGTGGGGCAAGCCACAGAGTCCCAGGGGATAGAGAAGCAGGGATCAGGATGTGCAGCTGTCTCAGGGCCAGTGCAGTCCAAGAGAGCAAGTCGGGCCTCTCTCAGACCCTGTCTCCCCGGGTATTAGGGAGTTCTCCCTAGTAACACACGGTGGTAATCATAGTCCCACAGTGTGGGGCAAGCCGCAGAGTCCCAGGGGATAGAGAAGCAGGGATCAGGATGTGCAGCTGGCTCAGGGCCAGTGCAGTCCAAGAGAGGCAAGCCGGGGCCCTTCTCTGTGACCCTGTCTGTCTCTCTCCCCCCATATTAGGAGTTCTCCCTAGTAACACACAGTGGTAATCATAGCCCCACAGTGTGGGGCAAGCCGCAGAGTCCCAGGGGATAGAGAAGCAGGGATCAGGATGTGCAGCTGGATCAGGGCCAGTACAGTCCAAGAGAGCAAGCGGGTCTTCTCTGTGACCCTGTCTGTCTCCTCAGACAGGGAGTTCTCCTAGTAACACAGTGAAAATCAGCCCCACAGTGTGGGCAAGCCGCAGAGTTCCAGGGGATAGAGAAGCAGGGATCAGGATGTGCAGCTGGCTCAGGGCCAGTGCAGTCCAAGAGAGGCAAGCCGGGGCCCTTCTCTGTGACCCTGTCTGTCTCCCCACCGTATTAGGAGTTCTCCCTAGTAACACACAGTGGTAATCATAGCCCCACAGTGTGGGGCAAGCCGCAGAGTCCCAGGGGATAGAGAAGCAGGGATCAGGATGTGCAGCTGGCTCAGGGCCAGTACAGTCCAAGAGAGGCAAGCCGGGGCCCTTCTCTGTGACCCTGTCTGTCTCCCCGTATTAGGAGTTCTCCCTAGTAACACACAGTGGTAATCATAGCCCCACAGTGTGGGGCAAGCCACAGAGTCCCAGGGGATAGAGAAGCAGGGATCAGGATGTGCAGCTGGCTCAGGGCCAGTGCAGTCCAAGAGAGCAAGCCGGGGCCCTTCTCTGTGACCCTGTCTGTCTCCCCCCCCACCGTATTAGGAGTTCTCCCTAGTAACACATGGTGGTAATCATAGCCCCACAGTGTGGGGCAAGCCGCAGAGTCCCAGGGGATAGAGAAGCAGGGATCAGGATGTGCAGCTGTCTCAGGGCCAGTGCAGTTCAAGAGAGCAAGCCGGGGCCCTTGAGCTAACAATGGAAGGAGAGGAGAATGTTGATGAGCGGAATGAATAAAAACATTAAATTTAAAAAAGAAATTGGTTTAACATTTTCCATGAAGAGTAAAATTCGGGGTCTAGTGTTTGACACTTGAACCTCACCATATGTACATACCAAATTATTAAATTAAATCAGTTGGTGAAGAAAGGAACAGAGAAGAGCTATATTCACATAAGTGCACAGGATCTCAAAAGGTATGACCTTTTATTGAGGAAAACAGATAATTCCAAGTTTCTGAATTAAGGGTTAACAACATGGAACACTGATATTCTCCAGTACCACAGACACTGACATGCCTCCTGCAGTACATGGGCAGAAGGGGGGGAAGTGGAAAGAAGATGTGGCAGTACAGTGTGGAATACTGTACCTACTATGTATGCCCCTAAAATGCCTCAAACAACCGTTAGGAGGGTGCACATATCATGTCTGGTGACAGCCAGCAGTAATAACAGTATGCATTCTTCCTGAAATTTTTGTCAGTTTCCACAACTTTGGCTGAGGTTGCTCCTCCTTTGAGCCTGCACCTGTCAAGCTGATCAGGGGCCAGGCCTGATCATTAGCTGGATGGAAGACCTTGAATGAACACCAGGTACTGCAGAAAGATGTGTTGGTAGCTCTGCAGGGAGCACTCTTCACTTGTATGTCGTCTTGTGCCTGCGCAAGCAACATGTTGCGGTAACTTTGGAATAGCAGGTTTTGGAGGCGCGGTCCTGTTGTGGCCTGTGACACCACTGCTTTTTGGGGCTGGGCTCCCTGGCACAAATTAGATTGCATGCTGTCTATGACAGCAGTGCAAAAGTGTGTCCACCACCTTGAAAGGTTTTAGCCGCTGCAATGAGGGAGGCTCCACCTCAATGCAGGGCGTGTCTTTCCCGATGTAACTTTCAGTGCGACATGGCAGCGGCTGTGCTGTCTGCCTCGCACAGTCCCCAGAAAAGCCGACTTAGGGGGGTGCCCAATCCCCCTGTCAGCATTATCCCCCCCCAACACTCTATTTGCAGATGGGGTGCCCAATCCCCATCAGCTACAATCCTCCCCCCCAATTCATCTGCCGATGGGGGAGCCCAATCCCCGTCGGCATCATCCCACCCCAACACTCTTTATTTGCCAACAGGGTGCCCAATCCCCATCGGCTATAGTCTCCCTCCCCGAGAAAACAACCCGCAGGTTACACCCCCCAGTTCATTTGCCGACTGGGGCCCAATCCCGTCGGCATCATCCCCCACAAACACTCTTTTTGTTTGCCAATGGGGTGCCCAATCCTCATTGGCTCCAGTCCACTAAAAACACACAGGTGACATGCTGGGAGCCCACCTGAGCATGTCAAATGTACCTGTAAAATTAAAAACCTTCCCGCAATGGTCTTTTTCCCCCTGTAAAGTAGAAAACAATCCCTCGCAGTCTGCATTCCTCTTCCCCAACCCGCGCCCACCCACTGCGTGCCCCACCTGCCCACACACCCCCCCCTCACCCCATACTTACCTCAGGAGCCCAGCATGACGATCTTCTGTGGACTGGGGGTCACATCTGCACTCATCAAAGCTGACCACAAACTGAAGAAATGCCGGTAAGCTGTATAATGGCATAAATAGGGTTTTTTCAACTTTGATGCATATCTGGGGTATTTTGGGGAATTTTGCCACCAAATTTTCAACATAGGATTATTGGGACCCCTCCGCATGAATTCAGTTACTGTCATGGCGTTATTCAGTCCCGAAAGGTGATTTTGTGGTCACTGCACAGAATCACCCTTCGGGACCAATTAATGAAATGACAGTGCCACCGTTCATGAGGTGGCCTCTCAAAAAGCCTATGTTGCAAATTTGGTGGAAAAAAAAAATGACTGCTTTACGAGCGTGCATTATGCAGTTTCCATGCACGCTCACAACTTCACAAATCTGTAATATTTTCACTCCAGATTTTCAACATTGGCATTTTTCCATACCTCCTTATGAGCAGTACAGCTGTCATTTTTCATATCCTGGCCAAAATGTGTTTTCGCACTTCTGGTGCAGAATAGCGTGGTCGCTATGGGAAATCAGTGTTTGGGACAGAGTAAGAAAATCACAGTGACACTGTTCATGAGCAGAGGTCCTAAAATGCCTATGTGGAAAATTTGGTGCCGAAAGTCCATTAAATGACTGTTTTACGAGCGTGTGTTGTGCAGTTTCCATGCATGCTCATACTTTCACAAATCTGTAATATTTTCACTCCAGATTTTCATCATTGCCATTTTTCCACACCTTCTTATGAACAGTACAGCTGCCATTTTTCACATCCTGGCCAAAATGTGTTTTCGCACTTCCAGCTCAGAATAGCGCGGTCGCTGTGGGAAATCAGTATTCGGAACAGAGAAAGAAAATCACAGTCATACTGTTCATGAGCAGAGGTCCTAAAATGCCTATGTGGAAAATGTGGTGGTGAAAGTCTATTAAATGACTGTGCTATGAGCGTGTGTTGTGCAGTGTTCACGCGCCTTCGTCATTTTATACATCCTGACCGAAATGTGTTTTCACACTTTCGGCACAGAATAGCATGGTCGCTGTGGGAAATCAGTGTTTGGGACAAATCAGGAAAATCACAGTGACTCTGTTCATGAGCAGAGGTCCTAAAATGCCTATGTTGAAAATTAGGTGATGAACGTCCATAAAATGACTGTTTCACAAACGTGCGTTGTGCAGTTTCCAAGCACACTCATAACTTCAATAATTTTTAATATTTGTACTCGAGATTTTCACCATTGCCATTTTTTCTCTCCTCCTTATGAACAGTACAGCTTTCATTTCCCACATCCTACCTGAACCGTGTATTTGCACATCCAGCGTACGGTGGTGCAGTCACTGTAGAAAAACAATGTTCAGAACAGAGTAAGAAAATCACAGTGACACTGTTAATGAGCAGAGGTCCCAAAATGCCTATGTTGAAAATCTGGTGAAAAAATTCCATAAAATGACTATGTTACAAGCGTGCTTTGCGCAGTGTCCATGCACAGTCATAAGTTTGAGAATTTGTAATATTTTCACTCCAGATTTGCAACATTGTCATTTTTGCACACCTTCTTAAGAACAGTTCAGCTGTCAT
The DNA here is from genome assembly GCA_016271365.2 of Neoceratodus forsteri. Classification (NCBI taxonomy): domain Eukaryota; kingdom Metazoa; phylum Chordata; order Ceratodontiformes; family Ceratodontidae; genus Neoceratodus; species Neoceratodus forsteri. Next base: position 769,222,683 of record CM028132.1, read on the forward strand.
TTGTCACATCCTGCCTGAAATGTGGTTTCGCACATCTGGGGCACAATCACACGGTCGCTGTGGGAAATCAACGTTCGGGTACATTAAGATAATCATAGTGCCACTGTTCATGAACAGAGATCCCAAAATAGCTATGTTAAAAATTTGGTGAAATAATTCCACTAAATGACTGTGTTACGAGCGTGCGATGTGCAGTTTTCACACACGTTCATAACTTCGAGAATGTTTAATATTTTCACTCCAGATTTCCCACATTGCCATCTCTTCACACCTCCTTATCAATGGTGCAGCTGACAATTTCATGTGGTGCAGAATGGCACGGTCACTGTGGGAAATCAACATTAAAGATAGATTAACAAAATCACAGGGGCACTGTTCATGAACAGAGGTCCCAAATGCTTTATGAGGTGGGCTCACAAAAAGGTCATGTTTTAAAATTTAGAGTGCAAATACCAACACACACCCAGGGCATTAGGGTTTCTCACTATTACATCTCACCCTGTACAGACCAACAGGCATCAGGGGTGTGTCTTTGGATTATCTGCTGTACTGCTCACGCCATTGGTCCTCCACCTCCACCCTGCAGCCACTGACAGGCATCAAGGTCTGCCTTGGACTCTTCAGCCCCAAAGTTCAACCCATTCTCGTATGCTGCACCCATCTCAATGTACTTCCTTATGAAATGGGTTGAGCATAAGGCCAGATGGCCACAAGGCACAACGCGACACTTGTCAGACTCTGCAGGGTAGGGTGAGGTGAAATAGCATGAGCGTTATGACCAGCGACACAAACACACACCCCGATGCCTGTCGCTCTCTGCAGGGTGGGGTTGATGTCGGTTCTATACTTCACTGCTACTTCTATTATGTGTCTCTCTAACTCCTGCACTACTAGTGCCAAAGCCAGCAAGACAACATTTGGCATTGACAAATGCTTGTTTATATAAGTAACCATACTGATTCCCAGTCATGGTGTTTAGGGACATTGTGCTGTAGTGAGCTGCCATCTCTGAGGTGAGATATAAGATTGAGATACCATCTGCCTGCCCCGGCATCCTGGGGGGTTGTTCAGGTGGACATGGGCAATCCCATGACACTTCTAGAAGAGTATGAAAATGTCCTCAGTGTCCTGGCCAACTTCCCTCCTTTCAGACCTATGGAACAGTCTACCAGTGAAGACAGTGGGTATGCAGACAGCATAGCCTTTAAGGTAAGCCTGAACAAATTCCTGCTTACCAAAGGAATCATCAAGAACCCTGTAGAGTAGAGTGAGTATAGTATACATATAAATTGGCATTTATTTCCACACCATACTTACTTCCTCCCTTTTTGTGAAACAGAAGGGCAGACATAATGGACCTAGAGTCCCTTCCAGCTATAAATTATCATGTTAGCATGTACTATGTTTCACTAACGGACAAACAGCATAATTTGGCTCAGTAACAACCAGTTTGCATCTTCACCCCCCACCCCCCACAACAGGACATACTGAAAGCAGAAAATATATCCTAGCCCTCTCTTCCCAGTCAACAAAGATAAATAAATAAATAAGATATCATTTTATACCCCACCAATGCGTGCCCATTATGGACAATGAAAGTACTGTATTCTAATTGATTTATTTTAGCCTGGGAGTCATACTGGGAATTTTTAGGACAGAAAGAGGCAGAAGGCTAATGAAGATCTTCACCACTGCTCAGTGGTAACAGTTTTTATGTGCCTCCCCCCCCCCCAATCCATGTGTAGGTGCAGTGCATGTTTAAAAGATTCCATACTAGCACATCCAGCCACTTCGTTGGGCAGGAAATTCTAGAGTTTCACAACTTTCTCTGTGAAATAAGATTTTCCCCCTTATAGTTCTAAAGTTTCTTATGTATTATGCCCTCTAGTTTGGTGGGCTGGGTTTTTAACTTCCTGACAAATGGAAGCTAGCAAGTCACTATCATCAATCATTTAGTACATCATTAATAAAATGTTCTGTACGCTATGTCTCTGGAGGCTGTGGCGTAGGATTTATTTTTTAGTTGGTGCTTTTTTCCTCCCAGCTCTGGCCAGGCCCCTATCAGCCTCCAGAAACCATCCAGCCCCATCACCTCTCCTGTGGCCCTCATCCCAACTCTGCACATTCCCACCCTGCAGTGTGGCTGAAGGAGGGCAGATCCCACCCCTTCCAGGGCATAGGCAAGTTAAAGAGTACAGGAGGCTGTGCAGGGACTAAGTGTACCAAGTTTCAACCTGCCAGCCAGCAGAGTTGTCAATCAGGTTTTCTCCCCTCCTACAAATGCCTACGATAAGGACCTCAGTTTGCACTTGCTCACAACTGCTTATCCTCCTGCAGTATTGGTAGATGTCCTCCCTCCCAAGCTCTTCCCAGTCTCCCAGCTGCATTGCCACATGTGGTCACCTAGGCAGCATTACTACAGCAAGAGCCAGCAATCTGCATTCCCTGGAGAAGGAGAGCATCCTCTGGGAAATTCGATTCTTCTCCCCCAGGCAATCCTCCGATGCCCTACGTTCATTCCGGAACCTGCACTGCCAACGTCACGAGTGGTATTTATAATAACTGGTTACCCCTATAACAACTGGATTTCCAATCCTGCTTAAATGCTGTAATAACCCACTGAATTCCATAATAACTCAATAGCGGGTTATTATGGTGTTTTCCTCCTCGCACTCTCATTTCACGGTATTTGTGTGAGTACAGCAGCTGCTCTGGGACATGCTCACTCTCACAAATACAGCCAACAGTTTTTCCTCTCTGTTGGAACATTGCATCAGTTATTGTAAAAAATAATGCCTCAGCAAAGTTTGTTTTATGAGGGATTTTTCCACACCGGGTGTGTGAAAAGGTATAACTACCTGCACAGGCATTATTTAAGCACACGCCATGAGGGGTGTGGGTTATCGGAGATTTACCATGGCTGGAGTGAGCTTGCACACAAGGCACAGCTGAGTTGGTAACCACGCCAGCCATGGTAAACTTCGATAACCTAGATCCCCAAGTGGTTTATTATGATATACCAAGTACCGCCTTTTTATTATTTAAAAAAAAAGCAGCACTTGATATAATGCTTAAATAAGTGACTCAGTAGTAGAGCAGTGTTTTTGTTTTGTTTCCTTGATGTACGGAGCTGCTGTTTTACAGTCTCCGCTTAGTGGGGAAACAAGATGGCAGTCAGAGTTCCGTGATTTTGCTGTCGGATTGCTTTTTTTTCAAGATGCGGCTGTCTGGCATCTTTTGCGGTGATTATCAGAGGATTTACAATGGAGGTAAGGTGCCAGCCTGCCGTTCTCATTGGATGGTGTCCAAGGCCCATGGTATAATCTCTGTTTAATTTTTTTGTCTATATAGTATTTTAAGAGTCACACATTATAAAGATACTGAACAGAACGAAAGGAGCAATGATAATACAATTACATGTCTATAGTATTTCTTTCCATTTCAGAGATTCCTTGACATTCACCTTAATTTGAATTTTAATTGATTTGTAATGCTGACCTCCTTGGGAGGTAAACAAACCTTTTAATTTAACACCAAGTTCAGCTAAAAACAAAGAAACTGCAAATAAAGAGAGGATGCCAAAGCATTAAAGGGACACTGTCAACCCCCTTAGATCTCAATGTGTTCCTAGTTCATAAAATGTATTTTATGATTGTCAACATTCTGTAAAGACTGCTGATGTAGCTGGTAGTTTGATTCTGTTTCTTTTTTTCTTTAAAAAAGTGAAAAATAGACTGCCCAGCATACTGGTGTTACCACACAACAACATGTTTGTTTACATTTCTTGATCAGCTCCTACTGCATGTTTCCTGGACTTGGGAACACCCACAACACAGTCTAGCCCCTCATGATACAACAGGAGTTTAGGAGGCTATTGCGTCATGAGTGACTGCACTGTTTGGGTGTGTTTCTCATGCTCAGGAAGTATGCAGTAAAATCAGATCCAGGACTGTAAACAAAACAAGGCTGTTTACACATATACATTAGCATGCCATTTCAGGTCTACTAAACAAGGAGACAGACAAAACAAACAGCAACATCAGTGAATTTCAGAGAAGGAAAGCAATCATAAAATGTAGGTTTTTAACCAGAAATAATATGATGAAAAAAAACAGGTCGACAGTGTCTCTTTAAGGACTGAAGCAACTGAACTGGGATTATGCTGTTCTTTTTGTTTCACCCCCACTCCTCCTTTGAATGTCAGGGCAGGACACATTGTAAACAAAGAAAGGGCTGTGAACTGCAACCAAGGACCAAGGACCCAGAACGCAGGATACGTCACTGTGTAACACTTAGGGCCAGTGTAGAAACCCTCAGCTGAGAACAGGGACTAAATCCAGAAATGCAACTCTCGCTTTCCACATTCCGTACCAACATCATTTCTAAGTGATGATTAGTCATTAGTAGGCGCACGTGCTGCTATTTCCCCCTAGATTTTTTAGTCTGTTGGCTTAATAGGTTTTCTGTCATCTAGTATATCTCCAAAGTCACAGCTGGTAAAACGAAATGGGTCATTCTTTCACAATAAGACCAATGACATGGTTCGGTGGTTTCCATTTGTTCTTTAGCTTAAACTGTGCAGCTAATTACACTATATGGTTAAGAGAGTCATGGTAGACTACAGGAAATTAAATGTCTTTTTTTAGCTACAGAACCTTTTGATTTTAGCAACACCACAAAATGTAAATAGCACATATATTCCCTTTTCTTACTTCAAGGAAGACTGCCAGGATATTCCTCACAGGAAAGGACAACAATTTGGACAAGACCCCATTTGAACAGATTGTATCATCAAAGCCTGCCACATTGTTCCTAATAGTAGGGGAATTATTCACTCTACACCACCACCTGTCACTGAAGTGATTGCTAGTCGTTGCACACTAAAGCAGGTGTATGCCTTTAATTTGTTATTTGAGCTCTAGGTTATGCCTTTCACTTCAAAATGTGGGCTACATATCAGATGGTATGATGTACAGAGTGTTTATTATGGGATTTCACCTATATCACGGTTGTATTTTTGATTTGTTGTATTCATTTACAAGAGGAGTTATGCATTGCATCTAAATGGGCTTGAACAGCAAGCAATAGCCTCATGTTTTTGGTAGCCCCCCAACCCACCACATCAGCACAGTTAATCCTTTGGAGCCCTACCCACCCACCTGAAACACTCACTGGCCTTCCCCCCTGATTGTTTGGGGGTACACTGGTGAAAACAGGTATCTGCCTACCTTATTGATCCTCATTATTAACGGGAACCAGTAGATGAAATAAATATTTCCATTTATGTAAACTTTATATATTGATCATGTGCAGTGGCTGCCCCCCCTCCCCTCTTAGAAGGGAGCCCTACCATAACCACAAGGATTCTGGCACCTATAGTCCGCTCTATTTGTGGCATGTTTAGGTTTAGCCCTTTAGTTGTTACTTAAGTAGTAAGTCATGATAGGGTGCGTGTTATTGTGTAATAATATCACGCCTTGGGTGGTTGAAGCAAAAGACTGCAGGCCGAGTTCGTTCAACACCCAAGAAGTGATGTTATTACACTATAACACACATCTCTGGAGTGCCTTATTGCTATTATAGAATGTCTCATTTCTAAAGGAAAAAAGAAGAAAAACTTTTTTAATTTTTTTATTTTATTTTTCTATGTGGATGTGAACCTATAAGAAAAAACTCCACAATTCCTGTCTTAGCCAGTAGGTGGTGCTGCCGCATGAATGGTGCTGTCTGCCCAAAGCCAAATAGTTTATATTGGGAGTGTAGTCATATTTCAGATCATAACACCGCCCCCCCCACCTCCCCATTTACTGTTGGCTTGGTGATTAAAGTGTTTCTTTAAATTGTTTTGTTTTTTTAATTTACTTTTTAAAAGACTGCGGCAGTTTTTAAGTGCAGAGACCGAGCCACTCACCACATGTAGCCAGCTCAGTGGTGAAGTACTGGTGAATACCGAGAATGCCATGAATGCAGGATTGCCAAAAAAAGGAATGGAACTGGGCTTTTAGCCTGTGTATTTTAGCCTGTGCACTGGAGTTTTACACCAGTTCGGATTTCCCTAGTGAGTACTACAGGTACATGGCAATGTGTGGCAGTGGCTGCCATTGACAGCATTCACTCGCAATCACCAGTCGGTGTCTGTGGTTTACCACGGCCGCTCCATTTTAGAAAAAGAATATTCCACAAAGTGAAGTGTTCTGTTTTCTGCATGTAGGAAAATGATTTTTTGTGTACATTCACATGATTTCACAGGGAAAGGGTAATGACATGATCTGGCTTAGTTCGGGGCAAGAGAGAGCGGGGATTAAAACTGAAAGCCGTGCCCTGATTTCAGGCTGTGTTGCACTGGCTTGATCACGATGGCAAGCTGTGAGGAAGCCATTTTCAGTTATGGATTTTTTAAGTTGTAAATATTGTAGTTGAGAATTGTGTCGTGGGCACATAGGTCACTGCTGAGTGTTGTGCTTTTGTGGATTTTGAAATACTGGGAAGGACCGTTTGTCAGTGGGAGAATGTGAAGCCGTGTCAGCTTCAGGGTAGACCAGCAGGGAGGGATATTAATTTGGTAGTGCAGACATCTTTCTGCCAGTCCTAGATACTGTGATGTTATTGTGTATTATACCACGGACATAAGTGAACAGCCAATGAAATGGTCAGACTGGCAGTTTACCACCAGTGTAAATCCTCTGATAACCACTGGCTGTTGAGCAAATACTAGTGGTAATGGTGATCATCTACATCCTAATCCTCTGCAGCCCAGGAATAACTACAATAAAAATAAACACACACAGCAACCTCTTTAGAAGTTGTATTTTATTATAGTAAAAAGTGAACCTTGGTATAATTGCAATAAGCCACTCAGAAGATGTGGGTTATCAGGGGATGTACCACGGCTGGTGAGGATTTACCCACTTCGCTGCGCCTCATGGGCAAACCACTCCAGCCATGGTAAATCCCCTGATAACCCACACCCCCTCGTGGCTTATTGCTTAAATAACATCACTGTGTCTATGTGTCAGCAGCCAATCAGGTTGCTAGAATTTTTCTTGCCACTGTATAATTAGTACTATGGTCCTAATTTCTCCCTTCTGATATTAGGTGTTTGTTTTTTGCTTTGTTAAAGAAATTGGGCAGGATTTTCAAAGGGTGGTGCAGGGCTTGTATTCAGCCTGCACCACCGCACTTAGGTTCTGGCCATGTGCCAAACCCTGCGCTGCAACTGCTGCCTGATTTTACAATCCCAGGTGCAGTTGTGACAGTTTCCACAATATACGGCAGCTTGCGCCACATATCTGGCACAAGCTCCACATAAATGGCCTCCAGGTTTGCCGCAAGTTAGACCAGAAAAAGGTGGTCTAAGTTGTGACAATTGCCACATGGGATGGCTATTCCCCTTAGATTGCCAATAGCCCCATGCACTATATCATCGGCACACCAGGGTTTGCAGCACTCTAACAGTTTTGAAAATCCTGCCCATTATTTGTAAGACATTTTAATGTTCAGGATCTGCATCTTACCCCTTTTATTTAGTGCTTTCTGATGTTTCTTTTTTTTTACTTACTCTTTTTTCTCCTCCCCCAAATCTCGGAGCCTCACTTCCTTGGGAGTCACCAATGGTGCCTACCCCACTCCCTCTCAACCTACCTGATCCTGTGAGTGATCCCCCATGGAGCCATGGATACACCCCCCAGGCAGGTACAAGGTGGAGCCCAGCACCAAGAGATCCTCCTTGTCTTGTTGGGCACCCAATGGCAGGACAGGCAGGCGGGAGTCACAAGGTCGCACCAGCGCCCCATCTCCCCGGCACTCTGAGAGTAATTTTTCCCTGTTTCTGTGGGCGTGACATGTGCCCAGACGTCAAGGCATGAGCACCGACATCCGTCACGCCCTAACCCCTCTGAATAGCTCAGACACTTGCTGTGCCTCCAGCCTCTGCCAGAGGTCAGCCAAGTGCCAAGTCTCAACCCCTCTCCCAGGAGAAGGCGAGCAGTCCCCTGGATGCTCAAGCCTCCCCCCCCCCAGCCAGCCCTCCGTCTCCTGGGCTTATTCCCGAACCCGGGTCAATGGTGTTGTGAGTGGTAGCACTGCTGCTGCACCGGTTGGCTGGCCTTACTGCTGTTTCTTTGGTTCTTGGGCAATCAGTGATGTTTGTGCCACCATACCAATCTGTTGAATAAATAGTACTGAGTGGTAGAACTGACATTGTAAAATGCCCAGGATCTATGTGAAGAATGGACAGCAGGAGAACAAGGAAACAAAAAATAAGGACGCACCAGAGACAGTACAAAACAAGCAATACACAATTTTCCTTAGCATAAATAACCCAACAAATTATGTCAGAAAAGAGGATACTGTTAAGAGGAAGAACAGAAGATAGTATTTTAAAAATAACAGTAGTGAAAGGGAGCAGCAAAATACTTTTGCTTTAAAAATAATTATTTGATACTGAGGCAGCTAGAGTATCAAGCAGTGAACTACAAGACCTAACAGACATGGGTCTGAATCCCACAACTGCCAAATGTATATTGTGTGACCATGAACAAGTCACATAACCTCCCAGAACCCCTGATCGCACCTGGAAATGAGCTTCGATTCCGTGTGCCTTTCTCAGCCAAAAGTTTAACAAACAAATAAAAAAAAATTAAAAAAATGACAGGATTGTCATCACAATATCATGCTCCTGTGATGAAGACAGTGAATTAAAAATTGTTAATGCTGCACGCTGACTTCCACTCTTTCTAATGTGGCACATACAAATGGAATGATGTCATCATGTTAAATACTTCACTCATTCACAAACCAAACAAGCATCGGTCAATGCCAGTCAAGCTTGCTTGCTTGTATTTGCTATGTAGTTTTGGGGCCTAGATAGTGTAGCAGTTAAAATTTTTAAAAAAAGTTGTAATAATGAATTTACTATAGCTGGGAAATGTGCTTTCATTGATTGTGATCTCAAATTTTCAAGATAGTATTTATATTACCCCAGCATATGAATATGACATATTTATCAAATCCCACCTGAAATGTGATATTTGAGGAACGACAGCAAAAACAGGTTTAGGGAGGGGATTTGAAAAATGACGCCTGCCATATCCATGAGGTGGGAAAACACATAAACATAGACCATGACCACAGAAAAAGACCGGAGGTCCATCCAGTATGCCCATATTCCTTATAATTCCTGGAACCTATTGTTCCTCCAGGATACTAACCCTCCCTATCCTATCCCCATTCTCCTCCCTAGTCTTGTTGCCCCGGGCAACCACTATTCCCTTCATTCTGTCCCATGCCTGCTGGAATCCCCTGTGTTTGCACCCACCACCTTGGCCAACAGACTGTTCCAAGATTCCACCACCCTTTCCGTAAAGACGTACTTCCTCACGTCCCTACTGAACTTCCCTACTGATAATTTCCACTCGTGACCACGTGACCGCGAGTTGATATTCAGGGTAAATAATTCCCTACAATTTACCTTGTTAATTCCTTTAAGGAACTTGACAGTCTCTGTCATATCTCCCCTCTCCCTTCTGGTTTCCAGTGAGTACAGGTTTAGTGCCTTGAGGTGCTCCTCTTTGGATCTGCTCTGCTTGCTCTGAATCATTTTTGTTACTCTGCGCTGCACAGTTTCCAACCTATCCCTGCCCTTTCTGAGGTGAGGGCTCCAGAACTGCATGCAGTACTCCAGGTGAGGCCACACCAGGAATCTGTATAGGGGAAGTATTACCTCTTTTCTTCTGCTATCAATACCCCTCCTGATGCAACCTAGCATCGCTATAGGCCTTGTTGCACTGGCTCGTTTGTTTAAGGGAGTTACTGATGATAACTCCTAGACCCTGTTCCTCTTTTGTGGTGCTAAGTCTCACCCCACCCATCCTGTACTCTGTAATGGGAAAAAAAAGACTACGTTTAAAACGTAGGTTCAAAATGTAAAAAAAACTGCAACTTAATGAATAAACATTGAGAAATATAAATGCTTCTTCATAACTTCGTTGGGTTTTTTGAGCCTCTGACCCCAAATTTTTAACATAGTTTTTTTTTTACCCCCACCTTATGAACAGAATAGATGTCATGTGGTAAATCCAGCCCAAAATGTCATTTTGCAGCATGACCGTGAAAACATGTTTTGGGTGGAATTTGAAAAATGGCACCTGTCAAGTTCATGAATTGGGTTAAAAAAAGGTTATGTTGACAATCTGGGTTAAAAATGCAAAAACTACAAAAGTTATAAGTAAACATTGAAAACTTTCAATGTTTTGTCATAACTTTGTTATTTTTGAGATTCTGACTCCAAATTATCAACAGTGTTTTTTTAATTCCATCTTATAATCAAGACAGGTGTAATTTTTTAAATAGCATCCAAATGTTAAAAGGGGATTTGAAAAATTAAACCTGTCTTTTTCATGAGGTGGGGAAAAATGTTGACCATTTGGGAACAAAATGTTGAAAATTAAGAAGTTATGAGTAAAAGCTGTGAAAGTTCAAAATGCATTATAAAGCCATGAACTGGACTTACCTTGTTTTCAGTCAGTTTATGGTCAGACACAGTAAGGGAGCACTGTCAGCAGTCAGTTAGAGGCTTACTTAGCGAAGAGAGTGAGGGGTGAGGGGTGAGAGATGGTGGGTGCTGACAGGGGGGTTGAGGGCTACAAGACATTGCTGGATTTTTTTTAATTTCAGGTGTTAAAAAGAGAGAAATGATGATGAATAGTTTCTTTTTTTTCAGGGAGCTGACACCGGGGATGTCAGTGTGTGCATGTTTGGTGACGCCAGCACTTGGACACCCCAGTATTGGATCATGGCAGGGGGTGTTTGGTGGCACTGAGGCTTAGGCACCCCAGTGCAGACTGTGGTGTGGGGGGTGCAGCACCAAGGGTTAAGTACCCCAGCATCAGTCTGTGGTGCTGAGACGGTGTTGTTTAGTGGCACTAGGAGGGGCACCCCAATGTCAGACAGTGATGAAGGGTGTATAGCTTAGCAACAGCGGGGGTTGGGCAATCCAGTGTTGAACTGTAATGGGGGGGGTGGCAGAGTTATGCTACAGCAACAGAGATGGCCATTACCATGATTAGTTGGGAGGAGACGACAGGCAGTGCCAGGAGGCACAGTGAAGACAGGAAGTACTGCTGAATGATTTCAGGATACAACTATGCAGATCAAACAGCACAACAAAAGGGCTGCAAATGTTTGGGAATGTTCACTAGGATATGAGACATAGTGAAAATGTATGCAGCCTCCTGTAAACACATGAAAAAAAAGCTTTTTGTTTTCCAAGATATTGCAAGTGGCCTTAGCACTTTGTAGTTACAATATATCTATTTGTACTTGGAGATGAGGGCAGGCCAGGCTCCCATAAATGTATACACCATCCTTCATATTTCCATGCTTTGGCAAATGCATACATACATACAAGATGTCAGCAGAGAAGGACCTGAAGGCCCACCTAGTCTGCCCAATCCAGCCCCACCTAACAAGAGATCCCCAGTCTGTCTTCTACATCGGAACCACCTCCCCTAGTTTTTTTTTTTTTTTTTAACTTTATTTATCTCCACTTACCTGGAGAACTTCTGGCAACCTTGGGGGCGCCTAGCCTCTACCTCCCCCCGTGACTACTGCTTCTCCTCTTGTGCACCCCAGCACCACCTCTGGGTCTAAACCCTCTGGAGGTAGGGCTGCCCTATCCACCCAGGGCACTCTATCTAAGGGCAAAGTACGGGGCACACACAAGCGGTCCAGGAAGAGGAGGTAAGTCCGGGATTGGGAGTGTGGGCTTAGGAGGCCGAGGTGCCATCATCTATCCCCAGGAGTGGGGTTTTCCCACTTATTTTTATAGGTCCTTCCCCTCGGAGTGTGGCTTGCAAGGCAATGTTATGCCGCAACTCCGCCCCTCGCATCCGCAGTGTCGCCACACTGGCGCCCGACTACCACCAGAGGCCGGCTCAGGAGCGATCACCCCACACTCTCCCTGGGAAGAGAGAGCAGTCCCACGGACACTCGATCTCTTCCACCCCCACCACCCCCCAGTGGCCCAGATTCGTTCCCGAACCCGGGTCGCCGGCGTGGCATGAGGTGTGTCGTCCAGCGACTCAACCCTCAGCGTCACCGGGCCGGCACCACCTCCCCTAGTTACCAGAATCCCTTTGTGTCTGTCCCATGCTTTCTTAAAGCTAGTAATTGTGTCTGCCCCACCACCTCCTCCGTTAGACTATTCCAAGCATCTACCACACTCTCCATGAAGGAGTACTTCTTTATGCTACCCTTGAACTGTCCCCCCTCTAGCTTCCAGCCATGTCCTCTCATCCTTTGGCAACTCTTCCTTGGAAAAACACTCCCCCTTGTACCCTATTTATACCCTTGAGATATTTGAAGGTCTTGATCATGTCACCCCTCTTCCTCCTTGCTTCCAGTGAATACTTATTCAGTTCTCTCAGCCTCTCCTAATAAGTCATTCCCTGCAGATCCCTCATCATTCTTGTAGCCCTCCTTTGCACCACCTCCAGCCTATCTATCAATTTATTTATTTATTGAAGTAATCAGATATATGCCTTTGAACAAAATGTTCATTTACAAAGGTTCCTCATCAGTAACAGAAAACAAAACGATGATGTAAAATCATACACAGTAAAGTACCTAGGGATTGGCGAGAGGCAAATATGATGCCAATCCATAAAGGGGGGGGTCAAGGGAAGTGCCAAGTAACTATAGACCCATCAGTTTGACATTGGTGGTGGGAAAATTAATGGAGAGTATACTGAAGGAATGTTTGGGGGTGTTCTTGGAGGAGATGGGAGGTCTGGATAATCGGCAACATGGGTTTGTGCCAGGTAGATCATGTCAAACTAACCTTGTGGAGTTCTATGAATAGGTAACATCTGAACTGGACAGGGGAAAACCTGTGGATGTACTAGTCTTAGACTTCAGCAAGGCGTTTGACTCAGTCCCCCACAATGGCCTGGTGGAGAAACTATCGGGTTGGGTGTGGGCCCACTGATGCTCAGATGGATAGGAAACTGGCTGGCTGGATGTAGTCAGAGAGTAGTGGTCAGTGGGGAGCTCTTGAACCCTAAAGAGGTCAGTAGTGGGGTACCACAAGGCTTGGTCCTGGGGCCGATCCTGTTTAATGCATACATATCTGACATCAGGGAGGGAATAGGGTGTGAAATTAGTCTCTTTGCTGATGACTGCAAGATGGGAGCAGTAGTTGAGGGGGAAGAGGGGAGGTTGGTCCTGCAAGGGGAGCTGGAGACCCTGGTTAGGTAGGTAGGCTCACACCTGAAAATTAAATTTCAAGTCCTCTGAGTGCAAGGTGTTACATCTTGGGTGGAGGATCCCCAAACACGAGTATACCTTGGGGGGGGAGGCGCTGGAGGCCTCAACAGGGGGAAAAAGACCTAGGGGTCATGGTGGATGCTAGTATGAATAACTCTGAGCAGTGCAAGAGAGCAGCTGTAAAAGTAAACAGGATGTTGGGATGCATCGCAAGGAGGATCACCTCAAGGAGCAGGGAAGTGATACTGCCGCTGTACAATGGTCTGGTTAGACCACACCTTGAGTACTGTGTGCAGTACTGGAGACCGCACTTGAAGAGGGACATACAGCTCCTGGAGAGGGTTCAGAGGAGGGCTACCAAGATGATACAAGGACTAGGGGATTTGACGTATGAGGAGAGACTTGAGGAGCTCGGCCTGTTTTCATTGGAGGAGAGGAGATATGGGGGACATGATTGAGGTCTTCAAGTACCTCAAGGGAATACAAAGGGTAAACATGAAGGGGATCTTTAGACTAAAGGAGGGAGGTATCACCAGAGGGCATGGTTTGAAGTTGGAAGGTGGAAGGATGAGGGGGGAAAAGAGGAGGAGGTTTTTCACTGAGAGGGTGGTGGAACCTTGGAACGTGCTGCCTGGTGAGCTGGTTCAGACTTCTACGGTGGAGGGCTTCAAGAGAGGGTGGGACAGGTACAGAAAGAGGAAGTATCTGGGGATGGCCTGGCCCAGGGGGGTCGGGGATGGATGATAGGGGTTTCTGGAACACAAGGGGGTAAGGCCTCAGTAACCAACTAGGGATCTGAGATTCGAGCAGACTCGATAGACCGTAAGGCCTAATCTGCTGGCAATTAGTATGTTAGTATGTTGAAGTTTACAATTAAAATTGAACAAACATGTGGCAGCCTTCAGAAGTATTGTCAAGCAGAACAGACAAAGACTGAACAGCAGAGACCATGTGGCATTGCCAAGCTGCAGCTATGTAGGAAGACATAATAATGGAATTGGTAGTGGTAAGTCCATGGATGTGATCAGAAGTGCATGTGAATAGTGCAACGGGGATGTTTATTGTTTGTTGCAGTCATAGGCAGTGACAGGGGAAAGTACCTTTCATAGTTCCCTTTTGAAGTGGCCAATTTTGGATAGTCCTGCCAACTGCACTGGCAACTCATTCAACCATTGTGGGGCTCAAGCCCTGACTGTGCACTTAGCCAGACTTGTTCTGCAGAATGGGACAGCGAGGGTACCACAAGCCATACTCCTGGTAGGGTAAGGGCTTTGGGCAGAACTTAGGAAGTTTTTCACTCGGGGGGGGGGGTGAGTCTCAAAAGGGCTTTCATACCCAGCAAACAGATCTGGAACATGATCTTGTCCTGCAGTGGGAGCCATCTCACTTGGGTGTAGAGTGTGCAGGTGTGAGTCTTCTATTCGCCCCAAGGACGAAGTGACAGGCTAGATACTTAAACGAATCTACCTGATCTAGTACTGCTCCCTTTGCATTGTGAATGTTTAGTGGTCCTACCTTATTCTCTTCTTCGTACTGGAAAATAACATTATTTTGATCTTTTTGTAGTTCAAGACAAGTTTATTCTGCACAAACCAGTTTTCAATTGAGCTAAAGCTGAGTTGGAGTGCACAGGTGAGTGTTTCCTGGCTGGGGCTACTAGAAGAGATGACAGCATCATCCACATAAAGTAATACCTTTAAGAATGGGCATGTTTCAGGAAGGGTGTTAATAAAGAGGCTGAAAAGGAGGTGTCCCAGTACGGACCCCTGTGGTATTCCTATAGAGACTGGTTTGGTGTTGAATAGGGCACCAGTGAATTTGATTTGCTGTGAACTGCTGGATAGATAGCTGTTGAACCAAATCACAGAATCAGCAGAGAAGACTAATATGTGGAGTTTTGGTAGCAATAGCGAGTGATTGACTAAATCAAAGGCTTTGGTAAGATCTATATCCATAGATGAAGGGAGAGGGCATCCTCTCCATGCAAGATGGCGGCAGTGTGTGAGCTGCCTGAGCTGCTTTAGATTTCTGAGCTTTAAAGTTTTGTTTCAGCTTGTTTTTAGTTTTTATTTATTGCTGTTTATTTGTTTAAGCTTGTTTTTGCCAGTTAGTTAGGCATGTAAGTGATTTATTTAGATATAAAGCATATTTTTTCAGTAATAGGTTAACATGGTTAGCGTGGTCCCACAGTTTTAAGTTTTATTTAAACTGTTAGTGACCCTAAAACTTGATGAATATTGTGAATTGGGGCAAACGTTATAGTTTTGATGTTTGTTTAATGCCTTTCTGTGGCTGTGACTGGTAAATTAAAGCCGCAATTAGCTTCTCCTCTAATGAGACTGTAGAAACTGCAGAGCGTTTTTTGGAGCGTTACTCTGGGAATCTAAGGCCCTGTCCACACTGCCTTCTTGGTAACGGTACAGAGCGGCTAAACCGTTACAGGGTTTTGTTAAAACAGTTCGTGTCTGCATCTGTAACGTTACCACTACCATTTTTAGATCCGATCTCAAGACCTGTTCGGAGGTAGTCTTCAGATTGGAATGAGAACCGTTACACAGTTGGTAACGGTATGCTTACCAGTGTGGATGCTCATCTGCTAGGTGAAATGGTCTTCCATGCTACCAGAATACCGTAGAACGTGAAATACTGAGCAAACATGGATTATTTTCATCAGTACAGACGCAACAGCACCAGCTTGTAATGTTTTCAAAAACGTTACCGTCACAGTACGGATGCATCGTAACGGTAAGGGCAGTAACATTTTTGAGAAGGTTACAGCACTACACGTTGTAATGTGGACAGGGCCCAAGAATTGAGGGAGAATCTTCAGCTCTGGAAGCCTTCGTAAATCTCTCAAAGTGACTGGAATATACTTAGCGTGACTGTGGAGTATAAAATTGTCTGCTTTCACTGCGTGAATCAGCACTGGTGTGGTGCGGTGGGAGTGCACTTAATTATTAGCGCTGGTTGTGGAGTGTGGATCTTATTCTATGTGCCGCCTGTTTGTGGAGTTAACACCGGAGCAGTGAGATAGCCCAAGGTTACAGGTGCAGCATATGGAGGAACAGTGGGAAGTGGTATTTTTCTCCTGGAGTTGATGCTGATGTAGTAAGAGCACATTTCATTTGCAGTGTGCAGAGGATGAAAGAATAACTGAAGTTTCTCCCTCTTTGGATTTTTAGGTGGGTGCTCCTTTCCACTCGGAGTGGACGACTAGCAGGGTTTAGGTTATTTGGGTGTCCAGTGAGGAACTGCTGGATTTGAACCAGAGGGTTTTTCCCTCTGTAGTTGTAGGTAGGGGGACTCATGCGGCTGGTGGGCAGCTGAGGTCTCCAGATTCTCCTCCTATATGGCCTCTTAACTATTGTAGGTCTGTCACTCCAGTGAGGGGAAGATTGCTACCTACCTTTTGGGCCATGGCACCAAAATAAGGATTATTGCTGGTATTGGTTTGCGACTTAGAAGGAACTCAGAGGGGCTTTAGTGGATGATGGTGTGTCCCTCTCGGGGTTCTTAAGGCTTTCTGTGGGGTAGCTATTGCTTACTCCTCAGGGGCCTGTATTCTCTGGTTGCAACCTTCTAGTTTAGCCCTGAGATTGGTATCTTGGCCTGAGTCTCTGAGTGTTTTTGTTGAGGAGGATACTAGAGGAAAAAGGAAAGTAAAATTGGTTCGCCCATTTGGAGGAACTATTTGGTGTCAGATTGGATTGGGAGAGGGTGAGAGCCTCTCCTGCTTTAAGAAATAATTCATCTGAACTTTTAAGATATTCCATATACGTGGACGCTGACCTACTGTTATTATCTTGGGATTCACAACATTTGACTTTGCTTTCTTGAGTTGAGAGAGGGTGAGAGCCTCTCCTGCCCAAAATACTTACTGAATTTTTGGATTTTTATATATTTGGACATTCTGTTATTATTTTCCTTTTTTTGATTGAAATTTTTTTTTTTTCTTTCTTTATTTTATTACATTATAGATTTAGTTTGGGGTGGTTTAGATTTTGTTTCTCTGAGTTTCCCCTGGTGTGAGTGTGTGGGGATTCTCAGAGAAACTATAGGGGTTTTAAAGTTATTGATTTTAACATGTGTAGAAGGCCTACCCCCACGGTCGTACGCTATTTGTCCTTCGCTCATCATGCCCTCCGCCTTTTCTCCCCCTTACCATTACAGTTGTCAACATACCAATTCTGTAGAGCGTTGGGTATTGTGCAAGAGGGAGGAGAGGTTTTGGGAGGTGTGAACAGTGGAGGTCGAATGAGCGGGGACACCGTATTGGGGTAGTGGGAACCAGAAGATGCCCTGAGGTGAAAAGGACTCTGGAACTATGTCATTTTTGTCTGGTCTCCATACTCAAGGGCACCACCAATGATGATGGGCAATTGGTCCGTGCAGCTCCAGATGCCCGTCCAACCCGGGCGGTGTTGTGCAATGCCAGACCCATAAGGAACAAGACTGCAGTTATTGCAGATCTTGTTGGGTCTGTGGATCAGGCATGCATTACTGAGACCTGGCTGGATGAGAATGCGGGTCCGATTTTGTAAGCAGCAGTTCTGTCTGGGTACTCGGTGTTACACCGCCCGAGGTTGGACCACAGGGGGAGGGTTTGCCATCTGTTTCAAGACCGAACTGGGCCTCACAAGTGTACCAGTTGAGGCGGCTGAGTCCTTTGAGTGTATTGTAGTGGCAGGTGTGGGTTGCAGAATTGCTGTCATCTATCATCCACCAGGTGATGAGAAGCGTTTCCTGCAGGAAGTAGCAGACTTCGTCATCGACATGGCATTTGAGTAGCCCAGGCTGATGGTCCTGGGTGACTAACACCTGGGTCGATGACGAACTCGCGCAGTTTGGACACACCCTCCAATTAATGACATCTTTGGTCCTCACACAAGTGCTTACTTCTGCAACTCATAAGGGTGGTCACTCTTTGGACTTAGTCTTCCTCCTCGGGATCGAAGACTTTGACTTGGGGTGGAACCTGTTGGTTGGTCCGATCATTACACTGTGGGGTTCAGTTTTTGCACCCCCCATTGTAGGCCTACCCCATGGAGATGGTCAGGGAGCACTCTTTGTGAGATGTTAGCTCTGCGGGCCTGGCAGTGGCGCTTGACCTATCGGAGTTTTCTGGAGTGAGCAATGATCTTGATGCCTTGGTGTAGGCCTAAACAGGACCATTTCCTCAGCTCTAGATCTAATTACTCCTGTTTGTGTTTGTCCTCTCCCCCTTCGCCCTCGGTCTCCATGGTTTGATGGGACCTTGAGGGAGGTGCGGTGACAAGGACGAAGATTAGAGCGTTGTTGGCGGAGCTCTCACTTTGATGCCGACCATCTTAGATTGATGGAACATTATCAACTCTATCATTCCGCAATCTCCTGTAAGAAGGCAGAGTTCCTGTCTGGGGAGATTGCGGCTGCTCAGAACTGACCAGCTCAGCTTTTTCGAACTGTCGACAGACTGTGCAACCCAGCCTGTCTGCAGGTTTGGAAACCTTTTTCACAAGTGGAGTGTGATAAGCTTGCTCACTTCTTTGCAGCTAAGGTGGCCAACATCAGGGCAGTACTCCAGCCTGCACCCTCTATGGGAGAAGCTGTAGATCGGTGTCTGGCTGCAGCCTCTAGTCTGTCCTGGAATTCCTTTGACCTTGATGCCTTGGTGTTGGCCTAAACAGGACCATTTCCTTGGCTCTAGATCTAATTGCTCCTGTTCGTGTTTGTCATCTCTCCCTTCACCCTCGGTCCCCACGGTTTGATGGGATCTTGAGGGAGATGTGGTGACAAGGATGAAGATTAGAGCGTTGTTGGTGGAGCTCTCCCTTTGATGCCGACCATCTTAAATTGATGGAACATTATCAACTCTATCATTCCGCAATCTCCCGTAAGAAGGCAGAGTTCCTGTCTGGGGAGATTACGGCTGCTCAGAACTGACCAGCTCAGCTTTTTCGAACTGTCGACAGACTGTGCAACCCAGCCTGTCTGCAGGTTTGGAAACCTTTTTCACAAGTGGAGTGTGATAAGCTTGCTCACTTCTTTGCAGCTAAGGTGGCCGACATCAGGGCAGTACTCCAGCCTGCATCTTCTATGGGAGAAGCTGTAGATCGGTGTCTGGCTGCAGCCTCTAGTCTGTCCTGGAATTCCTTTGACTGGCCTGAGTTCATTGATGTCATGAGGATTGTCCAGAGTATGCACTCTACATGTTGTAGTTTGGACCCGGGCCTGAGTTCCCTGATAAAGGGTTGTCATGATACTATCGGCCCAGTCCTAGCACGGATAGTCTGGTGCTCTCTGGATATGGGTGAGTTTCCTAGCTCCCTGAAGGAGGTGGTGGTGACACCTCTGTTGAAGAAAGCTTCCCTGGACCCAGACTGTCATGCTAACTACAGGCCAATCTCTAACCTTCCCTTTGTAGGGAAGGTTATTGAGAAAGTAGTGGCTGTACAGTTGGAGAACCATTTAACCATCCATGACATCTATGAACCACTCCAGTCTGGTTTTCGAAAGAGGCATAGTACCGAGACAGCACTGGTTCAGGTGCTCAATGATCTCCTGATGGCTAGAGATCAAAAGAGCTGCTCCATCTTGGTTCTTCTCGATCTGTCTTCAGCCTTTGACACTGTGGATGATGGGGTACTTCTCGAGCGCTTGGAGTTCATCTGTGGCCTGTCAGGTACAGTCCTCAGTTGATTTAGATCTTTTCTTGCAGAGAGAACTCAGAGGGTGGTGTCGGGGATTAATTCTTCCTGCCCAGTCTCTCTGTCATGTGGGGTTCTCCAGGGCTTGGTGTTGTCCGCCATGTTTTTCGCAGTGTATATGCTGCCCCTCGGAGACATTGTAAGAAGGTATGGACTGAGGTTTCATTGCTATGCAGATGATACCCAGCTCTACCTATCTTTTGCATCTGACCAGGATAGCGCTCTCTCAGTATTTCATAGCTGCCTCACTGAAATCCAGAGCTGGATGAATTCAAGCTGGCTGAAGTTGAATTTGGAGAAGACTGAGGTAATGGTTGTGGACCCGGGTCACAGGGTAGAAGGGACAGGAGCTGGTTTACCCTTGGGTTTATTTCTGGGGGGTGTCCAGCTCCCTACTTCTGAGCAGGTGCGGAACCTGGGGGTGGTTTTGACAATGAGCTGACACTGCATTTGCAGGTGTCGGCAGTTGTCAAACTATCCTTTTACCATCTTAGGAACATCGCCAGGATTAAGCACCTTGTTCCATCCAGCAATCTGTGTACACTGATCCACGCTTTTGTGACTTCATGTCTTGATTATTGCAACTGTCTTTATCTAGGGCTTCCTGGGGTTGATATCCGTCGCTTGCAGCTGGTGCAGAACACTGTGGCCCGGTTATTGATGGGTACTTCCCGTGCCTGTCATATTTCTCTGGTTCTGCGTGATCTGCACTGGCTGCCAATACAGTGGCGGATCACCTTTAAATTTGGTCTTTTGACTTACAAAGCCCTACACGGACAGGGCCCGGACTACTTGAAAGAGCTTCTGGTGCCCTACTGCCCTAAGCGATCTCTCCGCTCCAGCTGGACGAAGGGTTGCTAGAGATTCCGAGGGTTTCTTTAAAATCTTCAGGAGCTCGTGCATTTATGTATGCTGCCCCTACCCTCTGGAATTCTATACCCCATCCGCTTCGTCAGTGTGCATCCGTGGAGGAATTTAAAAGGGCCTTAAAGACCTATTTATGGTCTAAGATCTATCCCGATTGATTATTGGGATGTTATGAGCTCAGATTGATGTTTTATTTGTTTTATCTGTAATTATTGTAAGGCGCCTTGATTTTGAGAAAGGCACAATATAAATAAAGTTTTATTATTATTATTATTATTATAGAAATGGAGCCCAGCAGGTGACCCTTGTAGATGGACTCGTGTAAGAAATTGGTATATTTAATTAGGGCAATGTTGCTACTATGTAGTTTGCCAAACCTGTATCGCAGTTCACATTGTATGTTGTAGTGGCTAATGGAAGATACAAACTGGTCTGATACTATTCTCTCCAGAGCTTTTGATGAGGGGGCAAGAATAGATATAGGCCTATAACTTGAGACTAATGAGTGGTCCCCACTTTTGCGTACTGGGGTAATGAAGGCGGTTTTCCATATGCTGGTGAATTGGGAGTATATGAGTGAGAGATCTATGTCCCTCTTTAGATGAGGCTGCCAAAACTGAATGCTGTACTCGAGATAAGGCCTTACCAGTGTCTTGTAAAGGGACAACAGGACCTCCCTCTTTCTACTTTATGAGAGGTTAACTGTGAGCTAGCATTGTGGCTCAGTGCAGTGTCTTTTGCTGTGCCATTGGCAATCTGAGTTTGGGACTGAACTTTGAACCTTAGATGAGCAGACAGCCAATGCATCATGGAGGTGACAGGGATGCAGCCACACTCCTGAGAAAAGACCACGAAACAGCACCCTCTGTGGCCAGTTTATGAGCAGACTTGGTGTTGGTCAAGAAAGGAGGCTGCTAGCCTGCACTCAAATTGCACTGACACCGCGAGATAAAGTGGGGTGGGGGACTAAAAGATAAAAGGAGGGAAAACAGTTCAGAAAGATATATTCTTGGCAGAACAGAGGTTTCTGATTGGAAGTCTAGTACGTCAGATCTCCGCCCTAAACACCTTCTTCACATTTATGCATAGCTTTTCCAGTGATGAGCAAAATTGCAAAGAATGTTTTATCACAAGCATCCAGGTCAACTGTACTGGTACATAAAAATAGAGGTTTACTCACAGGGTTTATGTTGCGGACTAGCTTTGAGAACAATAAGCATTAAATGTATCAGGACCTTAAATCTTAGAGTCAGCTATCCCACCCAGTTTCTCCGTGGTGCACTGCCGGAGGAAGGATTGCAGGAGAGGGAGTGGCCATGTGTTTTAGAAATGAATTGAAATTGGTGGTGCACCAAGTAGAGGATACCACATCATTTGAATGGGTGACTGTGCGTGGGAATCCAGCTGCAGGCTGCAGAATCATAGATACATAGACACTGCTGGCAGATAAGGGCTATGGCCCACCCAATCTGCCCATTTGAGCTTGTAAGTTCACTTCACGTTTTTCTAGAATCTTTTCCCTCTTACCCCTGACCTTCAGAATTCCCTTATGTCTATCCCATGCATTCTTAAATCCCGTGATGTTTCAGCCCTCACCACTTCCTCTGGCAAGATGTTCCACTTACCCATCACCTTTCTGTGAAGACATTCTTCCTCACATTTCCTCTGAATCTCCCTCCCTCCAACTTCATCCCATGCCTTCTAGTCCTGGAACATCTTTTTCACTGGCAAATAGTATATTCCTGCACCCTGTTCCTCCCTGTAAGGTACTTGTATATCTCTATCATGTCCGCTCCCTCCCTCCTCTCTTCCAGGGAGTACATATTCAAGTCCTTCAGCCTGTCCTTATAGGACCTGTGTTGCAATCCCTGTAGCATCTTTGTTGCCCTCCTCTGAACCTTTTCTACCCTGTCTATGTCCTTACGTATGTAAGGTCTCCAGAACTGTACACTGTACTCCAGGTGGGGCCTCACTAGTGCCTTATATAGTGGAATTATGACCTCCCTTTTCCTGCTGGTGATGCCCCTGCATATGCATCCCAGCATCCTATTTGCTTTATCTGCTGCCTTGTCGCACTGTTTCCCTACCTTGAGGTCATCAGAGATGATAACCCTAAGGTCCCTTTCCTACTTGGTGCATGCTATATCCTCATCCCCCAACTGATATGTTGTTCCAGAGTTTTTGTGCCCCATATGCATTGTCTTGCACTTCTTTGCATTGAATTTCAACTGCCAAACCCTTGACCATTCTTTAAGCTTCTGCAGGTCCCTCCTCATTCTGTCTACACCCTCTGGTGCGTCCACTCTGTTACAAAGCTTCGTGTCATCAGCGAACAGGAAAATTCTGCCTTTTAGGTCCTGTGCAATGTCACTGATGAAGACGTTGAATAGGACTGGTCCCAGCACTGATCCTGTGGTACACCACTAGTCACTCTTCCCTCTGTGGAGTGACAGCCATTTACCACCACCCTCTGTGTCCTGCTACCCAGCCAATTACCTACCCACCGTCCTACTGTCCTGCCCACTCTCATATTCCCCAGTTTGTTTAATAGCCTTCTATGTGGCACAGTGTCAAAGGCCTTGCTGAAGTCCAAATAGTCCACATCCACTTCCCTCCAATGATCCACTTTCCTTGTCACCCAGTCGAAAATCCCAGTGAGGCTGGTCTAGCATGACCCCCCGGTGAAAACAATGCTGCCTTGGTTCCTGTAGTCCATTGGCAACTAGATGTTCCACCAATCTCTCCTTCAGTAGTGCTTCCATGATCTTCCCCACTACCGAGGTCAGGCTGGCTGGTCTGTAGTTCCCCGCATCCTCTTTGTTCCCCCCTTTGTATAAGAGGACTACATCTGCTGTCCTCCAGTCTTTGGGTACCTCCCCTGTTTCCAGTGACTGGTTAAACAGGATTGCCAGAGGTCAGCCACCACCTCTCTTAGTTCCTTTAGGACCCTGGGGTGCACCCCATCTGGCCCCATTGCTTTATCGACTCTTATTCCTTCCAGTTCCTTTAGGACCTTTTCCCATGTAAAGGGACTTGTGTCCATTTCTGTGCCGTTCCCACCCCTTGTACTCCCTTCAGGCCCATTACCCTACTCTTCCTCAGTAAAGACTGAGTAGAAATATCTGTTCAGTATGTCAGCTTTACTGTTGTCATCCTCCACGTAGCCCCCATCCTCCCCCTTCAGTCTCACTAACCCTCCCTTTGCCCTTCTTTTTTCACTTATGTACCTGTAAAAGGTTTTGTCCCCTCTAACCACTGATTTTATGATGCGCTCTTCTGTCTGAGCTTTGGCTTCCCTTACTGGCCTCCCTGCCTCCCTTTGCTTCTCCTGGTACTTCTCCCTGTCCCCTTCTGCCTGCGTCTTTTTGTATTGCCTGAATGCAATCTTTCTGGTTTTTACTTTCTCTGCTACCTCCTTAGAAAACCATAATGGCCTCCTCTTCCTTTTCCCCTTGCTAACCTGCTTAATGCATAATTCTGATGCTCTTGTAATCCCCATTTTAAATATTGCCCACTGTTTCTCAAACCCTGATTCCCTCCCCATTCCCATTAATGCCTCTTTCAAGCATCTCCCCATTTTCCCAAAGTCTGCCCCCCTACAATCCAGGATACGTGTTTTTGTGTGGTTTGGTTCTGCTCCTTCTGTGACTTCAAACCACAGTGACTGGTGGTCACTGTTCCCCAGGTGCTCCTCCACTGTTACCCCATGACACTGTCCCCGTTTGTGAGTCCAGTATTGATTTCTGCCGAGTTGGTTCCATGACTAGTTGCTTGAGGAAGGCACCTTGAAGGGAGTCCAGGATAAATCTGCTCCTGCTTGATGTTGCTGCTGGGAGGCTCCAGTCCACATCTAGACTATTGAAATCTCCAACCAGCACCACCTCACCCTTGTCTGCCATCCTTTGGATGGCTAGCATCAGCTCCCTATTTGTTTCTTCCTCCTGGGCTGGTGGTCTGTAGAAACACCCTTGTGCGGATGACTGACCCCATTTTCCTTTCCAGCTCAACCCACAGTATCCCTCCCCCATTTTGTTCCTCTTGGATCTCTGTGGTCTTTATGCCATTTTCACATAAACTGCCACTCCTCCTCCCTTCCTGCCTGCCCTGTCTCTTCTCAATATGTTGTAGCTGGGTATGGCCATCTCCCAGTCACGGTTATCATTACTCCAGGTCTCTGTGATGGCCACAATGTCCAGATCTGACTGCGCCATGGCAGCCTCCAGATCCTCCATCTTGTTGCTAAGGCTCCTGGCATTGGCACACATGGCTTTCCATGATGTGAACTCCCTAGACTGTTTAACTGTTCTACTCCAGCCCCCTCCCTGGTTGTCTTTTATCCCTGGGTCTCCCTGCTGTCTGCCCGTTTGTTGAATTTTTCCCCCTTTCTGCCTATCCACCCCTTGGGTGCTTATCTCCATCATTTACACACTGCTTTGTAGAGATATCCACTCCTCCTCTTCACTGGTTCCACTGCTAGCTGTGGGGGGTGGGCAATTAGGTACCCTCCTTGCTAACCTGCCACCCCCCCCCTTGGCTAGTTTAAATGCTTGTCCATGTAGCATTTAAACTTATCATTGAATGCTTGGATTCCCCTCCAGGATGGATGCAGGCTGTCAGGCTTGAACATGCCCCCCATCCCTCCAGGTGGGTCCCCAGTCACCAATGGATCCAAACCCTTCCTCACAGCACCAATTCTTCAACCATGAGTTAAATTTCCTGGTGCATACGCCCCTACTCTCTCCAATGCCTCTCACAGGTAGTACTTCCAAGAAGGTGACAGAAGTAGCTAATTGCTTGAGACCCCTCCCCAATTTCCTAAACTTTTCCTGAACTTCCTTAGGCTCCCCATTTGCCAGGTCACTGGTACCTTGGTGGATAATGACATCCAGCTCACCCTCCCATCTTGTCTTCCCAGTGATCCCCAGGATCTTCCTCCCATCCCTCCATGCCGTGGCATCTGGTAGACACCTCACGTCCCTGTCCTCCCCCTCCTGTGCTCCTGGCTGGATCCCTCTTGTGATAGAGTCCCCCACCAGGATTCACTTCCTTCTCCTGTGGGGTCACCTCCTTGGTTGACCTCCACATCCTTCACTTCCACTTCTCTGGATACCTCCATTTGGTTGTCCCCATTTGCAAGTGTGGCATATGAGTTCTGGAGTGGAATAGGATTTGGGATGTGCCTCTGCCTGACCACCCTAACCATCCCCTAGCCCGCCGTCAGCCAAGTACTCCTCGTTCTTGGCATCCTTTGAGGCAGCGGCGATGGACTGGGTGGTCTCTGGATAGGGGCGAAGGTACTCCTGACCCAGTTTACTTCCACTCTGAGTATGGCTACCTCATCCCACAGTCCAGAGAGATGCCTGCAAATAGGACAGCACCTCGGAGTCCAGAAGATCTGCCTGAATATGGCTGCCCCGCATCCACTGCATTGCACCACTCCCCACATTATGCTGCACTTATACTGCTATTCCAGTACTTCTCTGTTACTGAAGCTCTCCTTGTAGTTCCCTCTATTAATTTACTGTCCTGACAATCCTGCCACCGATCCTCAGATATTTTTTTAAAGAAGAAAAACAAATAAAAAAAAAGAGTCAAAACACTTGTGCCAAGGGCGTGCTTCCTCCCCCTTATGCCCCTCCTACTCCACAACCCCTGCTATTCCGTTTGCTTAGCTCCCGTCAATCAGATTTAACAGGGCATATACTGAAAAGTTGGGGGCAGGAGGGGGGCCGGAATTTGCAGCAAGTAAAGACAGCAAAGGAAAACAGCACCACTACAAGTACACCAAACTAGGTTTTAAATTTTCAACAGCCCACAAACAATTCTAATTAAAGACAGCAAATAAATAACAGTACCACTAAAAGCCCACAAATCTAGGTTTAAAACAAAAACAGCAAGTAAAGACAGCAAAGGAAAACAGCACCACTACAAGCACACCAAACTAGGTTTTAAATTTTCAACAGCCCAAAAACAATTCTAAGTAAAGACAGCAAAGAAATAACAGTACCACTAAAAGCCCGCAAATCTAGGTTTAAAACAAAAAGAACAATGAGCAAGTACTGCTCTGCATTGAAATGAATCTGGATCCTTCCCCTTCTGGCCTCAGATACTCGTATACTGGCCTCCCGGACACGAGAGGTATTTTCTGTAGGAAATTGCAGACTTCATCACTAACAGAGTGCTGGAGTTGCCCAGGTGGCTTATTCTGGGTAATTGCAATGCTTGGGTTATCAATGAACTCTCACAGTTTGGTCAAGATTTCCTCCAGGTATGGAATCCCTGGGTCCTGCACAAGTTATTACTTCTGTGACCCACAAGCACAGCCATGTCTTGAACTTGATATTTACTCTGGAGCTCAGGATTGGGGATCTCAAAATTGATCTGGTCAGCTGGTCAGATACCTGTACCATCAGGTTCCCTTTCAGGGCCCCCTCTTGTAGTCCACCCCATTTGTGAGGGCTACAGCCAGAGGAATGATTGGTAGTGCTGGATACATCGAGTATGTTGGTGGCATGTGCCATGGGACTGGAGGAAACTGTGATGGCCTATAATAGGGATATTGGGGTTACTTTCGATCTCATGGCACCAATTTGTGTATGTCCACTGGTTTTGCACCTTAACTTGCCAATTTATGACAGTGAGCTAAGAGAGTTCAAAGCAAAGGGACAGATGTTGGAGCATTGTTAGAGGAGATCCAGGGCCCAGAGGACAGACTGGCTTTGCTTGCTCATCATGGTGATTATCCAAGGGGCCATCACCCAAAAGAAGGCAGGGGGTTTCTATCTAGCCACATTGCCACTGGGAGAAATCAACCAGCTCAACTCTTTCAGATGGTAGGCAGGCATCTTCATCCAGATTATCTGGACCTTGTTAGAGCTTTTTCACCTGCAAAATGTGAAGAGTTTGCTTTATTCTTCTTGAAGAGGGATATCACCAAGTGGGCCATTGCAACCCACCAGTGTTGAGCCTATGTGTTGCAGGTGCATGCAGTTGTCATGAGGTGTTTAGACCAGTGACGATGGAGAAGATCATGTGATCCCGCTCCACAAGAGTGGTAGCAGGGAGGAGGCAGGGAACTACAGACCGGTCAGTCATACCTCAGTAGTGGGCAAGATTATGGAGGCACTCCTTAAGGAAAGGATAGTGCAACACCTGGAATCCATAGGGGCACAGGATCCAAGACAGCATGGGTTTACAAAAAGGAAGGTCCTGTCAAACTAATCTCATAGATTTCTTTGACTGGGTAACCAGAGTGGTGGACCAAGGGGTAGCAGTTGATGTCGCCTACCTTGACTTCAGCAAAGCTTTTGACACTGTTCCACATAGAAGATTGATAAATAAGCTAGGTAGGCTCGGGTGGGTCAGAAGTTGGTCAACTGGGTGGCAAACTGGTTGACTGGCAGAAAACAGAGAGTGGTGGTAAATGGTATACAGTCAGAAGAGATGCAAGTCACAAGTGGGTACCTCAGGGATCAGTCCTGGGGCCAGTCCTATTCAACATCTTCATCAGTGACCTCGCAGATGGACTAGAGGGTAAGGCTTGTCTGTTTGCAGATGACACCAAGATCTGCAACAGAGTAGATGATCCAGATGGGGTGGGCAGAATGAGAAGAGATCTGGATAAACTAGCAGAATGGTCAGAAGAGTGGCAACTGGGATTTAATGCAAAGAAGTGCAAAATCATGCACATAGGAAGAGAAACCCTGAAGCCACTTATAGGCTGGGAGGGAGTTGCTAGCAGTCACAAAGGAAGAAAGAGACTTGGGCATCATCATCACTGATGACCTAAAATCATCAAGCAGACCTCTAAAGCAGTAGGTAAGGCTAGGGGGTGTTAGAGATGTATTAGTAGGGGTATCACAAGTCGTAAGAGGGAGGGTAATAATCCCTCTGTACAAGACATTGGTTAGGCCCCATCTGGAGTACTTGCAGTATTGGAGGCCACCTTCACAAGGACATTAACCAAATTGAGGCAGTCCAGAGAAGGGCAACCAAAATGGTGCAGGGACTGCATCAGAAGACATATGAGGACAGATTAACGGAGCTCAATATGTATACCCTTGAGCAAAGGAGGAGAGAGGTGATATGATCGAGACATTTAAACACCTTAAGGGCATAAACAAGGTGAAAGAGTCTAACATGTTTAAATGTAAGAAAAATAGCAGGACAAGAGGACACAGCATGAGATTAGAGGGAGGCCGATTAAGGGGGAATGTGAGGAAATTCTTTTTCACAGAAAGGGTGGTAGATGCATGGAATGGCTTACCACAAGAAGTGGTGGCTATGAATACAGTGCAGGGCTTCAAACAGGCATGGGATAGGCATAAGGGAGCAATACAAATGACTATGAATAGATAGGTCACTGACAGAGCAAAGGCCGATGGCACATTTATAAGGTAGAAAAAGAAATGGGCAGACTGGATGGGCCTTGCGGTCCTTATCTGCCGTCAACTTCTATGTTTCTATGTTTCTGTGTAAGATGAGTGAGATGATTTCTGAGCTGCAGATAACATTTTGTGAACTGGACCCATGCCCGACATGACTAGTAATGAGTTGTGTTATGCAACTGGGCTCAGTGTTTACTGAGATAGTTCAGTACTCCATACCGGAGATACTTTTCCTGGCTGCATTGAAAAATGTGCTGGTGAGACCCCTTCTGAAAAAACATCATTGGATCCAGATGTCTTGGTGAATTACCAACCAGTCTCTAAACCTGCCATTTTTGGGCAAGGTTATTGAGAAGGTGACCAATGAGCATCTCCAGTCTGGTTTTAGGTCAAACCATAGTACACAGACTGCACTGCTCAGGGTGCACCATTACCTGCTCAGGGCGAGAGATAGAGGAGAGCAATCAGTTCTTGTTCTTCTTGATCTATCCTCAGCTTTTGACATCGTGGACCATGGGTTGCTATTGGACAGGCTCAGGGAATAAGTGGGATCATTGGTAAAGTCATCTGCTGGTTTGAGTCCTGTCTCAGTGGCAGGACATAGAGGGTGATGTTGGAAAGGTTCTCTTCATCCCTGGTGTCATTGTCCTGTGGCATACCCCAGGGCTCAGACCTCTCACCAGTGTTGTTTGTGGTGTCTATGCTGCCCCCAGGAGGATCATTACACAGCATGAGCGTGGGTTTCACTGTTATGCAGATGATACCCAGCTCTAGCTGTCTTTTGCACACTGGACACCAGGTGTGGTCAATGTGCTGAATAGATGCTTGGCCAAGATCCAGGACTGGATGTCATTGAGCTGGTTAAGACTCAGCTCTGACAAGACTGAAATACTGGTTGTTGAGCTAGTTGTAGAGGGGATGTTGCAGCTACCAAGCAGGGGATGGAGTTTCAGCTCAGTTACTCTAAGCTTATGGCTGCCACTGAGGTGAAGAATCTGGGAGTTATTCTGGATAAGGGGCTGACATTTGAGGCTTAGGTGTCGGTAATAGTCTGGAGTGACTTTTATCACCTCAGGTACATCAGTTGGATTAAATCCCATATTCCTCCTAGAGGACTGGTGATGCTAGTGCATGCACTTGTCATTTCCTGGCTCAACTACTACAGTGGTCTGTACCTCAGGATCAGTGAAGGTATGCTACGGCACCTGCAGCTGGTGCAAAATGCAGCTGCTGGACTGCTGACCAACCTTTTGAGGTCATGTCATGTCTCCCCTGTGTGGGTGATATGTACTGGCTGCCAGTTAAGTGATGTATGTCCTTCAAAGTTGGCTTGCTGACTTACAAGGCCCTACAAGGGCTGGGCCCGGGCTACCTGGTTGATCTCCTGCACCCTTATGTGCGCTCATGCCCTCTCTGCTCCACTGAGAAAAGCCTCCTTGTGGTACCCAGGGCAAGGCTGAAAACCTCAGGAGACCAGGCATTGGAGGTAGATGGCCAGGTCCTATGGAACTCGCTCCTGAGGGCCCTGAGAGAGGCCCCCCTTAGTGGAGACCTTTGAAAGGGGTCTTAAGACCTTTCTGTTCTGTCAAGCATTTGGGGAATAATCTTCTGATATACCATTAACGCACATCCCAGTTATGCAATGTATTTATTATATTGCTTTTTTGCTGCTAAGTTTAATGAGATAATTATTTATAATTACTGGTGACCCCCTTTATCACACTGTTTACAAGTGTCTCCAAAACACTGCAATAACCCGAAAACAAGTTATTATGGCATTCATAAAACTTTCTTTCACCAGCAGTGTCATTGATGTGCCACTCAATCATACCGTGCCACTTCATTGGTTCATGGTGTGTGTGTGGGCGGCTGAACAGTATCACAAAAATGGTGGCTCTGTTTTCCATTTACCAAGGAACTGCAATTGTCTCCCAATCTTTACATGAGATTTAACTGGGTTTTTAGATGTGAGATTAGAAAACTAAAGAGCCAGACATCCGTATAGATGCAGTGCTGTGTGTTTTCAATTTTATGAGCGAGAGTGTGGTCTCGGAGAGTGACACTCTGACAGGGTACTTGACCACTGGTTCTCCTTGGATCACACAGAACTTCCTGCAGCCCCCTTATCCCCCAGTGTAACAACCCATTCTCCAGGTAGAGCCTTGTTGTTAACTAGCCTCCCAATCTTTATTGGATTTTTTTTTAATTCTTTCCCTGGTTTATCCTGCCTTTTGAATATAAAAAATTATATATCTGGTTGATCCCGTTGTGTCTCCAGATCGGGAGATGCTGAGTCCAATCCAGGACAGGCTGTAGCTGACAACGTAGCTGACAGATTTTAAAAAAGTCCATATGATAGAGTAAGTGAGAAAGGGGGTGTGTGTGTGTGTGTGTGTGTGTGTGTGTGTGTGTGTGTGTGAGCAAGTGAGAGAGTGTCTGTGTCTGAATGTGTGTATGTGTGAGAGAGAGAGAGAGAGTGCAAGTGAGACAGAAATAGAATGACTGTGTCTGTAGGTAGGGGAGAGAATGTCAACAGAAGACAGACTGACATTGATTATCTTGGGGATTAACTCCTTGCACCAGTAATTATAAAAAAATAATAAGCAAGTGTGTGTTAATGTTTTTCTTTCACACCCTCGGTATGTGATGACCTCATAAACCTCTTGAGCTTCACTCTCGAGGTTTATGGGTCATCGCACATCTCAGGTGTGGAAACAAAATCCATAACACACTTGCCTATCCATTATTCTCTATATTATGGTGCCCCTATAGTTAGGATTGAGCAAGGTGTTCAATGTTAAACCTCTAACTTTGCACCTTAATAACTTAGGCAGCGTTTAATGCAATTAGCTGAAATTTTGCATGTGTTGTCTAGGAGGCAAAGTCTAAATATGTGAAAAGTTTTGTTATGGCAGTTTGCTCGGTTTCTGAGATCAAGATATGTAATTTTCCTGCAGACATCTAATTTTTTTTCTATACTAAACATGGGATTTAGGTTTGTTCTCATCTATAGCCTACACGGAATGGATTTTTTTCCCTAAAACTTTTCAGGATAAAAGCATGCTGTGCCAAGGTAGTGCCTTTGGAAGGTTTTATTAAAAAATTAAATGATTCCAGAGATATAAGGATTTAAAGTTTAGTTTTTTTTCTGTTCTGAGCATGCTCATTAGGGTCTTTGGATAATGTTCTGATATGACACCAACATTTCTGGGTCAAAAGACCATTTCTGGTTTCTCCCCACTTGTTTCTCAGAGCACAAAACATTTTTTTGTGCTATGAGAGTGATCATCTTGTTTCTTTTCCCCTTGAAAAAAAAATTGGAAAATACATAAATAGCGTCATTTAAAAACAAACACCTGAACCTAGCTAACTGGGACCTATTTGGCTAGATTCTGATGTTTATTTTTTAAAATAATGGTCAGAAATATATTTTCTGGGCACCCCAAAATCCAGAGTGCCCAGTTTAGCAAGAGAAGTCATTTGCCCATGTTCTCTTTATGAAAACAGCAGGATTTTCTTGAGTTCTGCAGCCACAGCTGGAAGTCGTGCTGCAGGCTGCAGTGAACGCAGTGATCCACTGATCCCCTATTCTGTTTGCCTGTCTTTGTCTCTCTCATTCGCTGTCTATCTAGCTATCTCTGTCTGTCTAGCTAGCTATCTCTGTCTGTCTACCTAGCTATCTCTATCTGTCTGTATGTCTATCAATCTAACTATATGTTTATTAAGCAGACTGGGGTGCCCACCCCTGTACCAGTTCTTTCTCCCCTTCTCCTCCAGGACACCCACCCACAGTTCCCAATGTTTATATTGTTTATTGTAATTTATAAGCAGATTGGGATGCCCTCCCCTGCTACCACTTCTTGTGACTCCCTCTCCTCCAGGTCATCCCCAACTTCCCACTCTACATACACAGTAGCACCAAGGTGCACATCCCTGATGCTGCCAAACAGTAGCCCGACACTGGGGTACCCAGTCCCCAGTATCAAAATGCATGTTACTAATCCCTGAAAAAAGGAAAACCATCCCTCATTGTTTTTTCCATCCCTCGCTGATCTGACCCCCCAACCCTGACCTCCCACTCAGCACACCCCACAGCTCCCACACACCCTTGCTCACCTGAACATGCTCCACAATGAAGATCCACTCTCCAATTGAAGACACGTCTTGCTGCTGGAACCAGCGAATGCAATATGAGAAACTAAGGAAAGTGCGGCTCAATGTATTTCAAAGGGGTTTTCAACTTTGATGCATAACTTTGCCAGTTTTGCATATTTTGAGCCCAAATTTGCAACATGGCCTTTTTGGGACCCCACCACTACCATCACTAAAACACCATATGACCAATGGAAGTGGAATTATGAAAATCAGGACCGAAAGGCTTTTTTGTGGTTGTGTGGTGAAATCCCTTTTCCAGCAGGATTTGAACATTTTCACCATCCTTGTTCATGAGGTGGGCTAATAAGAAGGCTATGTTGAAAATTTGGGGTCACAATATTTTAAAATGGCAAAGTTATGAGTGTAAATTGAAATTTTGCAACACACGCTCATAATTTTGGTAATTTTAAATAGTTTGACCCCAAACTTTCAACATAGCCATTTAGTCACATCACCTCATGAATGTGGCACAGAATAATGTTGATGTTGCATGCCATCACCTTTTGAGTGGGTTTTGAAACATTTCTCCATCCCTGTTCATGAGGTGGGGTCATAAGAAGGCTATGTTGAGAATTTGGGGTAAAAATATTACAAAACAACAAAGTTATAAGTGTATGTTGAAATGTTGCTAAACATGATCATACCTGTGTCACCTGCACCACAGAATGATATTTTGGCCAAGATTTGAACATTTTCACCTACCAGGTTCTTGAGGTGGGTTATTATCAAGGCTATGTTGAAAATTTGGGGTCTCAATATTAAAAAACAACACAGTTATGAAGGTACAGTGACTTTCCTACACATGTTCATAACTTTGGTAATTTTTTTTTACATCCAACACTGCATAGAAGGGCAGGGTCAGCAGTGTACTACACTTCCCTAGGTGGATGGAGGCTTCCCTTGGCACATGGCCCAGGTGGCCGTGCGCATCTGCATCTATTCACCGTGAAACAGAATACGATCCCATTATCTCAAAAAGAAAGCGCATTCTTTGCAAATTACTTTGTTACTGCACCAGTTAGGGTAACTTAATGCCACAAAAGTAGGGAAATGTGGTGTTAGGGTTTCCACTGTAACTCCCCACTCCTAACACCCCCCAAGTGGCAAAAGGAAAAAAACATTAGGGTTTGGGGTCTCCAGGGTCTTGGCAGATTAGTGGTGGGGTCTTCCTTGGAGTTGTCAACCCTAATGCTCATCCCTCTCCCCAAGCTTGTAGGCTCCAATCCAAAGCACAAGATACAGCTCCAAAGCACTGCTTCATAGTGATACACTCTTCAAAGGCAGAGAAGTATGTTTTGCCACATGTTGCCAACACAATTTATTGTAACTTTCTTCATGTAGGGCCCAGGATCATGTGTGGCATTGTTTGTTCACAGAATGGGGTGAGCGTTGGGGTTGACAACCCCAAGAGAGACCCCACCAATGATTCGCCAAGACTCTGGAGACCCAAAACCCTAATATTTTTTTCCTTTTGCTGCTTGGGGGGTAAGGATAGGGAGTTAGGGTGGAAACCCTAATGCCACATTTCCCTACTTTTGAGGCATTAAGTTACCCTAAAGGGTACATTAATTACATGTTTTGCAAAGAATATATTTATTAGTGATGTTTCATTTATTTCTTGTTAGTTTATTGTGTATTCTACTGATGCACTATATTGTAATGGTACTCTGAGCCTCCAGGGAGGGGCACCAGATTCAAACAAAAGCTACTACATAGAAGCATAGAAACATAGAAATGGATGGCAGATAAGTACCGCTTGGCCCACCCAGTCTGCCCATTTTCCTACCTGATGGATACACTGCAGATTCTAGTTAATCAACAGCTCACTTCCTCCTACACCCACTAGAATTGCCTTATGTCGGTCCCATGCATTCTTGAATTCTCCCACTGTTCATGACTCCACAGCCTCTTCAGGAAGGCTGTTCCATGCATCCACAACCCTCTCTGTGAAAAAATACTTTCTAATATTACCTCTGAGCTGTTCCCTCTATCTTCAAATTGTGCCCCCTTGTTCTTGCACATCTCTTTTTCTGAAAGATACTACCCTCTTGTACTTTGTTAATTCCCCTGAGATACTTGAAAGTTTCTATCATGTCCCCCCTCTCCCGCCTTTCCTCAAGGGTATACAAATTAAGCTGCTTTAGTCTCTCCTCATATGTCTTCTGGTGCAGACCCTTCACCATTTTGGTTGCCCTCCCCTGAACAGCCTCCACTCTGTCTATGTCTTTGCAGAGGTGGGGTATACAGAATTACACGCAGTACTCTAGATGGGGTCTCACCAATTGTCTGTACAGAGGGATAATAACTTCCTGCTTTCTACTGTTGATGCCTCTCCCTATGCATCCTAGTATCCCCCCTGCCCTCCTTACTGCCTTCTCACATTGCTTGCCCACCTTTAGGTCATCCGATATAATTACTACTAGGTCTTTTTCGATTTTTGTTGTTGTTAATATCTCACCCCCCATTGTGTACTCTTCCCCTGGGTTTTTGTTTCCCAGATGCATTACCTTGCACTTCTTTGCATTGAATCTGAGCTGCCATATATTTGACCATTCCTCCAACCTTGCCAAGTCCCCTTTCATTCTGTCCACCCCACCTTGTGTATCAACCCTGTTGCAGATCTTTGTGTCATCTGCAAAGAGACATACTTTTCCTTCCAGGTGCTCTCCAATATCACCTATAGAGACATTAAAGTGGACCAGTCCCAGTACTGAACCCTGCGGTGCCTCACTAGTTACCCTACTTTCTTTACTGTGGACTCCATTTACTATTACCCTTTACGTCCTGTTGTCCAGCCAGTTTTTTTATCCAGGCTACCACCTTGGGACCCACTCCTAGGCTGGCTAACTTGTATATTAATCATTTGTGTGAGACTGTCAAATGCCTTGCTAAAATCTAGGTAGGCTAAATCCACAGCCCCTCCCTGATCTACTACTTTGGTCACCGAGTCAAAGAAATCTATTAGGTTCATCTGACATGACCTTCCTGCTGTGAAATCATGCTGTCTTGGGTCCTGTGCCCCACTGGCCTCTAGGTACTCAACAGTTCTTTCCTTCAGAAGTGATTCCATCATTTTCCCTACCACTGAGGTCAAATTAACTGGTCTATGGTTTTCTGTCTCTGCCCTGCTCCCACTTTTGTGAAGTGGAATCACATCTGCCCTCCTCCAGTCCTCAGGTACCACCCCATCCTCCCATGATTTGTTAAAGAGAGTAGTCAGTGGCATTACTAGTTCTACCCTTAGTTCTTTTAGAATTCTGGGGTGATTCCCATCAGGCCCCATTGCTTTGTCCACCCTCAGTTTCAAGAGCTCTTTCAAAACCCTTTCTTCTGTGAATGGACTGGTATCGGACCCCCATTCAGAGTGTTTTTCTTGTTTGGTTTAGGTACCTCCCCCTCCTCTTCCATTGTGAATAATGAACAGAAATATTTCTTCAGTATCCCTGCTTTTTCACTGACACCCTCTACCCACATTCCTTCCCTTTATTAAGTCTCTGTATCCCTCCATTGGTCTTTCTTCACTCCCTAATGTACCTATAAGAGGTTTTATCCCCCTTCTTAACAGAGTTGGCTATCTTTTCCTCAGTTTGTGCCTTTGCTATTCTGACTGCCTTCCCTGCCTCCTTCTGCTTTAACTGATAAAGTTCTCTGTCCTGCTCCTTCTGTGTTTCCTTATATTTTCTGAATGCTATCCATTTCTCCTTAACCTTTCCTTCCACCTCTTTTGAGAACCATAGTGTTTTTTTCCTTCATTTTGTTTTGTTGATTTGCTTCACACAGAGGCTTGTTGCCTCTGTGATGGCTGTTTTGATTATTCCCCATTGTTCCTCCAACCCTCCTTCTTGCCCGTTTGCTAGTGCTTTTCTGAGGCACTCTCTCATTTTCCCAAAGTCAGCCCTCCTAAAGTCCAATACTCTTGTTTTTGTATGGCTTGACTGTATGGCTGTGTTTATTGTGAACCACACTGTTTGGTGGTCACTTGTTCCCAGATGGCTACCCACTTCTAAATCTGAGATCCTTTCTCCTTCCCCATTTGAGAGTACCAGATCTAAGACTTCGCCCTCCCAAGTGGGTTCCAACACTAGCTGTCTGAGGCATGCCCCCTGTAGGGCATCAAGAATACTCCTGGATGTGTCTGCAGCAAAGGTACTCCAGTTAACATCTGACATATTCAGGTCCCCCATCAACAATATTTCCCCTTTTTCTGCCATTCTAAGGATGCCTTCTATCATTTCCTTGTCCATTTCCTCCCCCTGAGATGGGGGTCTGTACACAACTCCCATGCAGATTGTGGTGCAATTTCCTGTCTCCAGGGTGACCCATAGTGACTCATCAACTTCCTGTTTACTCTTCAGTTTTGTTGCTTTAATCCCTTCCCTTATATAGATAGCCACTACTCCTCCTCTGTTACCCACCCTGTCCCTCCTGTAGATTGTGTATCCTGGTATGTTGGCATCCCAGTCATGGTTCTCTGTGTACCATGTTTCAGTGACTGCCACAATATCCAGGCATCCCTCTTTCAGCAAGACCACTAGTTCAGGGAGCTTGTTACACAGACTGCGGGCATTGGTACTCATCGCCTTCCATTTTTGATGTCCTTACCCCCTTTTAGCCACATCCCTGTCCTTACTGCTTTTTTCTACATTTACCCCTGTCCTGCTCCCTACTGACTTCTCTACCTTGGTGTTTACCTCTCTAACTACTGTGTTTTGTGGAGGGAGGCTGGGATTTCCCTGCTCCTTTTCAGTGTCTCCCCTCTTGGCTAGTTTAAATGCTTGCCAATGAAGCATTTAAACCTATCACCTAGGATCCTAGTCCCCCGGACAGATGAAGACCATCATGTCAGTATAGGCCTGCATCCCTCCAGGTGGCTCCCCAGTCCCCAGTGAAGCCAAAACCCTGAGCTCCACACCAGTTTTTCAACCATTCATTGAATCCCATGGTGCAGAATACCCTAGCATCATCCTTGCCATATGATATTGCTACTTACAGGAGCAGCACCTGTTAACAACAATGGAAATAATCCAATTGATAGTTAGAACAAATGGAAACATCAATATATAACCACATTATGTAGCCTTTTGCTAAATGAATGTTCTTTTATTATGTATTTGTAAATATTTTACTTATTGACATAGCACATATTTATGCCATTTTTCACTTTATCACACATTGTATCTGTTGCCCCCATGCCTGCCACCACACCTGAACTGATATCTGCAGTATTGCTTTAAAGGCGACTATAGTCAAAATTTGCAAAAACATATGTTATGCAGCATGTTTTGATTTTTGTGTGTAGTCCTGGTGTGTCCTTCCCTTTGTTTCTCATTAAGAGTTATTTTCTAAATTAGCCTGTTAGTTGCATGGTAGTTTAATGGCCCCTGGGGAATCTCCATCTTAGCAAGCTTTATTGCTCTTCTTTTTCGACAGTGCCTCTTGTCCCATATGACAATGATGCATCCGGGATCACTGATCCAGCAAGAACTAGATAGGAGCCTGATGTTCTGGCCTCCACTAAATATCTCTAATTCAATATTTTTGCTTTCTACTGTATGTGTGTGTCAGATCTAGCCAGCAGGGGTAAATGTTCTGTGTTTATAACTTTTCATTTCCTCAAACAACACACAGCCATGAAAAGCACACAGATCAACCCAGATCATAAATGTTGCAATTAGTAAAGACTCTTAGCTGTTTTCTTACAGAATAATCCACTCAATTGGCCTTCGCGTATTTGCTAAATTGTAAATGTAGCCATTAGTGCTCACTGGATAAGGAAAGTTACTTAATATCACAGCTCTGCTACCATAAAATTGACTCTAAACCAGTGTTTCCTAAATCCATGGTCCCGTATACAGCACTGTCACAAGGGACAGGAGGCATAGTAGGAACAAGAAAAACAATAAACCATGCTAAGATGGAAATCCCCAGGGCCATAAAACTAGTAGGATAATTAATAAAATCTCCTAATAGCAGACAAAGGGAAGGACACACTAGGGGCACACACAAAATAAAATCAAAACACTTTGCACAACATATGTTTTTGCAAATTCTGACTGTAGTACTCCTTTAAGATACCATCATATGAGTTTTACTGAAGCTGGGGGAGATGCCTTTGATAAAACAGAATTGTGCACAAAAACATTTAGGATGAGGGCTATAGCGCTCTCCTGTTTGTGAGATCACCCATTTGACAGTATAAGTATACCTTGGAAGTAAACCATTCCTGACAAAGATGTGAACAACATCTGCCACGGATATTCAGGCGCCATACTGCGAAACATCTGGCTGGACTGCCACAGAGAATTTTGCACCCAAGCAATAAGAAATGCTAATACGTAGGTTCATACATGTCTTTTTAAAATGCTCTTGCAAATAGCAGTTTAAGAGAAGTATTTAACCTATTCTATGGAGGGTGCCTGCCTGATATATTGTATTAAGGGAGAACTTTCCATCTCCTGAGGCCGCTTTCAAAAAAGCATGAACCTTCACCTGATGGCAGATGTGAATCTGATATACTTTACATGCCCTCACCAGAAAATCTAAGGGGAAAGGAGGAGTTCTATGATATAAAAGAGTCCTATCAAATTCAGTCATAGCCAGAACTATAAAGTGACGTGCTACATTACGGGTAGCCAGTGCCATTCCCACAAGGCTGGAGTGATGAGATTGGTCCTTCACTTATATAATGGAATCTTCAGTAGGTGACATAATTCTGGACTAGCATAGTAAAAAGGAATTGTGGTGATGGAAGGGACTTGCTCACTCTTCCTGCTGTCATCAGTAACTAAACCCAATGTGAGAATAGACTCAAATCCAAGCTTATGAGCCGGAATGTAACTGTGCGCATGATGTTTAATCCTCAATGCCATTCCCCTTCAGAATTCTATCTAGTCCTGCTTTTAACTCTTAGGCTGCCAGCAAAATTCGAACATACAGGAATTCTGGACTGATATATCAGTCCGTGGCCCTGCAAGGGTTAAAGCTAACTAGCTTTTTGATTAAGCTCATGTAAAACATGTTTAATAATCTTATCTTGATAAAACAAAATATGTACTTGTGTGTCCAGGTTCTCAGATGAGTTTTTTTGTGACAATTTCCATTTTTATAAGTTGATGCTTGGTTAGAAATGTTTCATGCTACATTTCAGTTTACAACTGTGAAAGACAAGCAATAAAAACTAATCTCCAGTGCACAACATGTAGTCATGATGATTTTAAAATGTACAGCATGTATTAACATATATGGTACTGTAAAACTAATAAAATCTGTTAAAGCAGTGCTTGAAATGAATATTATGGTGGGCTTTACTACATGTACATCATCCTACTGTTGAGCATTAATATGAAGTGTGACGTTCTGGTTTGGTAGATGACAGAAACATAGAAAATATGATGGTAGATAAAGACATGAGGTCCAGCCAGTCTGCCCCAAACCCCTACCTACACCTTACAGGCCTATCGCCACATAGGGTGCTTAGTACTGTAACAATAGTAACCATATATTTCTTAAAAAAGAATTATGAATTATACAAGCAATGATTGAGCTCTTCGTACATAATATCAATACAGTGAGGTGACTTAGTTTGTAGCACCCCCACCTCTGGTCCAGGGGGTCAGCTGGTTGTGGGTTTAAGTCCCACACATGACACTTGGGCTAATACCCAACACTAGCACTGCAGAGTTGCACTAGACAGGTGCTGTGCTGCTGGAGGTACCAATGCTTTAGATGAGACAACAGACTGAGGTCTTTTCATGTCCCTCTCTGATGGCAGCCCAGGACTATCAACGCTAGACAAGGAAGACTGAATGGTCTCATATGTAACACTTGGGTTATTACTTTGGAGCAGTATAGAAGAGAGGTTAGAGTAATGAGTAATGAGCTGTGAATGAGCTTGGTACATCCAGAAGACCTGGGTTTTATTCCTCCAACCTCCACTTGCATACTGTATGACTCTGAGTAAATCACATAACCACCCAGTGCTCCCAGGTCACCCCTGAAAACAGGCACTTGTGCCTAGTGGACCTTATCTGGTTACCAAAGAATAAAATAAAATAAAAAAAAATTCTATGAACTTGTAGCTCACTGAACTTATCTTGTAAATGTTAACTTTTAATAAATCAATACAAACGTAGCACTGACAATGCTGTGATGCACTGGGGTGTGGGAGGCTGCACAGCTGGAGATGCCATTATTTGGATGGGATGTTAAAAGTAGGTTCTTCTTGTCCATTTCTGGTGGCTGCTGCCCAGATGGAAGTTAAAGCTACCATGGCATTTTCTGAAAGAAATGGAGAGCTGTATTTTTATTCACTACCAAGTAGTGCCAGTAATACATACAATACTCTACACAGACTACTAATTAGCATGGTCCTAATAATAATCTCATTGTGTTGCCTTTGTAACTACCCTGAATCCCTCTCTCCTCAGCAGTTGCTGCTCCCTCCTTTCATACTGTCTGTACATTCTATGACATCAGTAACACCATTCCACACAATTCAGATAACTAGCAAGGAGTGGTATAAGTAATTGATGGCATGGAATACCTTAGAAATATGAAATGAAAGCACAGTAGTCGCTTAGGTGAGTGGAACTCTATGTAGATCTGAGGGCACCACAGTGCTAGATTACTTTTTAAATCAAAAACTGGTCAAAACATATCAGAATACATAACTGGCATGGAAATGAAAATGGGAGGGCAGTTAAATATGTAAACATCATTTCCTATTACATTTAATGCATGCTCAGGCTGTATTCTGATACATAAGGCCGAAGGCCAAGTGTCTTCAATCACCCAAGAAGTACATTAATGCATTTTAAACCCATGCCCTGGTGTGGGTTATTGTGCTTATAAAATGGGTAACATTAATTTAGTTTAAAAAACAGACAGAAACATATTAAAAATGAAAAAAAAATGTTGTGGCTATTTATCCACTTGGTAAAGCAGCTCTTATTTTAGTATTTTTGCTGTCTTTTTAGTGTATATGGGAAGTCTGTATATATTTATAGGATGAGGAAAATAAAAACTTATGTTTGTTTACTTTTATTGTTATGCTGTTTACTACTGCGAACTGTGAGTCTCACTCAAGAACTGGTTCACTGCACCATTACTACCGTATGCTTTGCTGCAGCAGTCATCACTCAAGAAACATACTGAACCTTGTGTTGACAGATGGGGAGCATTTCCAGGACGTAGGGGTGGAAGACCCCCTGGCAGGAATCAACCACTGCACAGTGTGGTTCTTCCTCAATCTATATAAGGAGGTGGCCAGAAACAAGACAAAGGTAGTGGACTTCAAAATAGCAGACTTTGGCAGGATGGGAGGCATTCTGGAAGGGCACCTCAACAACCTTCACCCAGACACGGATGCAGACCAGAAATGGGCAGTCATCTAGCTGGGTCTGGCAGAAGCCACTAACTCATGTACAAAGATCCAAAGTAAGAAGGCCAGGTCCAAAAAACTGAGCTGGTTGAGCAGTGAGGTAGTATAGAGGGTGAGGGAGAAAAGGGCTGTCTTCAGAAGCTATAAGATATCCAAAAGAGAGGAGGACATAGAG
Source organism: Neoceratodus forsteri (assembly GCA_016271365.2). NCBI lineage: Eukaryota > Metazoa > Chordata > Ceratodontiformes > Ceratodontidae > Neoceratodus > Neoceratodus forsteri. The sequence goes on from CM028132.1 coordinate 769,265,595, forward strand.
AAGTATGTGAGGAAATCCAGAGAGGTGAGTAGAGTAGTCAGGGCAGCAAAGGCTTCAAGGGAGCTAAGGCTGGCACAGGGGATCAGAGAAGGGGAAAATGATTTCTTTAGCTATATAAGGGAGAAGATAAGCTGTAAAGATCAGATTGTCAGAATCAAGAAATGTGGAAGGTGGGCAGAAAAGGGGGCAGAGCAGACAGAAGTATTCAATGAGTACTTCTGTTCTGTGTTTACCAGGCAGAGGGATGGGCCTATGCCCCAGGGGAAAGGTGGGGAGAGCAAGGGGGGAGACAGATGGGGAGATCCCAGTGAGCAGGGTGGTGGAGGGCCTTAGGCCCCTTCGGGTGGATAAGGAACCAGGGCCGGACGGCGTGCATCCAAGATCCTGAAGGAGTTGGCGGAAGTCCTGACTGGACCTCTGGCAGACTTGTTCAACACCTCCCTGGGGACTGGGTATGTGCCCCAGGACTGGAGGATGGCACATGTGGTGCCCCTTCATAAGAGTGGGCCCAAGGATGAATCAGGTAACTATGGACCAGCCAGCCTTACCTCCATTGTAGGGCAGCTAATGGAGACTATTCTTAAAGAGAGGTTGGTAATCTTTCTGGAGGAGAATGGTTTCCAGGACAATAGTCAGCATGGGTTTGTCTCAGGCAAATCCTGCCAGACAAACCTGGTTGACTTTTTTGACTGGGTGACAAGGGCACTTGATAGGGACAATGTGGTGGATGTCCTGTATCTGGACTTCAGCAAGGCCTTCAACTCAGAGCCACATGGAAGGTTGACTAGTAAGCCGAAAAACCTGGGATCAGGGAAGAAACTGGTTGGATCGGTTAGGAGCTGGCTGCAGGACAAACAACAGTGGGTAGTTGTAGGGGGAGAACTCTCGACTCCAAGAGCTGTAACCAGTGGGGTCCCACAAGGCTGGGTACTAGGACCAGTGCTATTTAATATCTTCATTGCCAACATATCAGACGGGCTTAGGAGCAAAATCAGCCTTTTTGCAGATGACACAAAGATCGGGGTGGAGGTGGATAGTGTGGAAGGGGGCAGGTACTCCAAGAGGATCTAGCAAGATCTGAGAGCTGGTCAGACACATGGCAGATGGGGTTCAATGATAAGACGTGCAAAGGCATGCACTTGGGAGCCAGGAACCCTGGTAATTGCTACTGGCTGGGGGGAGTGCAGTTATCCACTTCATTAGAGGAGAAGGATCTGAGGGTACTAGTCACAGGGTCTATGAATCACTCAGCGCAGTGTAGGAAGACGGCAGCCAAGGCTAATAAGATGTTGGGGTGCATTGCCAGGGGACTCACCTCTAGGAGACAGGAAGTTATTATGCCACTGTACAGGTCACTAGTGGAACCTCACTTGGCGTATTATGTGCAGTTCTGGTGCTCCTATTTAAAGATGGACATCAAACTACTGGAGGGGGTCCAGCGCAGGGTGACAAAGATGATCCTTGGTCTGGGGGACAAACCATATGAGGAATGGCTGGAGGAGCTCAACATGTATTCCCTGGAGGATAGAAGGGAGAGAGGGAATATGACTGAGACCTTCAAATACTTAAAGGGCATGAACAGGATTAGTACTGAGGGCAAGTTTAGATTAGAGGGGGGGAGGGACACAAGGGGACAGTCTGAAACTGGAGGGTGGAAGATTCAGAAAGGAAATCAGGAGGCACAACTTCACGGAAAGGGTGGTAGCGAGGTGGAATGAACTGCCAGAAAAGGTGATATCACTGAAATCTGTGGGCAGTTTTAAGAGGGGGTGGGACAAGATCAAAGATTAGATCAAACCTGGGAAGGGGGGAGTCGGCAGAAGGGGGCAATATATCAGATGGATGGACGAGAGGGGGCAGCTGCAGTAGATTAGACTGGGAGCTGCGCACTCGACCATATGACCTGTATCTGCTAGCATTTTTGTATGTTCATAAGAAGTCTTATGAAAGCATTTAACCTTGCCACACACAGACACACATAGAGTTTGTACATTTTGTGTCCCTAACTCTTTATTTTCACCATTTAAAAGCCACAAGAATGGTGATGCAAACCAGTGGAGAAAAGGGGTGTGCGACCCTGGAGAAACAGCTTGCTGACTTGACAGAAGATTAACAGCCATGGCAGTGTTCAGCTGATGTAACAGATATTGTGGCAATACCAGAGTTGGTGTGATCACCAGAGTTGAGGGAGACCATAAAATCAGTACTAAGCCTATGGAGGAACTTGTAGTGATAGTCAAATATATTATGCAGCATCAGTGTGGTAATCTAATGTCTAGAGATGTTACACATTTTTGTACCGCTGACAAAGTTGGTGCAAATCTGCAGTAATTTGCGATTCATGAAGTTTGCAAATTCAGCAGCAGACACACCAAATTCGTGAGCAGATCTTTTTTTAACTGAAAAAAAATCCTCCCCACCCACTGTGCTGAAAAAAATTCCCTCCCTACACCCAAAAATTATTAAAACCATGATAAAACCCCTACCCCTGGCACCCTTCTCCCTCCTGCCCCCCTGTCCCTGTGAAATGCTGCTCCATGGGACCATGCTTGCAAAAGTAATACCTTCCTACCCGCACACAAATACACACCACCTGTCTCCCACCACCCAAGTACCACTGTCTATTAATCCACACAGATCAGTTTGCTCTGTTCAATGTCCATCTCATAATGGTGGGAATGAGTAGTGATGTCTTTGTTCCTAGTAAAACCTGATTGGCTGATAGGTCAACCAATCAGGTTTTACTAAGAGCCAAGACATCACCATTCATTCATTCCCAGACACTGAATAGAGCAGACGCTGTCCAAGGGGGGGGCCATTTTCTTTATTCCACATCGATTTGTGGGTGCTGGTGTGGGGGGAGGAGGGTGGTGGGGAACAGAGGGAGTTGGATGGGGGTCAGGGATTAGGTCTGTGTGGATTTATAGACAATGGAACTTGGGTGTGGGAGGCAGGTGGAGTGTGTTTGGCATGCAGGGGGAGGGATTTACTTTTGCAAGCACAGCATTTTGACGGGGCAGGTGGGGAGGAGGGCACCAGCAGAGGGGTGGCAGGGGGTATCATGGTGGATTTATCCTTTTTGAGTGTGGGAGGGGGTGTAGCATGCAGTTCACATTTCTATTTGCCAGGTGAATTGGCCATTTGCCGTGTGAATTTGGCCGACCCACCTGGTGAATAGCAATGAGAATTGTGATCCTTAGTTTCACAAATTTGCCAGAATTTGCTGATTTTTTTCATGGAGTGAATTTTGACAACTCTGCACGCCACTAATAATGTCCAGTGTGTTATACTCAGGTGGGGGAGAATGTGAGAGTTGTAGCAAAGCTCGAAGGAATGAGAATGAGTGAGGCCTATGAGAAGATGATCGAAATTAAGGAGGATAGCATCAAGAAATTATTAGAGTTAAAATACTGGTAAGGTCCCCTGGACTGGATAATTTGTATCAAAAGGTTCTTTTTTTATATCATATTTTATCTCCCACTGCTAGTAGGACTTGGTAGTGGTAGTACTGACCATCCATGCTCCTTCCCCCCTCCAACTTGTTGGAGATCATGCAGCGTGACAGTGGGGGCTGAATTTTTTTTTGTATATTTCCTGTTGCTTCTTTGTCCCTAAAACCCTACTTCTGAGGGCACCAGCATGAAGGACAAAAGTCCAGGCTGAAGATGTGCTGGCACATGTCTCAGCAAAGTGCCTAATGGCATCCTCCTCTCCCAAAACCATGAGTCCTGTGTCACCACCCATGCATCCACAGGTGATGGTAAAGAGGAGGTGCGACAGCCCTCCCCACCCCTTGGAGGAGGAGGAGAATGTCCTATGGGACATTTAAACCTCCTCCCGTGGCCAGCCCCCAACGAGCCAGGCTTGTTTCTGAACCTGGACTGCCAGTGTCGTGGGTGGTAGTGCTACCACCACGCCGATAGGCCGATCACATCCAAGAGTTCTCAAAGAAATAGCAAATGAGGTAGCTAAACCACTGTCATATATATGTAATAAATCTATTAAATGTTGCATCATTTCTGAAGTGTGGAGGAAGGGAATTGTGGTACCACTTTTTAAAAAGGTGTTAAGACAGATAAGGCAAATTATTGAACAGTCAGCCTCACTTCAATGGTGGTTCAGATCTTGGAGACCTTAGTAAGAGATTTGATAGAGATACACTTGGATAAGGATGACTCAGTGGACAAAATCAATATGGATTTAGGGGCAACATATCTTGCCAAACTACACCTTATTAGTTTCTTGGGTCCTATGAGCAGAGTTCTTGATCAGTGCAGTTCAGTGGATGTTATCTACCTTGACTACAGCAAGGCATTTGACACCATGCCACATAGAGAGTTAGGAATAATGAGAAATGAAACAGCAGTGTGTGGTCATATTACCAGGTTGATGTCAGCATGACCGTCAAGGCAAAAGTAGAGAGCTAGAGTACTTTTTTTTTTTTATCAGAGTGGGACAAGGTAACTAGTGGGGTACCCCATGGCTCAGTCTTGGGGCCCACACTATTTAACATGAATGTTACTAAAATGCAGATTACAAATGGATGACTGGTGAAGTTCACTGATGATGACAAAATTGGAAAGATACTGTAGGTGACCCAGACGTGGATACAGCAAACTTGCATGGACAACCAAACAGGGCTAAGATGTCCTTTAACTTGAATAAATGTACAGTAGTACACTTTGGTGATAACGACAGGAAAGCTTCATATTTTTTTAATGGTGTTCAATTAATGGAATCTACAAGCAAAAAAGATTTGGGGGTCATAATATCTGGCATCAAAAATTCAGCACAATGCGGGCAGGTGGTTAAAGAACACAATGATTGTAAATTGCACTAAGAAAAGCTTTGCAGCAGAGCTAGGGAGGTAATGGTCATGGGTTCCACTGTATGTGGCCCTGGTTAGGACACATGTGGAGTGCTTTGTTCAGTTCTGAGCCCTGCAATATATTTCAGTTAGTAATAGACTTTAACAAGTGCAAAGGGGATACGCCAAATCAAGGGATTATGTGATCTTATATATGATCAGAGGTTGTCAGAGTTAAAGCTGTTTAGTATAGGAAATTACGAGGGTATTTAAACTGGTATCCAGTGATGATAGTGACTGTAAATGAGCAACTGACAAAACAGTGACTCTTCAAGCTTACACTACAGGCTACCCTGTAAGGAGGTAGCGACAAGTAAGATGTAGAGCGAGGAGGCGACTGAAGGAGGGATAGGAAGAGAAGGGAAGGGATAGGGAAGAAGGTTTGTGTGGGGTAGTGTGTCATGCTGCCACTGAGCTAGCTGTGTGGTGTGGTGGCGAGGGTGGCTAGCTTTGGCGCAACAGGTGCTGGGCTTGGAGCTGGGGACCAGGAAAACTTTTACTGCTGCCATTGTTTTTTTTTGTTTTTTTTTGTCAGACTGTCTCCCCATTCCCAACATGCTCCCTCCTGGAGTTGGTTATATTTAGTCAGGAGGGTGTGAGGGGCAAAGTCCCCCCCCCCAACAAGTGGGATCCAGGGTGGCACAACCCCCCCCCCCACACACACACACAATACCATTTTAAGTTACCAGATGTCTTGTTGCCTGCAAGTGTACATCACCGATTTGCTTTTCGGCGATGTGCACTCACTGTAACAGTGATCGCTATTTTGTGATCGCTGTGATGACATGGAACCATATAAACTTGGTATACAGGGCTATAGGGGATGTAGATCTAAGAAATTTGGTTGGACTTGAACTTAAGAGAAGTATCTTTCCTTCCAGAATGCACAGGTTCCAATTAGGAGAATTTTCTAGGACTGAGAAAAGGTGTCAATGGACACCAGAGCATGGGTTTACTGAACATTAATTGACTTCCTCAGTTGTTTCACAACAAGGACTGGAGGTGTGTCTGCCCAAGTAGACACATACCTAGCAGTTTCATGTTTTCTTTAGGTTATACAAAACAGAACCGAATGAATCCAACAGGGCTGTATATAAAGATACAGTACAAAATGTAAGAACTTCATAAAAAGGCTGTCATAACAATACAGACTGGAGGGGTTCACGCTACCCAAATTCCATCCAAGTATTGCTTTTTAGGTTTACTCTTGGTTCCTGGCCTCCCCCTTGTTGTGTAGGAGCTGATGACACAGTTGGCAGTGATCTGTCACAAGCTGGTGTTCACTCTCTCAATGTCGATCAAAGTGCAGTGTTGCCACTCAATGTACAGCTTCAGATGGTAGTGTTGCAGTCTCTAGCATTACCTCCACAGCTGTTCAGGGGCATTCCTGGCTTTTGAAGCCAGTCAACATTTTTTCCTCCTTACAGGCAGCTCTCACTGTGTTTCTCAAGAGGATTCCCTCCCCAGCATATCCAGGTGTTCACCCCCAGAGGGGTGGCTATAACCAGTGCTGGTCAGGTGCACTCAGTTACAGCTCAGATTGCAGAACAATGAAAATCTTTCTTAAAGCTGCAGCTCTCAGCTTCAAATTCAGGTGACATTCAGCATTCAATTACTTTTCATTTCAAGCAGAAAATCTGCTTCTCTCTTTTCTCATCTGGTAGACACACAACCTGTCTCTCTTAGGAATTGACTCCTAATTTTTTTACCCAAACTTACACCAGGTCTCCTGTGTTCCAGGAGTGTCCTGTGGCTTCCTTTCAGGCTCTGCAGTCTGAAAGGCTGAAGGCACCACCCCTGACACCTTTTGCTGTGGAGATGGAGTCAGGGTGTAGCAAGATGGTAGTGGGCTGTAGTGGCTGGGTGCACTGGTCCCCCAATATCTTAGCTTAAAAGAGTTCCTGCCCTGCAAACAAGTTCTGGTGCTCTTGATGTTGTTTGCAAAGTTTGCATTGTCATCTGGTTTAATTGAGGTATCAGCTGAAGAATCCCTGATCCAGTTGCAATTGATGATCATGTGGTTAACTGGTGGCAGATGGCTGCCTTTAATGTGTGTCAGAGAGTCACTTGGGCACAGGCCGAAGAATCCTGCCCTTCTCTTCACTCCCTGTCCCCATCGTAAGTTTCATGGGGGGAGAAAGAGCACTGCTGGGTGCCCAGTTACTGGGAATGATTGTGGAAGTCCAACTAAGCACCCACACTTTGGTGGGGTTACACTAGGGAGAATAAAGAAAGAAGGAGGAAGCATAGATGAAAATGACAAAAATGGAAACATATTAAATGTGTACAGTACTTTAGTTCTGTGTTCACAATAGAAAGTACTGGGTGGCTTCCTGACATCAAAAATAGATTCTAGCCATGGTAGTAATAGTAATAGGTTGGAAATAGGGTACGTAACTGAAGAAGGAGTTTTGAAAGGTCTGCAAGACCATAATGTTGCCAACAATCCAGGATCAGATGGACTGCACCCTAGGGTATTGAAGGAGGTGGGTTAATCACTGACAGCCCCATTGGCAGACCCATTTAATGAATCACTGACTGGGGGAAGGTGTCTGAGGACCATAGCGTGGCAGATGTGATCACTGTGCACAAGAGTGGGGATAAGGAAAACCCCAGTAATAGCAACTGTCTTTCAAAAGATTGCTTAAAGAGTGTTCTCCCCTTAAGAATGTGTGTACCTACACCTGCTGAATACAGCATGGCAGCTCCCTTCCCTCTTGGTTCCCTTCTACTCTTAGCCAGTGTCTTACCTGAACATTGAACCATGTTGCTTCTTCTATGTGGTTTCAAATGAGCCCACTCTTGACGTGCAGTATTATATGTATGAAATTCTGTTACTACCTTGTTGATGTTGCACTGCATGTTACTTCTGTTGTAATGTACAGAATCTCTTGATACCATATTTATGCCGCATTGCATGGGGTCCATACTGAGGTAGGTAAGGAGCGATAAGACTTGCATGTCCATGTTGCTTGTTACTGTGGTTGTACTATTTATACCTGTAATATTGTTCTTTCTCTGTTATTGAAAGTAACTAACTCCGGGTTGTTTCCAAAAAAGGGACACTTATCTCAGTGAGCCAACCCAGTTAACAAAATTCAATAAATCAATCAATCAATAAATGAACCAATAAAACTATAGAACTGTAAACTTGATATCGATAGTGAGCAAGCTGCTGAATTCAATCATAAAGGAACAGATGGCAGATTTTCTGAAAGAAAATAGTGTTACAGACAGAAATCAGCATGCTTTCATGAGGGGAAGGTCATGTCAAATGAATTCAGCTAGGTAACACAGATGGTGGATTGGGACCAGGGAGTTGACATTGTGTACCTGGATTTACGTAAGGGCTTTGATTCAGTGGTGCACAACAGGCTTTTCAGAAGGTGGTGGAAATAGGAATACAGAAAGGACTGAATGGATTGGCAGCTGGTTGTCAGACAGCACCCAGAGTGGACCTGATATGTAAATTCTCTGATGGAATAAAAATCACAAGAGGAATGGCCCAGGGTTGGTCCTGGAACTGGTATGTTTCAATCCAGGGATGTCATGCCAAGAAAATTTCTGTAGAGGGGCACACAATTAAAAATTAGTCTTGAGGGATACTATATTACATTGTCACAGCCTTCCTCTGCCAAGAGGGGTGGGGGCATGAACTCCCAGACTCTATGGCCCTGTATGGATCAGTGACATTGGGGTGAAGTTACAGGAGACAGTCTGTAGCCAACAATACAAAACTCTGTGGGAAGGTACAAAAATGATAAGGAACCAATGGCATGAAAAGGGATTTAGAAAAACTGGAGGTGATGTTCTGAAAATGACACTCAAAATTCAGTCCAATGGCATCACAGTTGAGCATTCAGAGGATGAAAGGGACCCAGAGGTTTTAAATAAACAGCTATTTGAAATCCTTGTGCAGGGTAGCATATGATACAAGCTATTATGATGTTGAGATTTCATTTTTTTATTTTATTTATTTATTTTACAATTTTTGGACAGGGGAAACACATTAAGCTGAGACTTGTTCCCTGGTGCATCCTGGGAGCACAGGAAAGTTAAGTGACTTGCTCATGGTCACACAGTACGCTAGTGGTGGCTCTGGGATTCAAACACAGTTCTCCAAGTTTACAGCTCAGTGTTCTTAAACACTATGCTACACTTACTGCCTCCCTACCTGGATTTACCAGTAGGTTTTCACTAGTCAAAACCAAGAGGTGATATTGCCAGTTGTTGCTGTACAGGTCATTGGTTAGGCAATACCTGGAGTACTGCATGCAGGCTTGGAATCCTCATTTGAAGAAGGATAAGGAAAGAATAGGAGCAATTCAGCAGAGGGCAACAAAAATGATCCAGGGAAAGCAAGGTAGGAGCTATGAAAAAAGACTGAAGAGTCTAAACATGTACTCACTGGAGAAGAGAGAAAGGGAAGAAATGATAGAAACCTACAAATACTGTACATGCAGGGACACAGCAGGATGGACTCCTCAGATTTATTTAAATTAAGGAGTAATACAGCCACCATGGGCTGCAAACTTAATCTAGTATGGAAAAACTTGAAGGGAATACGACAAGGGAATATAGAGAGAAAATGTGGTGGATAGGTCCAACAATCTACTTAGTAATGTGATCTAATGCTAAAACTACCTCAGGGTTCAAACCCCAATGAGATATGTACAAGGAGGTAATTAGAAGCACAAGGGGAACAGAGAGCTCAGGAAGGATTGAAGAATTCTAGGTATGAGCAAGAGAAAAGACTCACAAACTTTTATCTTTTTCTAAGCTATGCAGTCTATGTATATCTGTATGTTACATTTGCTTAGATAGCACGGGAAGTACTGCAGCCTTGTATGCCAATCCTAAGGAGTACTTTTACTTATGAAGTTAAAACGATGACTGTCAAATTGGTAAAATGTGTAACAATAGAGCAAAGTGAATAAACATATATATGTGTGTGTGTGTGTGTGTTTGTGTGTTTGCAAACTTGGTATACATTTCAAATGTTAACAAACAAAAAATAAAAACAAAATAAAAAATAGTCTTAGAATTAACCTAGATGAATGCCACTGAAATTGTGAAACTACTGAATAACTGTTTCCAGCCGTTCTGCTCTGCATCTTTTGGATTATCTTTGACTTTTTCACTGAATATTGCAGTTTTACAGGTCGATGGTTTTGGCAGCAGCAAGGATTCATTAGCCTTTGTAGAAGTTGACAAGGCATCATTTATTTCTATCATTTAATTGCCAGTTTTCACAGTTTTTAGCTTCATTCTGACAGATAATAGTATAGCTACATTTTACTCTGTGTGTGTGTGTGTGTATGTGCGTGACTACCTACCTATCTATCTATCCATCCATCTATCTAGCTACCTCACTATCTGTATATCTAGTATAGCTCTTTACTAGTGTGTGTGTGTGTGTGTGTGTGTGTGTGTGTGTGTGTGTGTGTGTAACTACCTATCTATCCATCTCTATATCTACCTAGCTATCTGTATATCTAGTATAGCTCTGTACAAGTCTGTGTGTGTGTGTCTACCTATCTATCTATCCATCTCTCTATCTACCTAGCTATCTACATATCTAGTATAGCTCTGTACTAGTGTGTGTGTGTGTGTGTGTGTGTGTGACTATCTATTGATCTATCTATCTAGCTATCTATCTACCTAGCTATCTGTATATCTAGTATAGCTCTGTACTAGTGTGTGTGTATGTGTGTGTGTGTGACTACCTATCCATCCATCTCTCTGTCTACCTCACTGTCTGTATATCTAGTACAGCTCTGTACTAGTGTGTGTGTGTGTGTGTGTGTGTGTGTGACTACCTATCCATCTATCCATCCATCTCTCTATCTACCTAGCTATCTGTATATCTAGTATAGTTCTGTACTAGTGTGTGTCTGACTACCTATCTATCCATCCATCTCTCTATCTACCTCGCTATCAGTATATCAAGTATAGCTCTGTACTAGTGTGTGTGTGTGTGTGTGTCTGTATGTGTATATCTGTCTATCTACTGTATATATGATACAGGTGAATAAACAAAACATTGAACTTTAAATTGTAGCATTCACCTTTTCTGATGTAAATGTTCTTTCAGAACTTGCTCTGTTGAAAATTAATTAGCTAAATACAAAAACACTGGCAACATAGTCATCAAATGTAATGATTCTAATACAAGCCAACTACTGTACATTAAAAGTGGTTCTTATAATTGTGTCAACAGTAACCTGAAGAAGATCTACACCATTTTTAATATTTTTTCTCCATATACCCTTGTTTGATCCCTGCTGTTATAATATTTCTTGTCATAATGACAGAATAATCCAAAAAATGGTTAATATAAATTTTCCAAGAAATATATTATGTAGGTAAAAAATTTGTCTTCATGAGAGAACTCAATAAAAGTCAAGGTGCATCTGTCAACTAAATGCATTGTGAGAAGTAGGGTCCCATGAGGGTCTGTCATTGGTCCAGCACTTTTTGATATCTTCATATCTGATTTGAAAAAGGATACAAACAAATGGTGTACTAAATGCAATGATGATTCTAAGTCAGGTGATACTGCAAACACACCAGATCAAACAACTTCAATATAGACAGATTTAGATAACATTTTCCAGTGAGCTAGACTCAAAGATATGAGGTTCAATTCTGAGCAATGTTCAGTGATGCACATTGGAAGATGTTCCCCTGAAGCAAAGTTGGTCTTGTGTGGTACAGAGATCTAAAACAGTAATGAGGAAAGGGATTTGATCAATGCTATGACCAGGGACCTTAAACACTCAAGGCAGTGCAATCAAACATATACAAGGGCAAAAGGAATGCTGAAGTGCTTTCAGCGAAATAGTTTCTCTAAAGACTCATTGATTCTTATCACCTTATACAGATTATATATAAGACCACTCCACCAACTGATGACTGCTCCCAGTTTAGTGGTTAACAGGTTATATAGCCCAAATATAAAGATTACAGAGGAGAGTAACAGACATGGTAGACCCAAATAGGAATGTACCATACCAAGAATGCCTGGAAAGACTGAGGTTATTTATTATTATTTTTTCCCCCAGGTTCAGTAGTCAATTTTCCAATATATTTTTGGATAGTAACGCTCTGCCCACCATCCTGGTGGTGTCGCTACCCGTTATACATCCTCACCTGGGGAAATGTGTGCCTAACCACCACCCTCTAACCTAATCTAAACTAACTAACCTATTCTAAACTGAACTATGCCTACTCCCTAACTTAGGTTAACTTTGATTAGAGTTTATTAAACTTAACACTGGAGTCCATATTTTTTTTAAATTTCACCATTGCTTTAATATCATAACAATATTTTTTTTTATAGTTGAATACTTTCTAGAAATGAATTTCGCCATAAGGAGAATTCTGGGGGGTTTTCATCCTTCCAAAGATGTGTTATGCATCTTCTGTTATTTATCAAGCCCATATTCAAATTACTCAAAGATTATCCAAAGGCAATTTTTGGAAATTTGAAGTCCCCAATAAACATAACTCTTGTTCAAATGTAATTTTAATCCCAGAAATTTTATTTAAAGTAGAAAATATCTTATCCCAAAAAGATCTAAGTTTAGGATATTGAACTATCACATATATTAAAGTACCGCTATGAATCCCACATCTGTTGCAAATAGGAGATATCCTTGAATTAAATTTGTTTAATAGATGAGGGGTATGATACAATCTATTAAATTGAATCTGATTTAATCATCTGCTTCTTGCTGGGTTCTCCAATTTGAGGGCTGTTTTTCATCTCCCTTCAGATATACTATATTGGAATTCCTTTTCCCAGTTTTGTTTAACTTTCATGTTGTAGACAGAGTCACTTAAACTAGTTTCCAAAATATATACAAATTTAAGATTATCACTTAGCTCTACAGAGCTTCTCCAGTTTTGTAAGGAACTTACATTTGGCAACCCTAACCCTTTATTTAAGTACTTTCTAAGGCTATCTTTGATTTACCTGTAGTTGAACCATTTAGAGTTGGGGAAACCATATATAAGTTTTAGTTCCTCAAAAGACATTGGGCCAGATATTCAAAACAGCGCCGCCCACAAACTGTTTGTGCCAGGCTAGCGCCAAGTTAGCATGGGATTGCAATATTCAAAAGGGCCACTAGCACATGCAAACTGTGGTAGCGCCAGGCAAACAGATAATATATGCAAGGGGTAAACTGAGGGTGTGGGTCAGTGCAGTGTGATATTCAGTGCATAGTGCTGTGCTAAGCGCCGTGGCATGGCTTAGCATGACACATTGCACAGCAGAAAATACCACCCTGGAAAAGGTGGTTTTAACTTGGGGCAATCCAGCATTGAGTGACTCTGTGGCCTTGCACAGCTTGCACGATGTTACCACGGCTGTGCGCGACCCCAACTAATTTGTAAGCCACAGCAAGGCGGTTGTGGGGTCACAGATGGTGGGAATATCCAGGACTGCATGGGACAGACATAAGGCAATCCTAGAGAGTGGTATGAGGATGTAGGGTATTGGGTAACTGGAATCTGCAGCTTTTTCAATAGGTAGGGAATGGGTAGCCTAGGTGGGCCAAGCGGTCCTTATCTGCCAACAAATTTAATTTCTATGTTTCTGTGTTTGTACTGTACAATGCTTAGCACAGTGCAGCTGCCTGCTGACACCCCTGCCCAGCAATGCATATCTCATTGTGGGCTTCCGATGCCAGTTGTGCAGTGTCTGTGAGTTGCACAACAGCAATACTGTACTGTCCACCATTGGTACACACCAGCATGATGGGGCTGTCACTATGTACGATGCTGCAGTTAATGCTGCCCACCATGTCATAGGCAGTGCTGTGTCCCACACCCCACTGGCCCCCATGTCAGTGTACCGGCTGCAGTGCACTCTATAGCAGGACCTACAGTTGGACTATTGCAGCCATCACCACCACCAGTGCCTGTGCTATGTAGTTCCCTGGAGCTCATTATACTATGCAGTTCTGTACATATGTAGCCTGTAGCTCTCACCATGCTCCTCCCGACAAACCTATAGGTGGAGCTGTGGGTAGACCCAGCTGGCCCCTGTACTTCCAGACTGACCAACAAGTGGAGCTGTGGGACCCTGCAGTAGCACTGGGCAAACAGCATGCAAATCAGGGCATAAGGAGATGCTAAGCTGGCTGTTTGCTAACTGCCTACCTAAGTAGGCTCATTTGCATATCACTTTTGGATATAGCAGATATTTGCCCTGGGCTAACATGATAGTGCCAGAAAAATGGCTTAGCATCACGCAAGTCCTGTGCAAATGTCTTTGCACTACACAAACATCACAGAATCATTTTTAATTTCTGCACACTGTATATTCATATGTGCTGATGCTTGCAGCTATACTGACTCCACTCCTTTGCTGGCACACACATTGGCCACATATTTCACCTCTGCAGTCAATCTGGTCACTGTGCACTGGGTTGCTGTTGTGGTTTGCAGTTCCTGGTTGCTATGTTCCAAGCTGTCTTATTCCCAGGCCAGTTTTGCCCTGCACTCCCATCCCAAGTTGCCCAGCTTCCTTTGCATGCTACATTCAGCAGCTTTTGCCCCGGGCTATTCCTTTTGAATATAGCTGGCTTTTGAGGCCGTGCTAAGTTTGACTGCTGGGCAGGGCTAATTTTGTCCCGTCGCAAAGTTTTGAATATCTGGCCCATATGTTTACTATTTTGATATATGTCTCCCAGATGATAAATGGAGAATTGTTATCAGAAATTTACTTCATTCCTTTCCAGGCTCCCACCCCTATTAACAACATTTGTTAAAGAACTTGTATTAATTCTAATATTTTCTTTTCTCTCTCTATGGTAATAATTCCAAGCCAATAAGATGTTTTCAATGAAAACATTAGAAATCTTATTCAGATCTGTTTTTTTATATTCTGCGTATAAGTGATGATGTTTCTTGGTCTTAAAAAAATATTTGTCCACAATCCATTATGTGAGAGTATCATAGCATACTGATGTAACCTAAAATCTGTTAAATGTAGGCCCCCCATTTCCTCCTTCTCCATTAATTTAGCTATGGTTAACCTTCCATAGAAATCTTTTGATAATCTTTTCCAAGATCTTAAGCTGAGTTCTGGACACCAGAAGTGGTATAGCCTGTAAAATATTAAGATCTTAAGGAGGACCATCATTTTAACAGCTTGAGATCTGCCCATCAAAGTAACTGGAAGATGGGTCCAATTTTCCAAATCAAGTTTTTTTTTTGTTATTATAATTTTTATTCAAAAAGAAAAGTTTTTCACAACTGGGGGGAAGGGTACAAAAGAAAAAAAGGAAGGGGGAAGGGGAAAGGAAACTGTCACAATTCATTGAATATTTCAATTACTTATGGTTACATAGCAAATCAATTAACATAGAATTATAATTACAGTACGTACAGTGTCTTAGTGAAGGACAGCAGGAAAAAACCATACAGAAAAAATAATTTAAATATCAAATAATAATTAAATAAATTTCATAAGGCAAGGTTGCTATAAAAACTTATAAAACATATACTGCAGATTCTAACTGATGCATAATTAATTCAATTGAATAGCACAATTGAACCAAGCCCCTACTCTAACACCTAGACATCTAGCCCTATCAATTAAATTGTTCAGGGTTGAACTCGGGGGTTCTTCTCCCCTAATATCCCTTCTTTCTATAGCATTCTTTTACGGGACAAAGGAGGGATCCTTGGACATAATGTAAAGTGCCCATCTAGACCATTTCACTGTAAATAGATCAATTTTATCGTTTAGATTGTAAGAGATTCTTTCGGATCTATAAATCCGAGTAACAATCTCTCTCCACTCCAACACAGTGGGGATATTGGGGGTAAGCCAGTCTCATATCAGGGCCTTTTTTGGCCGCTAGCAGCAGAGTCCCCAAAAAGTATTGTGGAACTGGCTCCCTACACTGAAGGGGAAAAATATGCAGGATAAATAAATCTGCAGATAGGATGAGTGAGATATCAAAGAGGGATCTCAGTTCCAATTGTAATGAAGTCAGAAAGGTTTGTATTAAGGGACATGCCCAAAATATATGAGTGTGGTGTGCCTTTGATTCCCCACACAACCACCAGCAGGCCCCTGATTGTGTAGGGGTAAAGTGTGCTGTCACTACAGGGGTGTGGAAGAACCTGGTCAATATCTGCCAAGAAAACAGCCTCCAGGTATGAGAATATGTAAGCTTGGCTATTGAAAGACAGCACTTATAACACTTTTCTTTTGAGATGTCAAAACCAAATTCCTCCCTCCATTTATCACATATATCCTCATTATTCATTCCCAGGGTTTCCCCAAGTGCCTTATACAAAACAGAATCCATATGGGTTGCATTGCCAGCTTGTATATATCGCGAATGCAGGAAATCAGTGGGGAAGAGCATTCAAATTGTCGTATCCGAGTTGGTGGAGAATAAAAAAAGTGTCTTAGTTGCAAATATCTATAAAAATCTTGATGTCTTGGACCATGTGTTTGGCTTAAACTCAGAAAATATTTAAACTCTGCCCCACTTAAACACTGAGTAAGATTAGTGAGCCCCAAATGTTCCCAAGTGGCAAATGTGTGATCATATAATGCTGGATGGAAATCCTCCAATAGGGTAATAGGGCAGATGAGTGGGAGAAATGAGGAAAGAGATAAACATCTACGTATGGCACTCCAAACTTTCAGTTGGTGTATGATCCAGGGGTTCATCTGGACCGGGTCATATGGTCGGGAAAGGGGCACTCGATATGTCTTAAATTTAATTAGTTGCCTAAAAGGCATTAAGCCTTCTTCAATTTCCCGCCACAAAACAGGGTTAGATCTGGCTAAACGGCAGACTATAAATGAGAGATGTGTGGCCCAATTATAAAATTTAAGATTAGGAAGGGCAAGCCCACACATTTTCCTAGGGAGGTACAGGATAGCAGCTTGCACTCTTGGCCGTTTACCGGCCCAGATGAATCTGCTAATGAGTTTATTCCAGACCTTGTAAGTGTTATTCAGAATATTTATTGGCACATTACAAAACAAATAAAGGGCTTGGGGTAAAGTCACCATCCGAATCACATCAACCCTCTGGAGTAAATTCAAGGAGAGTATATTCCAACCCATTAGGTCTGCCTGTAGTTGAGCAAGGAACAGATCATAACTATGTTTAATTGTATCAGCTGTCTGATGGGAGAGGTATATACCTAAGTACTTTAATTTATCTAAATCCCAGTGGAATGGGAAACCCTGTTTAAGTGTTAGGGAGGGAGAAAAATGAAAAGTCAGTGCTTCGGTTTTGGTAGTATTAAGTTTATACCCCGAACAATTGCCAAATAGGTCTAGTAATTCAAAAACTGCTGGTACTGATTGGGGGGGTTGTTAAAAAAAGCAGGACATCATCCGTATAAAGAGCTATGCAGTGTTCCATACCCTCCAACTGCACTCCCTTTATCCACAGGGAGTCCCTAATGGCTTGTGCCAGGGGTTCACTAAAAATAGCAAATAAACCAGGGGACGGGGACAACCCTGGCAGGTGCCCCTAAACAGGGGAAAGTAAGGGGAGCGATGTCCCGAGACTTTCACACAAGCCTGAGGTGATGAATAAAGTGTTTTTATCAGGGGAAATAAACAAAGCAGGGAAACCCATCTTGGTTAAAACAGCAAATAAAAAAGGCCACGAGACTCTATCGAACGCCTTCTCAGCATCAAGGCTGAGAAGGGCAGAAGGTGTTATCGTGGTTTGCACTTCTTGTACTAAATGTAGTGCTCTTCTAGTGTTATCTGTAGTGAATCTGCCACTAACAAACCTGTCTGATCTAATTTAATTATTGTGGGGAGAACTGTGTCCAGGCGCTTAGCCAGGATAGACATCAGGTATTTATAATCTACATTTAAAACTGAAATTGGGTAGTATGCTGCACAACTTTGTGGGTCCTTACCAGGTTTGAGAATAAGGGATATTACTGCGTATGACCAGCTGGGTGGGGGGTTCACAGAACCTTGTAATACATCATTATAGGCCCTTAGGAGGAGTGGGGCAAGTATTTGCTCCAACTGTTTATAGAATTCTGTACTATACCCATCAGGGCCAGGGGCCTTCATAGTTTCAGATCATGAAATGGCTTCTTTCAATTCAGGGAGTGTTATGGGGGAAATTAAAGAGGATCTTTGGTCCTCATTCAACTTAGAGAGGTTCAGTGGTGAAAGAAAGGCTCCAATGTCCCCAGAGTCTGATGGATGGTCTGGTGTGTATAATGATCTACAATAATCACAGAAAATTTGGGAGACCTGCCCAGTTTTAGAATAGATAATACCTGATGTAGGGTCCCTAATAGTGGATATAGTGGCGAGACAGCATTGCCAACGAAGCCTATAGGCCAATTGGTGAGAGGCTCTCAGTCCCACTTCCCCGTATCTTTGCCTTAAAAAGGCTAATGCCATCTCTGTGTTCTGTCGAACCAGTGATTCCAACTCCTGCCTGGCTTGTTTTAACTGGGCCTGTACTGAGTAGTCCCCCTGTTGGTGGTCAACTTGGAGGAAATGAAGGGTCACCTCCAGATGTGAATGTTTTTCCCTCCGCTGTTTTGTCTGGAGGGAAGAATGTTGTATTAGGTGGTCCCTTAAGACTACTTTCAGTGTGTCCCATTTGACAGTGGAGGTAATTTCCGGGCTTGAGTTGTCACTCAGAATTTCTTGTATTTTATCTTCTAGAAATTCTCTAAATTGGGCATTTTTAAGATAAACAGGATTTAGTCTCCACAACGTGTTTCGCTTTTCAAGGCCTAAATCCCACTTCGTTGTAACTAGAGCATGATCGGTATGGACAATGTCACCTATAGTCACCTCCTAAGGGTTTCTAGACATTCTTTCTGTGTATAGCAGTGGTATATCCTAGAATAGGAGCCATGAACAGCAGAATAAAATGTATATTTCCTATCTCTAGGGTGAAGGGAACGCCACACATCAACCCAGCCCACCTCCTGAACAAATCTCTTAAAAAATTTGTGAGGCACCGGTTGTCTGCCCCTAGTCACCTTAGCAGAGTTGACATTTGGATTGGGGGCTATATTGAAATCTCCTGCTAATATCAGGGTACCCCTGGTAAGTTGGACCACCTTATTTAAAAGGAAGTAGAGAGTTTGCTGGGTAGAACTGGGGGGGAATACACATTAGCTAATGTGACTTCCCTGCCCTGCACTAAACCCTGCACCACCACCATATGACCCTCATGGTCGGCCCACTTGGATTTCACTTCGAAGGGAGTAAGGCTGGAAATAAGTATGGCGACCCCCCTCCACCTTCCACTAGGGCAATAGTTCTTATACTTTGTTACAGTGAGCCTCCCCAAATCCATGGAAAAGATTTTGAGCCTCCCCAAAAAACTGAAATAATCTTGGGCCTCCCCAAAGAAAAATAACATACTGTACTTTGCGTAGTACACCATGAATAAATTGAAACCCCTTTGAGTACTTGGCTCACATTCAGTTCTTGTCTAATACTAATGTGGAACCTTTGAAAAAGAGCTCCTGTGCTCAAAGGTGTTATCTGAATAACAAATAAATAAAATAAACAAATATTATTATTCAGCTTATTGTAAGCCTCCCCTTCCACAGGCCAGCCTACTTGCTCCACTATTTTCATTCTTGAACCATTGTTACCTCTTGTTGCAGTACCTTCATGGGTCAGACTACGTTCTCTGTTTCCTCTCTATATGAAATAACCTTCCTACATACTTTGCCTCTCCACCTCCTACCCTGCTTCTAAGGAACTTCTCTGGGATTACTTTGCTCCTTCCTGCTATTGCTCTTAGTACTTCTATGCTCAACCCTTGAATTGGGCTGTTCTGCTATCAGTCTACAAATTGATCAATTACCACCACTCATTATTAGTTTATTGTTCATATTTGTTTGCACTATTGTTCACTGTGTATTTCTTGATTATTTTGCAGTTACCTTTTGAAATGTATTTGCTCCCTACCCTTCCCCGGGTACACCTGAAATGAGCCTTGGTTCATTCACCTTCCCTTGCCACCTATTAGTAAATATATACAATTCACCTACTAATATTCTCTTTCAGTTTGCGTCATCTCTTCACACAAAATATATAAAACTCAAAATTTAAAATCAGTACTTTTTCAGACTTGCTTGAGCCTCCCTTGGAACAGGTTTGGGCCTCCCAAGGGAGGCTGGCCTCACCATTTGAGAACCCCTGCACTAGGGAATGAGGAGGAAAAGACCTGTGTAAAACCTCCCCTAGCCAGCTTTCCATGTTCCACTTTGTTCATGTGGGTTTCTTGAATAAATATTATTTCTGCATGAGTTTTTTTTAAATAATGAAATCATTTTTATTCTCTTCACTGGGCTGCCCAGCCCATTAACATTTAAAGAAAAAATCTGCAAAAGTGCCCCAATCATTGTATCATATTTCGGGCATTCAAAAAGAATTTCTGTGCTGAGCCACAGATTATCAGTTCACTGACTCTGACATATTTGTTTCTTTTTAGAGGGAATGGTGACCGCCTAAATGGGGTATAGCGAGGATAATTCTCCTCCAACTGCAGAAAAAATACAACTGGCCTAACAAACCCTAACAGGCCAAACATCTTACACCGATCATCTGCCAACTGGGCAAGGGACGGGATAAAACTAAGGACTTCCATAGGGCTGGTTCCTGCTAACAGAGCAGAGTACCAAGCCCCGTTGTGTCAAACAATTTTGGCGGAGTCTAACCTAAGTTAGAATAGACATAGAAAGTCTCTTCAATAAGGGAAGGGGAAACAATGAATAAAAGGTGGTCATGCCTCATGCTCCACCAGGAGGAGAGAAATGTATAATCATACATTATAAGTGATCTATTCCCTGATCATAGATTGGCTAGGGAAAAGGGAGGGGAAAGGCCCCTCCACTGTATCCCAAAATTCACCCCCTGGGCAAATGAGTCCACCAGAGCCATTAAGAAAAAACAACATCCATGGTGTACCTATCAGACCCCCCCTAAGCATCCCTAACCTCCACCGACACAGCTTATGGGGAGGCGGGGTGCCACAGGAGGGGCAGACCACCACTAGCGAAACCAGGACAGACCGCAGAGAGTATATCTCCTAGGGTCTGAGATAAAAAAAAATCTTTGGCAAAAGTGCCCAGCTCCCCCAAGGGTAGGCAATACATATCTAGAGAGCAGAAACACTTTCAGTTAGCTTTGGGCAAACATTTAGTACTCTGTTGGAGTCAGACTAAGGAAAAAGGGTGCCAACAGCCTTGGCTGAGAGGTATTCAACCAGGGCCTCATATATGGTCGGCCAGAAAGCTCTCTTCTTCCCCTACCCCCACAGTATGCACCATCAACTACCCCCTCACCCCCCAGCACCTACATACTCTTCGGGTATGCACTGGCAAGAGTTCTGCCAGGAGGCCCACTGAAGTGTCCCAGCCACAGTACCCCCTCCAACTTCTCCCGATGAGGGAATGTAGAACCCTTTCACCGCCGGAGAGGATAGAGCATCAGCAGGAAGAGGACCCCCTTCACAACTGGTGGGGGAAAAAACCCTGCATCAGGAAGAGGGAGACATCTGGGGGAAGCAGGGCTGTCCAGAACTTTCGCGGGGGAGATGGAACTAGTGGGGAGGAGACAAGCAGGGTGGCCTACCTGAAAGACAATTAAGTAACAGTAAAAAAATGTCCACACTGGTCCCTTTATTTAGTTTCCTGGGTGCTCTGCAATACTCCTGACTGTCTCACAGTCTGCTTCTTCAGGTTGTCGACAATCTGCTGAACCACCTTGACTCCTTCTAATCTGCGTTACTCCCTCAAGGTCTCCTGAGACCATAGTTTCTGCGCCAGTTTAGTTGCGAGTGTTGTGCCTGGTTGCTTTGGGGGGGGTATATCGATCCCCATTTTAACCAATTCCTTAGCAGCCTCTTCTGCTGACTCCGAAGTCTTGGGGCCTTCATTTAAATTGACCACCAGTTTTGCCGGGTATGGAGTACGAAATTTCAGCTTAGCTTCTTTAAGTTTTTTTAAGATTGGAGCGTATGCACAGCTTCTTAAGGCAATCGAAGTCGGATAGTCATTATCAACATAAATTTGACCTTGGTGTGTTAGGTCCCCCTGTTGCCATGATTTATGTAGAACCATCTCCTTCTCGGTGTATCTGAGAAAACGGACCAGTAGGGCAAGTGGGCAGTTGCCAAGCTTTGGGCCCAGGGTTCGATGCACATGATCCATCTCTAGGGTCACATCATCTGGTAGGTCTAACTTGGATCGTAAAAATTGCTGTAAAACTTGTATTGGATTAGAACCTTCAACTCCTTCTGAGAAACCATTAATCCTCAGATTGTTTCTCCTGTTCCGAGCCTCCGAATCTTCTGCCTTTTCTTGCAGGCCCAGAGTAGCATGATAGAGGTGCATTATGGCGCACTCTGCACAATCTAAGCATGCATCAGTGTTTGTGGCCTGCTCCTCAATATCCTCGAGTCTTTTCTCTATTTTCCCCAAGTCAGTGCCCAGCGCTGAAAATGTGGAGCTGATCTCCTTCCTAAAATCCTGCAGTTCCTGAAGTACAGCATCCATCTGCCTTGCCATATTACTAGAAGCCTTATTTAGTTCCTCTGCTGAGAACTCACTTCTGCTGAAGGTCTGGAAGCTATCGCTGTCTGGGTAAATACAGTCTGGATCCACGCTATCCAGCGCCAATTTCCAAGAGCCCAAACCTTTTTTAGGCATCCTTAGGTGAGATTTAACAGTTTTTGCCCAGTCTTCTAGTTAATCTGATAAATTTTGGGATGTTTTAAAGCCTAGTGGAGCTGGATCCGAGAAATCATGCGGCCATCGCAGGCGTGACGTCACTGGAAGTCCTCCAAATCAAGTTTGATTTTATCCAAGGCTAATTTCATATTAAGGTCTAATATATTTTTCAGGGTTTTAGTTAGATATATATACCTAGGCACTTAATTTTATCAAAACTTTTAACTGTTGTGTTTAACTGTTTAGGCTTTAAAGTTTTGTTATTTAGTTGTAATATCTCAGATTTTCCCCAGTTGATTTTATATCATGATTCCTGCCCATAATCCTTTACAATATTAATAAGAATGGGTAAGGCCCTAACTGGATTTTTTTAAGTAAAGCAGCACATCATCCACGTACAGTGATAGTTTAATGGTTCTGTTCCCAACTTGTACTCCCTCAATACTGTTAGTATCTCTTATTCTATTGACTAATGGTTCTATTGCCAGTGTGAGAAGGAGAGGGGAGAGGGGGCACCACTGCCTGGTACCTCTGGATAAGGAAAAGGGAGGTGAAATATTCTGATTTGTCACCACCTTGGCTCTTTATAAATTACTGTAGTTTGATCCAGTTCAAAAAGACCGGACCTACACCCATCAATTCTACTATTTCAAACAAGTAATCCCACTCGACCCTGTCAACATCCTTTTCGGCATCTAAAGACAGCAAAACAATTTCAGTATCCTTACATTGTTCTATAGCAGATAACGAATTTTTTGTATTATTAAAACACCTTCTTTGTTTACTAAATCCAGTTTGATCTCCCACAATTACCTTTGGAAGGACTTTCTCTAATTTATAGGCCAAAATTCTCATAAAGATTTTATAATCTGAGTTTAAGAGCAAAATTGACCTATAGGAGGCACAATACCTTAAATCCTTCCATCTTTAGGTAATAAAGAAATTGTTGCTTCTTTAAATGTGTCAGGGATTTCTTTTAGTTCAACAAATGAATTAAATAATTCTGTTAAACACTTGTATATTTTATTATCTA
Organism: Neoceratodus forsteri; assembly: GCA_016271365.2. Lineage (NCBI taxonomy): Eukaryota > Metazoa > Chordata > Ceratodontiformes > Ceratodontidae > Neoceratodus > Neoceratodus forsteri. The sequence continues at coordinate 769,289,216 of CM028132.1, forward strand.
GAATTTTACAGAATTCGATCAGGAATCCAACCGGTCCTGGAGCTCTCCCACACCCCAAACTTTTAGAGGTTAATTATTATTAAGCAAAAAAAGTTGAAGGGGGACTTGCTTCTCTTATTTAAGATTTTAAAAGATGAGGGGCCCAATATTCAGAGCTGGCTGGTTACACACGCACACAGGGGCGCCACTCGAAAAAATAGAGCTATCCAGTTCTGGTGCTATATTCAAAGGGATAGAATGATCCAAACTGACTGTGCTGCCTGTTGGAATATTGAGCCATGGTAGTGTAGCGCACACAGCCAGCGATCGCTATGCTTTGTGCCACACTTCCAGGGCACTGGCCAAAGACTGCCCATATGGGTAAAGCACGGCACACACCGAGTAGTGCCATGATCCTTATGGGCGATATTCAGTCCAAACATGCAGATGAGCCCATTGGGCATCCATGACTCTAATGGGTCATTTGCATGTCCATTACAGGTTCATCTACATGCCTAACACTAGCCGAGTGTGCTGGGCCAGGCCCCCCAAGCCCTGATCCCCTCCTGGGTAAAAAAACTGACATCCCTGGTGGTCTAGTGGTCCCTTCCATGCACCAATCCCCTCTCCTACATAAAGAAAAGTATTCCCTGGTGGTCTAGCAGTTCCTCCCATGCCCGATCCCCTCATCTGTAAAAAGCAAGCAAGCCCAAGTGGTCCAGTGATCTCTCCCGTACCCTGATCCCCTCATCTGTAAAAACAAGTAAGATCTGGTGGTCCAGCAGTCCCTCCCATGCCCCAATCTCCTCTTCCTGTATAAAAAATGTATTCCCTGGTGTCCTTGCATTCCCTGCCATGCCACAATCCCCCCATCCATAAAAAACAAATATGCCCTGGTGGTCCAGCAGCCCCTCCCATGTTCCGATCCCCTCATCTGTAAAAAACAAGTAAGCCCTGGTGGTCCAGCAGTCCCTCCCATGCCCCAATCTCCTCTTCCTGTATAAAAAATGTATTTCCTGGTGTCTTTGCATTCCCTCCCATGCCACAATCCCCCCATCCATAAAAAACAAGTAAGCCCTGGTAGTCCAGCAGTCCCTCCCATGTCCTGATCTCCTCTTTTGTATTAAAAAAAGTATTTTCTGTTGCTCTAGTGGTCCCTCCCATACTCTGAGCCCCTCTTCTGCATAAAAAATATATATACTGCATATTCTCTGGTGGTCTTGCGGTCCCTCCATGCCACGATCTGAAAGGCCAGGATTATTTTCTGACCCCCTGGCATGACTCCACTGCTCAGTCTTGTGTACATGGCTCTCACCATGACCTTCAGAGGCTGGTAATCCTTCCAAAGTATCTAATACTTTGGCTAAATTAAGACAGAATCTGGTCAGCGTTGCTATGTAGAGTTCCAGCAAAACATATTCTGAACTGTGATCCAAACCACCTGCCACCACTAGTTGATTGGTCACCTGACAGCCCAAGACTGTTTGGTCTCAATCCACAATTACATTGTGTTCACTGTAACCTCAGTTACCCTTATGTTTGTGATTAGCAGTCATGGGGCAATTGGCCTGTCCCAACTCCTCAAATATTCTTACATTTACTTTAAAACCTCCAGCCTCTTTACTTCTCAGACAATTGAATATTCGGCAAATATATTTCCTTTCAGAATCTATGAGGCACCATCCTAAATATTTATGTAGGAATTCTGGACATGTCAGATCTGTGCAATTAATTATGTGAATATAACCAGGAATTGTAATTGTAATTGTCCCGGCATATCCTATGAAGCAGAAGTCAAAACTTGTCTTGGTTTTTAGTGTGACCCGCTCTAGATCTAATCCTCTTAATTGTATTAGAGTAAGTGAAAAGCAGGACTAAAACAGTCAGGATTCATGTTTAAAAAATGCTTTTACTTAATATTAAAATTCAAGAATTACAAAGCAGTTTTGGCATTAATGCAAGTAGGCAGTTACAATTTAAGTATACGGTTACAAATTTTCTGAACAGCAGTACAAGGGAAAATAATTTCTTCGACACCACCAAAATAGTCACAATAAAAGAAATAAAAACTTATGCAAGCATATTGTTATTCTCAACTCCTATGTCTGGGATAAAGGCAACAGCTCACCGCACCAGTTGCCAGATGATGTCCATTTGAAGTCCTGGGAGCTGGGATGACTTTAAGTTCTTCCTCTGAGTGCTCTTACCTTGACTTAGATTTTTGTGGATTTATATAGTCTTCTCAAGGCAAAAATTAGTGGGTCAGTATTATGACAGTATTTAGTTTTAGGCCGGTTTTCTCAGGCCAGGTGACCACTAATTGAAGATTAGGTGTTAGAAAATGATCAGTAACTCAAACACATCTCATTAATATGGGGAAACATATGGGTTGTTGTGATTGTAGGTGCTCAGAGTAAAACACAGACATCAGGAGTATGGTGCAAACATTCACTCAGAAGTGCAGATTTATTAAATTAGGCAGAAGTAAATAACATAACTTGTAAAATAAACGTAAATAAATCAAAAGAATAAACACAGTCAAGACCCAGCTTTGGTCTACCTTCTGCACTTCCTCTGCCCTCTCCAAGGCTGAACTGATCTTCTAAGCTGAGGAGAAGCACCTTTTTATAGGAAGAAATCACATGATGTCTGAAAACTCCACCCATTATCTAACAAAATAGTGTTAAACTAACTTTAAAACACAAAGACACATTTTTGTTACATAAGAAATCAACATAGACTTGCTTTAGGATCCCTAGGTACCCAAAAATATCTATAATTCCATGCATTTATCTGTTTCTGCTTTGTAACCCCGCCCACCTCCCTAGAGTAACAGCCCCCTTTGTATTTAACCAGCAGTGCAGAGGGGCGCTGGCCCTATAGAGGTTACCAGGACAACAGAGCATGTTAGTGTGTCAGCATTTGTCTCAGTTCCTTGTGCACCAGGAATGAGACACTCACTATCACTAAAATGCCAAATACAAACACAAAATACTTGAAATAGGTTAGAGAACCTGAAGAAAGTCAGTTCAAAGGAAAAATGCTAAACATGACTTTCATATCATGTAATTTCAGCCCTTTTGACTGTTTGTATATTTTTTGTAACCTCGAACTGCAATGGTTTGCAAGTTAACAGGTGTTACTAGAATGTAGGGGAGCTTTTTATAATTCAGATATCCCCTAAAAACTTTTAAATCTCCATTATTTATGCTTCTATGCTGTTTGTGAGGTGCCTCTGCAAATTCTGGGAGTGTTTCTTGGCGCCAACTAAAACACTCACAGGGCAGTCACCTCACAAAGGACAAAGCAAGACTTTTAAACAGTTTTTGAAAACAAAACACACTGTCTAGAAGCAATTACAAAAGCTTTCTCTGTTTTGATAATTTTGAAGTGTTTTTTACTTATTGGGATAGTACTTCCCCATGGCTACACCCAAGCAGACAAGAGCCTACCTAGCAATGCAGCTTTACTAGGGGACAATAAACAAACTTGCAGGACAGATTCAGTTTTACCTGTGCTCTTGAATCTGCTGGTCCACAGAGGCTTCCACTTCACAGGTGGAGGCAAGTCTAACAATTGAAGGAGAACGGCAGTGTTGCTAGGGGCTGAAATAACCAACTCCTTTGGCTTTTTTGTGCTGTTTGTAAAACTAAGTAATTTTTGTTTTCTGCTCTTTAAAAAAATGAGGCAAACTAAAAGAAAAGACTGGGCATACGAATTAGGGCAAACATGGACTGTACTGTCTAAAGGGGAACCTCACTCAAACAAACCTTTACATGGCAGCTGTGCAATGCTGAGATTTTGCACTACTATGATCATGCGCAGGATCGTACAGGTTTGCTTGCGGGAGCTGCCATTGCACAAAGGGGATGTAAACAAGTGCTAGCAATAATAAAGATGCATTTAATAAGATTATGTCCCACAGATACAGTGGAGACCTGGCATTTTAGTAGTATGTCAGCAAGGATACCCACAGGGAACTTGGAGAGATTGAGAGCTAAGGAGAAAGGAAAAGAAATTCATAGGAAAGAAGATTAAAGATTGTAGGTGGCCATCCTACAGGGGAAATTAAAGGATAGAATAGGTGAGGTGCTGTTGCACAACAGACTAAAGTAAGAGAGACACTCGGCTCAGTCCCAAACGAAGGGGGGGGGGACCCAATGCTACCCAGTTGTAATCGTGGTCTGATGTTATGGCATCACACTTAACATGACTGGAGAATTTTCTTGAATACAAATAATAAGTTTGTGCTCTCAGGTGGGACGTGCAACATGAAGTATGTTGCACTGAGCAAAACGTGTAATGATCCATAGGGACATTGACAACTTGTGTGGTGAGACGTTTACGAGAAAAAACAAGGTTGGCCTCCAGTTGACCTCTGTGGTTAGGCTAGACATTTAATAATAAGCTGCTTGTGGTTACCAGAGGAAAATACCTAACAGATGATGGAGGTTTAGACTTTTTAAATAAGCACCCTCGGTAATTATCTTGTTTAAGATCAAAATTATCATTAGCAAAGGCTGAAAGGTAAAACATTTAAAAGTTCACACTCTGTAATTAAGAAATAAAAATTAAAAATAAATGTTAAACACAGACTGAAAGTAAATATGAATTGCAAATCGATAAAAAAATGATGCTTAAGTATTGAGCTCGGCTATGTCTATATGCTTAAAAGCTGTTGGGTGGAATCTATTCATGGTGTCCAACCCAGGGCTCTGAGAGGGGCATTTGCAGCAATCCATCTGACCACCATGCCTCCAAGCTCCTGGTTCATTTCTTCATTGATTGGGGGTAATGGGGTAGGCAGAACCAGTGGAGCAGGAAGGTCCAGCAGGGCCTGTCTTGGATTGATAGGATTGCAAGCAGAGCAGATCCTCTCATCCATAAGAAACAAGTAAGCCCTGATGGTTCAGCGGTCCCTTCCACGCCCTGATCCTGTCATCTGTGAAAAACAAATAAGCCCTGGTGGTCCAGCAGTCCCTCCCATGACCCAATCTCCTCTTTTGTATAAAAAAAAGTATTCACTGGTGCTCTAGTGGTCCCTCCCATACCCTCATCCCCTCTTCTGTATAAAAAAAAAGTATTCCCTGGTGCTCTAGTGGTCCCTCCCATATTCTCATCCCCTCTTCTGTATAAAAAAAGTATTCTGTGGTGGTCTAGTGGTCCCTCCCATGCCCCGATCTCCTTATCCATAAAAACAAGTGTGCCTGGTGGTCCAGTGGTCCCTCCCGTGCCAAAATCCCCTAATCTTTAAAAAAACAAGTAAGCCCTGGTGGTCCAGTGATCTCTCCCATGCCCTGATCCTCACAGTGCTGCTAAGATGGTTATCACTGGTGGTCTAGTGGTCCCCCCTCCTGAACCCCAACTTGCACATAGTGGTCCCTGTTGGACGATAACTGTACAATCTTGTACAGTACATGCACTCTGAATGCTCAGTCTGCAGCTGGCAGTGGTGGTGTGCAGAAGGCTGTGCCAGTCACTGACTTTTGGGGTTACGATGAGGGGGATCGGAGCAGTGGGACTGTACCTGCAGGAGTGGGATGGTGTGGGGTCTACTAGACCACCAGGGACCACTACTGGCAGTTTGGGGTTTAAGAGGGGGGCCCACTAGATGATCAATGATAACTGTCCTTACAGCACTATGGGGATCAGGGAATGTGAGGGACTGCTGAACCACCAAGGCCTACTTGCTTTTATGGATGAAAAGATCGGGGCATGAGAGGGACTACTAGACCACCAGGGAATACTTTTTTATACAGAAGAGGGGATCGGGGCATGGGAGGGATACAGTTGCTAATGTTTTATTTTTATAATAACTGGTGCAGGTACATGAGCACAAAAGTCAAGTTTTCCACCAGGGAAAGCAAAGCAGGAGATCACCAAACACCGTAATAACTGAGTATGATGTCATACTCAGTTATTACGGTGTTTGATCACACTGATAATCAGTGTGATAAAGGGGATTACATAAGCAATAAGACACCATGGGGTGTGCATTATACACTTCAAATGCATGGCCCTGGGTGTTGTAAGGCACAAGGCCACAGGCTGTGTACCTTCAGCCCCTGACCATGCATTAAAAGGGTTCAATGTTATTATCACACAACCACAATTGCAATAGTGCAGCACTTATGAGCACATTCATTTCAGCCCTATGTTCACATAGCGCAGTGTCAAAAGAGCAAAAAATAGCATTTGTGTCAATGTACTAAATGAAATAGTTTGTACCTCAATGATGAGTGAACATTGCACTGTTCCTGCTACAAAAACAACTTTGGATCACAGATCACGGATCATTGTGTGTTCCTCTTTATTAGGTCCTTCACAACTTTTCTTCTGCCATCTAGTTCCCCCAACTCTCCCATCCTGTCCCACAGTCTCCCTTCCTATGTCACAACATCCGTGTAACCACTGGCAACAATTGATCTAACAGAGTCACAGAGTCATGAAGCGATTCGAGTTAAAAAGGTAATCTTTGATTACAGACATCAGTCAGCTCTTGGATTTTTCTCCACAAAGACTGACAAAAGTGGAAAAAACATCCGCTCAAAGTCAATTAATATAGTTTCAGGTTGCAATGTCCCACATAGAAACATAGAAAATATAGACTTTGACGGCAGATAAGGACCGCTTGGCCCACCCAGTCTGCCCATTTCCCTACCTATTGGATAAGCTGCAGATCCTAGTTAACCAGCAGCCTACTTCTTCCTACCCCCACCCCCTAGAATTGCCTTATGACTGTCCCATGCATGCTTGAATTCAACCACTGTTTTGACTCCACAACCTCCTCCGGAAGGCCATTCCATGCATCCACAACCCTCTGTGAAAAAAATACTTCCTTAAATTACCTCTGAGCTGTTCCCTTCTATCTTCAAATTCAGCCCCTTGTTCTTGCACACCCTTTTTTGAAAGATGCTACCCTCTTGACTTTGTTGAGTCCCTTGAGATACTTGAAAGTTTCTATCATGTCCCCCCTCTCCCTCCTTTCCTCGAGGCTATACATATTCAGCTCCTTAAGTCTCTCTTCATATGTCTTCCGGTGCAGACCCTGCACCATTTTAGTTGCCCTCCTCTGGACAGCCTCCATCCTGTCTATGTCCTTGCGGAGATTGGGTCTCCAGAACTGCACGCAGTACTCCAGATGGGGTCTCACCAACTGTCTGTACAGAGGGATAATAACTTCCTGTTTTCTGCTGGTGATGCCTCCCTATGCATCCCAGTATCCCCCAGCCCTCCTTGCTGCCCTCTCACATTGCTTGCCCACCTTTAGGTCATCTGATATGACTACCCCAGGTCCCTTTCCATTTTGTTGTTGTTAGTATCTCACCCCCATTGTGTACTCTTCCCTGGGTTTTGTTTCCCAGGTGCATTACCTTGCACTTCTTAGCATTGAATCTAAGCTGCCATACATTTGACCATTCCTCTAACCTTGCCAAGTCCTTCTCATCCTTTCCACCCCACCTTGTGCATCAACTCTGTTGCAGATCTTTGTGTCATCTGCAAAGAGACATACTTTTCCTTCCAGTCCCTCTGCAATATCGCTTATAAAGACATTGAAGAGGACCAGTCCTAATACTGAACCCTGCGGTACCCCACTAGTAACCCCCTTTCTTCAGAGTGGACTCCATTTACTATTCTCTGTGTCCTATTCTCCAGCCAATTCTTTACCCAGGCTGTCATCTTGGGACCCACTCCCAGGCTGGCTAACTTGTACATTAATCTTTGTGTGGGACTGTGTCAAATGCCTTGCTAAGGTCTAGGTAGGCCATGTCCACAGCCCCTCCCTGATCTACTACTTGGTCACCCAGTCAAAGAAATCTATCAGATTTGTCTGGCATGACCTTCCCGCTGTGAATCCATGCTGCCTTGGGTCCTGAGCCCCTCTGGCCTCTAGATACTCAACAATTCTTTCCTTCAGAAGTGATTCCATCATTTTCCCTACCACTGAGGTTAAACTAACAGGTCTGTAGTTTCTACTTCTGCCTTGCTCCCACTTTTGTGAAGGAATCACATCTGCCCTTCTCCAGTCCTCGGGTACCACCCATCCTCCCATGATTTGTTAAAGAGGGTAGTCAGTGGTGTCACTAGTTCTACCTTAGTTCTTTTAGAATTCTGGGATGAATCCCATCAGGCCCCATTGCTTTGTCCACCTTCAGTTTTAAGAGTTCTTTCAGAACCCTTTCTTCTGTAAATGGGCTAGTATCAACTTCTGTATCCAGAGTGTTTCTACTGTTTGTTTTAGGTACCTCCCCACTTCCTTTGTAAATACTGAGCAAAAATATTTGTTTAGTATCTCTGCCTTTTCACAGTCACCCTCTGCCCACCCTCCCTCCCCTTTATTAAGCCTCACTAGCCCTCCTTGGTCTTACATACTAACATACTAACATACTATTTGCCAGCAGATTAGGCCTTATGGTCTATCAAGTCTGCTCGAACCTAGATCCTTAGTTGGGTGCCGAGACCCTCCCATCCCTTGTGCTCCAGAAACCCCTATCATCCATCCCCACCCCCCCGGGACAGGCCATCATCTGATACATCCACTTTCTGTGTCTGTCCCACCCTCTCTTAAAGCTCTCCACTGTGGATCTCTGAACCAGCTCACCAGGCAGAGCATTCCAAGGGTCCACCACCTCTCAGTGAAAAACCTCCTCCTCTTTCCCCTCACCCTTCCACCTTCCAACTTCAAACCATGCCCTCTGGTGATGCCTCCTGCTTTAGTCTAAAGATCCCTCCATGTTTACCCTATTTATTCCCTTGAGGTACTTGAAGACCTCAATCATGTCCCCTGTCTCTCCTCTCCTCCAATGAAAACAGGCAGAGCTCCTCAAGTCTGTCCTCGTAAGTCAAATCCCCTAGCCCTCGTGTCATCTTTGTTGCCCTCCTCTGTACCCTCTCCAGGAGCTGTATGTCCCTCTTCAAGTGTGGTCTCCAGTACTGTACACAGTACTCAAGGTGTGGTCTAACCAGTCCATTGTACAGTGGCAGAATCACTTCCTTGCTCCTAGAGGTGATCCCCTGCGATGCATCCCAACATCCTGTTTGCCTTGCTGCTGTCTCCTGCACTGCTCAGTGTTATTCATACATGTATCCACCATGACCCCTAGGTCTTTTCCCTGTTGAGGCTTCCAGCACCTCCCTCCCAGGGTGTACCTGTGTTTAGGGTTTCCCGACCAAGATGCAACACCTTGCACTTGGTGATATTGAAATTAATTTCCATGTGTGAGCCCAGCTTTCCAGGGTGTCCAGGTCCCCTTGCAGGGCCAACCTCCCCTCTTCTCCCTCAACTACTGCTCCCATCTTGGAGTCATCCGCGAAGAGACTCATTTCACACCCTATACCATCCCTGATGTCTGATATGTATGCATTAAACAGGATTGGACCCAGGACCGAGCCCTGTGGTACCCCACTACCAACCTCTGTAGGGTTCGAGAGCTCCCCACAGACCACTACTCTCTGAGTGCGTCCAGCTATCCAGTTTTCAATCCATCTGACCATCAAAGGGCCTACTCCTAACCCCATCAGTTTCTCCACCAGACCATTGTGGGGACAGAGTCAACGCCTTGCTGAAGTCCAAGAATAATACATCCACAGGCTTACCCTATCCAGTTCTGATGTTACCATTCATAGAACTCTACAAGGTTGGTTTGACATGATCTACCTGGCACAAACCCATGCTGCCGTTATCCAGACCTCCCACCTCCTCCAAGTAAACCCCAATCGTTCCTTTAGTATACTCTCCATTAATTTTTCCCACCACCGAGGTTAAACTGATGGGTCTATAGTTTCCTGGTACTTCCTTGACCCCCTTTATGGATTGGTACCACATGTGCCTCGCCAATCCCTAGGTACCTCCTGTCTCAAGTGACCTGTTGAAAAGCTCCGCCAGGGTGCAGCCAGTATGTCCGCCAATTCCCATAGTACTCTCGGATGAATGCCATCCGCTGCCCAGGAGATTTGTCTTTCTTTAGGGCCTTGAGGGCAAACCACACCCTTTGGTGGGATGGCATCATCCGTCCCCTCCACCTTACTGGTCTTTTATCCTTATCCAGATGCGACACCCTGGGTACCTTTCCCTCCCTTTTGCTCCATTTCTGCTGCTCCTGATCCCACTCCCTGCCGCTTCTATCCCTTTGTGCCTTGCTTTGTAGATATCCCATCCCTTCCCTAGTGAACACAGAGGCAAAGTACTCGTTAAATACCTCTGCCTGGTCCCTCGCCTCTTCCACCCACCCTCCTTCTGATCTCAATCTGCTGAGATGGCCCTTAGTTTTTCTCCGCTCCCCAATGTACCGGAAGAACCCCTTTTCCCCTCCATGTATCCCCTGTGCCAGCCGATGCTCTTTACTGGACTTTGCTCCCCTCACCATACTGGTGACTTTTCTAGATGCAAGCTGGTACATTTCCTTATCCCTATCCCCTCTTGTTGTTTTATATTTTTTGTAAGCCGCCTTCTTTTCTCTGACTGCTACCTGGACCTCACTGGACCACCAGCATGGTTTATGTGACCTTGCTCCCTACGTTTCAACTTAGCGCAGATCCTGACTGCCTCATGAAGTCCCGTTTTATGACCTCCATCTCCTTTCCACACTTGTTGTTGAGGTAATCCCTTCAAGTGATCCTTGAGAATATTTCCATGCCCATAAAGTCTGCCCCTGAAGTCCACTGCCAGTGTCCTAGATCTCACCCCACTCCCCAATGCTTATTTGAAACCAGACAGTATTGTGGTCACTCCCAGTCAGGGGTCCTGTACAACCATGTCCCTTACCAGATCCCCATCTGCCAGAACCACATCCAGGACATGCCCCTCCCTTGTGGGCTCCATCACATGCTGTGTTAAGAACACATCCTGGAAGCCATCCAGCAGCCTCTGCTCCTTGGCCACCTTAGAGGACATGGTTCCCCAGTTAGTACCTGGCATATTAAGGTCCCCCATCAACACCACTCCTTCCCCTTTGGACCACACTGGGCAATGATGTTGTCCAGCAAACCATCCTCTAGAACATCACTCATCCCGGGGCCTATATGCTACACCAGCTTGACCTTATCTCCTGCTGGGGATCGTAGGTGACCCATAAGGCCTCCACGTTTCCCTCTGCCTCTTCTACCATAGCAATTTCTATGTCATCTCTAATGAACATAGCCACTCCACCCCCTCTGCCCTCCTTTCTATCCTTCCTAAGCATAGTGTACCCCCGTACATTTAGGTCCCAGTCATGATTTTTGTTGGCCCACGTTTCCGTGACTGCCGCCACATCCACCCCTCCCTCGAACAGCATGGCCTGGAACTCTGGCAACTTGTTTCCCAAACTCCTGGCATTTACTAACTTCCTTCGCTCCCTGATGTACCTATAAAAGGTTTTATCCCCCTTCTTAACAGAGCTGGCTATCTTTTCCTCGGTTTGGGCCTTTGCTGTTCTGACTGCCTTCCAGCTTCCTTTGTTTTAACTGATACAGTTCCTGTCTTGCTCCTTCTGTGATTCCTTGTACTTCCTGAATGCTTTCTTTTCTCTTGAACCTTCACTGCCACTTCCTTTGAGAACCATAGTGGTTTCTTACATCGTTCGTTTTGTTAATTTGCTTCACACAAAGGCTTGTTACCTCTGTGATGGCAGTTTTTATTATTCCCCATTGTTCTTCCACCCCTCCTTCCTGCCTATTTGCTAGTGCATTCCTTAGGCACTCACCCATTTTGGCAAAGTCAGCCCTCCTAAAGTCCAGTACTTTTGCCTTTGTATGGCTTGACTCTATTTCTGTGTTTATTATGAACCATACTGTTCGATGGTCGCTAGTTCCCAGATGGCTACCCACTTCTACATCTGTGATCCTCTCTTCATCTCCATTTGAGAGAACCAGGTCTAAGATTGCTCCCTCTCGAGTGGGCTCCAATACTAGTTGTCTAAGGCATGCCCCTTGTAGGGCATCTACAATAACCCCACTCTTTGAAGTGGCTGCTGCAACTGCATTCCAGTTAACATCTGGCATATTCAGATCACCCATCAGCAATATCTCCCCTTTTTCTGCCATTCTAAGTATTCTTTCTATCATTTCCTTGTCCATTTCCTCCCCCTGAGAAGGGGGTCTGTATACAACCCTTGCGGATTGTGGTGCCATTGCCTGTCTCCAAATTTACCCACAGTGCTTCTTCTCCTCCCTGTTTTCCCTTTTGTTCTGTTGCCTTGATTCCTTCCCTTATGTAAAGAGCTACTCCTCCTCCTCTTTTACCCTCCCTGTCCCTCCTGTAGATAGTGTATCCTGGTATGTTTATGTCCCAGTCATGGTTTTGTGTGTACCATGTTTCTGTGACTGCCACGATATACAGATGTTCCTCCTCCATCAAGGCCACTAATTCAGGAAGCTTGTTACTCAGACTACGGGCATTGGTACTCATTGCTCTCCATGTTTTGAAGGCTTTACCGTCTTTTGCAGCATCCCCCACTGACCTGTCTACCTCGGTCTTTTTCTCATTTAGTACCCTGTTTTGTAGGGAGAGGCTGGGATTTTCCTGCTGCTTATCAGTGCCTCTCCCCTTGACTAGTTTAAAAGCTTGCCAATGAAGCATTTAAACCGATTTCTCAAAAGACTTGTTCCCTTCCTGGACAGATGCAGACCATTCTGCCAGTGTAAGCTGGTGTCCTCCAGGTGGAACCCCAGTCCCCAATGAAGCCAAACCCCTGTACTCCACACTATTTTTTCAACCATTCATTAAACTGCATTGTGCAAAGTACCCTCACCTCACTCATGCCATTGACAGGCAGCACCTCGGAGAAGGATATCGTGTGTGCTACTTGTCTTAGGCCCCTCCCCAATTCTACAAAGTCCTTCTGCACTGCTCTAATCTCATGATTAGCCAAGTCATTTGTCCCTAGGTGGACAATGATGTCCAGCTCAGATTCCCGTGCAGCTGTTCTCGTGATCCTGAGGATGCGCTTCCTGTCTTTCCAAGCCATGGCACCAGGCAGGCACCTTACTTCAGTTTTCCCTGCTCCCCCCAGTTCTATCCCCTATAATTGAGTCCCCCACCAGGAGCTGCTTCCTTTCCTTGTGGTGTCCTCTGCCTCCTTCCTGTGGGCCTCTCTTGTGACAGTTGTCCTCAGCCTCCTTAGTCTCCCTTGCGGGTGCATCCATAGGGGAGCTATGCTCCCCCAGAATGGTGTATGGATTGTGGTGTGGAACAACTGACTGGGTGTGCCTCTGTTCCACCATCCTCACCCTCCCTGAGCCCACTGTGATCCAACTGCTGTGTTTTCTTCGCAACCTCTGAGGTAGTGGTGGTAGCTCTGGTGCTCCCTGGATGGGGGAGGTTCCCTTCCTACCATCCAGTGTGGCCTGGGGGAAGGTCCCCTTACTACTATCCAGTGTGGCTCTGAAGACGGGCAACTTCCTCCTCAGGGCAGAGAGTTGTTTGCAACTAAGGCAGCATCTCAGCCTCCAGAAAGACTCCCGGAAGACTGCTGCCCCACAGCCATTACATTGCACTACTCCCCACATTTTGTGTGTGTGTGTGTGTGTGTGTGTGTGATTGGTTTGTAATATAGAAATATATATATATTTATATTATACAATGTGTATGCTTATATTGTCAGTGCAGTGTGCTAGAGAGGATATGACAGTGATATGCACCTTGCACTCTTGAGGAAATGATGTCAGAACCCCAGGTATAAAGGAACTATTTCCATGGGCAGATGGGGTGAGGGGTGGGAAGGGGTTGGGCCTAAACTGTGCCCTCACAAAACAGGCCTAAACTGTGCCCTCACAAAACAATCAGCTAAAAGCTCTGACCCACTGCTGCAATGAGCGCCTTCCTGTCAGCAAGATGCCCTACACAACAATTTGACAGAGAAAATATCCTGTTAATCAAACAGAGAAAAATCCACACATCCAAGTCAGACACAGGTAAACCTCCCCAGCCCCAAAACAGGCCTGGTGGTTTGTGCTCTGAAAGCTGTCAGCCCCAAAATAAGTCAGCTGTGCTTTAAACTCTTCCTACACTGAAAATGTTAAGAATTGTAACAAACAAATGTAAACCTAGATCCGCCTCCCTCTGTTGCTTGAAAGACTGTCTTTTCCTGTTTCACACTGCAGGGTTTTCTATGACCACTCCTTAACCACAGTAACTTTGTTAAAATTAGTTTAACTATCACAAACTCCTACACACCAGTAAATTATTTAAAAATAGTTTCTGTCCCAAAATCCTAGTAGTCAATCCAGCTACCCCAAGGGACAACCAAAATGCAGTATTCAAACACTTATGAAGTTACTTCCAAGATAAGCAGAGTTTGCAAGTTTCTTTTTCAACTCCTCAGCCACCTGTAATTCATTTAAAAAGAGTTTAACTGTCAGAAAATCCTAGTAGACAATCTAGCTACCTCCAAGGACCTACCCAAATGCAGTATTTAAATCCTTCTGAAGTTACTAACATAAGCGTTGTAGCTCTGCAAACACTTTGTTATATGAGGTAGCACTATGCTTTGCCATCAGAATATATACCAGTGGGATAACTTTGTTGTATTTTATAACATGTATGGTATATAACTGAGTGAATATTGATGGACAACATTTGAATGTACCATCGGCGAACCAGTGAGGTGATGCTTTAAGGTGTGCCAAGTCTGTAGTGGTGGAAAAAAATCAATATTCTGTCAGCTGATGGCCCAGAATCATACATAAGAAAGTTTTCTTTCTGCAAAATTTGCATACGTTCTGGGGTTAAGACAAGCGATGCTGCATCAGCTGGCTCAGGGGGTGGTTGAGCATTGACACGTCTATTTCTTCTTATAGTGCATTTCAACAAAAGGATAGCAGGATGTTGGCTGGAAACAGTAGGTGGCATTTGCGAGATACCTGCAGCAACAAGTTGGTGAGTTGTCTCACAGGTTGCTGTAGAACGTTCTTTCATGTCAGCTATTGCTTCCTTCACGGACACCGAAGCAGGATCAGGTACATGATTGTGATCTCAGATTCTTTTTAGTACCTTTGTCCCATCCAAGGGCAGTCGTGCAGTACAGAACCCCTTATCATAGGCTAAACATTTCCAATAGGATTTAGAGGATGTAATGCGCTCTCTATGATAAATGAAACCATTAAGAACAGCTAGGTCACTGCCCTTCTGGCTCTTCACGCAGCGCACGTCCATTTCCCTCTCAAAATCAGTACTGACACTCATCAACCATACCATCTAATGGCATAGAATCTGCTTGATTTTTATTTACCCAGATTTTTGCACTGTTCTATACATGTGCTACTTTGTCTGGCGCTATTTCTGACATGCGCTGAGTTGTATGCATATTTTGACTTTCATGATAGCGGTTGCTCTATATTAACCAGATACCCATTAAAAGAGTCTAATGCACATCACCAGAGTGTCTTATTTGGTTTATAAAATGGGAATCTGTGTCATGCAAGCAGATACAATTTAAAATTTAGAGATTTTATGCAGTAAAATAATAACATGTTTAAGTTAATTTCACCTAAAACAGTTCCTCCCCTTGCATGACAGGTTTGTTTATTTTTACTTTTTGACTTTTTTCTTAATTGGTCTCCCTCCATAGGTGTACTTTTTTGTTGTTGTTGTTTTTTAATACTTATTTTCACAATTTTTTAATTAATTTTATACATACATTTAAGACACAGTACCACATAGTTAATATATGTCAACAGACATTGTCAATTACATAAAGATATTTCTTACATGATTGTTATTTGTTACAGGGGGTTATCTCATATTATTCTCTTTACCATTCTTTCTATCCCCTTTCCCCTCCCCCTTCTTTCCCTCCTTCCCTCACCCTTTCCGATTAAGGACAGAAGTCTGGGTCAACCTCCATCAGCTAGACTATCCATCTCTGCCATTTTGTTCGAAATGCCTGTTCTCTATCTGCTCATAGGTGTACTTTTTTAAATACTGGAAAACTGTGGTTGCCATGGATCTCAGCTCCCTTCCCCCCTGAGTGAAAAGTTTTTCTAGATGTTACTTCAGAAAGAATGGAGTGAGGATGCTATTTGATAACTGTGGGAGAAAGGTGAGTGCTACCACAATCATGCTTATCGGATGCCAGTATTTTTGTTTATGTCTGCCTTATTTTCTTGCCTTTTTGTGAGCACCGAAGCAAAATAGGTGAGGTAGTGAGTGGCAAGCATGGGAGGAGAGGTGAGGAGAAGCAGGAGCACAGTCTCAACTGGACAGCATTTCCAGCAGCATAGAGGTGTGGTGGAAGCAAAAAGCAGTCCAAATTGTAAGACATTTCCAGCAGTGGAGCCTCAGGGGATACACAAGGCCAGCTTGAATGTAACAGCAATCCCTTTCTCACTTTTACACAGCATGCTTGAGCTCCTGATTCACCCTTCCCCACAGTTTCCAATAAAAGCCAAATGAGGTGCAACAGCAATCCCTTTCTCAGTTTTACACAGAGTGCTTCAGCTACCAATTCAGCCTTACCTACACTTGCAGACAAAAGCTAATGTTTAGCTGACATGCAAGCCAGAAGCAAGCGTCTTCATTTAACAACAATAAAAAAAAAAACAGTTAGACAAGAGTTACACCCATAAAAGGTAAAGTGAGTTGGGGGCAGTGAGTCGGGTGGGATAGGTGTGGTGGCTGGTGGGTGGGACCTGGCAGAGGAGCCCTGTTATATTGCACACACATGCAGTTCATTTTTAGGGCTGTGGGCAGAGCCTACAGCCATTTTAGAATCGATCGTAGCTCTATAAACAGCCGATCGTGGAACCTTCCAGTGGACTTTTGGAAGTATCCTTCCAAAAGTCCAACGGAACTTGAAACACTCCGCCATGGCCGCTATAGAATAACAGCAGCACTATTTTGGCTATTACTTCTGCATTCCAGGGCAAGAACTATGCATGCGTGACTACACACATGCATAGTTCCGCTGCCACCGCCAGGTTATGAATGGCAAAAAAAACTATGCATGCGCGAGTACCACGCATGTGCAGTCATATCACTGCCGCCAGCACTGGCACAAAAGAAAACTCTCCCACTGCTGCTGTCTTCCCCACTTCCCACACCAACATTGGGGTCCCCAATCCTCATGTTGGTATTATGTAGGCCCCCCAACTCATGTGGCATACTGGGAGCCCAGCCAAGTGTGCCCAAATGTTTGTTTTTCCTTCCCCCCCTTCCAACATCAGGGTTCCCAATCCCGATGTCAACATCATGTACCCACCACCCCAACTCATGTGGCACACTGGGAGCCCACCCCAGTGTACCCAAATGTATGTTTTCTTTTATTTTCCTGTAAATAAAGAAACCTTCCCCCAACATGTTTTTAACCTGTAAAAAGAAATGGTCCTCGTCATCGCCCCTCCCCTCCCCTCCCCATCCCCACCCTCCACTGAGTACCCACCTCCCCTTACCCCATACTTCCCTCCAGAGGTCGGCGCTGTCATCTGCTCTGGACCGGGACACATCTGCACTCTTCAAAGCTGAACCGCGAACTGAAGAATCAATGGTAAGCATGCTATAATGGCATTAATTGGGGGTTTCAACTTAAGTTGATGAATCAGCCATTTTTTTGAATTTTGGCCCCACATTTTCAACATAGAGTTCTTGGGACCTCACCTCATGAACAGTGTCACTGTCATTCTGTTACTCAGTCTCAAAAGGTGATTTTACGGTCGCTGCGCGGAATCACCTTTCAGGACCGATTAACAAAATGACAGTGCCACTGTTCATGAGTTGGGGTCCCAAAAAGCTCATGTTGTACATTTGGTGAAAAACTTCCAAAGCATGACTGAGTTATGAGCGTGCATTTTCCAGTTTGTACAAACGCGCCTAGTTTTGCCAATTTTTTTATATTCTTACTCCAGATTTTCAACATCTCCAAAAAATGGCCAAGTTACACCCAAGCATTCAATAATTTTTATACACATGTGTAACTTTGGTCACTTGGCAGCTCATCACAGCCTTATCAGCTCTGGCCAGAATTTGTTTATATGGGGAGCAACGTGCGAGAACTCCGAGAGATTGAGCAGCAACACTATCAGCCGCGGAGACTGCTGGAGTGGCCATGGACTTGGGAGATGGTGAGAACAAGTGCGATGTTAGTTGATAACTTTTTTGTTTACATTTTACATGTTACACACCTGTAGGTCTTTCCTTTACTGAAATAAGTTGTTCTGGTATGCTTAGGAGTATGCATTTGTACTTCAGAATTTTATTTCAAGATTTCCTCACTAAGACAGAAAAAATGGCAGTGTTTCTGTTCCATTGGCACATTAATTTATGTTGTACTACATCTATTTTTGAAGTGCTAGTTTTTACCTGTACATTAGAAAGATATAATAACTGAGGAGCCTTTTCTCCCATAGGGAAATTCAGTTATAATTTGCTGTTATAACCCATGGGTTATAACGGTGAACATGCGCCAGGTTTCCCTTGTTCCACGCATGCGCCTGCCACGGCTCTCCCCGCACACAGCGCCGGAAAGCTGGCTGCCTCTCTCTGTCACTCGGTGGTAACTCCAGTGGATTAAAAATCCCTCTCAGCAGTTGAGTTTGTTGATAATCACACATTGTAATGACAAGTAATCCATAGTTAAATTTAAAAAAATAAGGTTTCAGCAGCTGTTTGGTGGTACAGACTCCAGACAGTGCTTCATTCCATCTGGACTGTGGCTGTTTTATTTTATAGAATTGCTGTGGTAAGAAAAGGCTCCCCAGCAATTATATAAAATAAAACATGGGGTGGTGTATTTAACTCAAGGTTTTGCACACACTTCATTGTGTCGGATGCTTAAAAACCAGCTTCGCTTCGCCTCGGGTTTATGTAGCATCCGACACCCTCGAGGGGGGTAAATGTTGTTTAACACACCACCCCGTGTATTATTCTATAGATAATGCACAGGTAACAACCAATCAGGATGCAGGATTTCCTGCACCCATTTTATAACAGTTATTATACAGCAAATCCAGGCAGCCCAGTTGTCTAGCTGCAGCACATGGCCCGGCTATGCAGGCAGCCTGAGTTCAGGAGCAGGTTCAGAATGCCACATCAGGAAGCAAGCCTGACCACAGCAGCTGCCGTTCAGCAGTGCACTATGATCATGGAGGGATAGGACTGTGCACCTGGTGCCACTGCAACCCCTCTGGTGGGCTGGGCCAGCAGAACTTGCTCCCTCCACAGGACTTCGCTACATGCATCTGTGGCCTGAAGGGGCTACACATGCCAAGGGAACATGAGAGGAAGGATGGGGAGAAAACCAGGGAGGAAAAACCCATGTACTATCTATATGACATCCTGGGTTCCTGGAAGCTCCTGGACCTTAGTACTTTCAGATACTGGATGCCTCGGAGGGGAGTACAGCCCCTGCTATGGGGGGGGGAGTTGTAGGAGACATTGGGGTTGCGTTGGACATTGGCATTGACACTGGACATTGGTAGGACACCAGGAAATCAATGGGCAAGAACAGGGTATATCTCAGGGACCAGGATATATCCCTGGAAGATGGACATGGCAGAGGAGAAAAAGTTATATGGAATAAAAGAATACAACAAATCAAGTACAAAATATGCAGAGTGTGGTAAAAACAAGAGAGTGCAAAACAAAGCACTACATGTGTGGAGACAAAATACACAAAACAAGGATGTACAACAATTACAAATGTAACCAAAGCAAAAACTAAGAACATAGAGTAGTGCAAGAAATAAACAGCAGGGGAGGTTAACATAAATATATACTAAAAAATGTGTAACTAATGACACTGAGAGCTGATGGGAAGTAGGAAAACAGAGGGTGACTACAGTCGGTGCTAGTTGCAGCACAGGAAGGAGATTAATGATGACAAATCAGAGCATGGACAGAGGGAATAGTGGAGGAGATATGGATACTGTAGGCTGATGGAGAGGATGGCTATTCCACAAAACAGGGAGAGGGACAGAGAAAGCAGACTGGTCAGTAGAGATTTTACAGTGAGGAACTGAAAAGGAGTAGGCATCGGAGGAGTGGAGGAAAAGGAGGAAGAAGGAGAGGAACGCAGATAGGAGGAGAAGGAGGAGAAACAATATTCAGAAAAATGGGAAATGAAGAGGTGAAGACATCGAGACACAAGGGAAAAGAGAGGTTGAGGTAAAGAGAACGTTGGCGGGTATAAGGGGCCGGGTATTTAGAGAGAAGCAGTAAAAGGAATGAAAAAGGTGGTCTAGTCTGGCCAGTGAGGAGGATTTTGTTTTTATTAGTTTTAATCCTCGTACTAGCATCTGGCCCTGAGGACCCACTGTTCTGGCCATCAACCCCGTACACCCCAGCACCATTACCCTGCCTTCCTCCAGGACTTATCTCCTCTTGACTTGGGTACTGTGGTTCCCCCCCCACCACGGTGGAGTCTTTGGGTGGCCCAAGCTCTTGTGGACACTTCACACTTTGGTCAGTAGGAGGGCTGCCTAAGTCAGTGGGTGTGCAGCCTACAGGTGTGGGTGTGGTACCGCATGCTGTGTGAGAACAGGATTAACTGTCAGTTTTTTCCCGGCCCTAAGGATGCCATCATAATGACATCATGGGATGTCCTTATACATGATGTGCATGCCTACACATTGATGGTGGTTGCATCCTTCCATCTCCAACAAGCATCCTTAGCGTTACCTGACCCGGTAGTCAACCGGGGGCAGTATAGTAACAAGGATCAGCACCCTCACTCCAGCAGAAAAGTTGCCTGGGATGCTCAAATTTCCTTCCCTGCCTGGTCCTCTAACTATCCAATTTCATTCCTGAACTCAGGTCTCCAGCATCATGAGCAGTAGCCCTACTGGTGAGGGTGGTTTTTGGAGTGGCACTGTACATCACATCTGTGTAGTTGGCCACCTACATGATCATCTATAGATAATCGAATGGGAGAGGCAAGCAGGACTTGTGCCTGTACAGATAGTCAAGTCTGAGACTGAGTTTTGAAAAAAATGGAAATGAGGATGGGGCCCAGAGCAGGGCCTTGAGGGACTCCAGAACCCATAGGGAGGGTGAAGCATATGACATTGCTGACCTGGGCCAGCTGGTTCCAGTTATATAGGTAAGAGTGGAAGCAGCTTACAGCATGGGGACAGTCCCATTCTTCCTAGCTTATCCAGGATGGGAGGGGCCACAGTATTAAAGGCCTTGGCTAGGTCAAGGAGAATGGCAGCAGTGATCTGTCCTGGTTTATACTTGCCACTGTGAAGACAGTGAACTGATGGAGGGAAGAGATTGTAAAGTAGGACTTCTGAAAGCCAGATTGAAGGGGGAGAGGAGAGGAGAGGAGAGGAGAGAAGAGTTCAAAGAATGAGGAGAGCAGAGCAAGAGCTAGTATTTCCTGCTTATTGACCAGAGTAGAGCGATGGGACAGTAGTTTCCTGGGGCTCTGGTGGTACCCCCTTTGTACAGGGGGAGACTTTGGCCATTTTCTAGGCCCTGGGGACCATTCTGAGGTGAAACAAGAGGTGAAAGAGGGTAGTGATAGGAACAGCAATAGCAGGGGCTGATAGATGAAAGAGTTTGAGGTCCAGTCCATCAGGGCTATGACCTTTAGAGTGAATAAGGGAGAGCAGGGTGGTGAGGGCATCAATAGGAGAGATGCGTTAAAAAGAAAAGGAGGTAAGAGGAAGTGGAGGAGGTAACAGGACAGAAGAAATGCCAGAAAGGGAGGAGAGAGGTTAAATTCTGGTTTATGAGTGATGGGGAGGAAGAGAGTATTGAAAGTGAAGAAGACATTAAAAACAGTGGCTACCTCCAAAATGACAGAGGTGGGAGAACCTTCAGCTTTGAGGACCAGGTCTGATTACTAGGTTTGAGGGTTGAAAAGGAAGTTAATAACCTTTACAGAACATTACAAGGTAGTTTAGATCATTCTGATGGTTAGTAGAGAAATAATTTGCTTTGACCCAGGGCTTTTTGCTGGTGTTTTGGAGTCGTTTGTATCTCATGAAATCTTCTGGTGAGCCAAAGGCCTTGTGGAGATGCTAGGCAGAGTCCCAGGATTTAAACTGGTCAATAAGCTCCACTCAAATCCAGGGAAGGTGGTATCCTCACACACAAGACCTCTTGAAGGTTCATAGGTTCTACTGACAAGAGCAGGCATGAGCCCATCGAGCTTGTCCACCGTGTTCAATGGAAAACACCAGTGAAACCACCCCCCCAGTAGGTACAGTATTTGTCTAATTTCAGCTTGAAAGTGTTCAAGTTACCACACTCTTCTGTTTCTTTTGGCAAGGTGTTCCAGTCACTTACTACTCTTTCTCAGAACCATCTTTCTCGTCTTTCTGTTTTACGTACCAGGTCAGAACAGTGATTCAATAATAGCACTGTCAAAACAGTGCTTCAAAAACCACGTCTGCCTTGACAGTAACAGGGGTCGGATAGCACAAGTCAATTACCGCTACCCCTGGAGCTGTTAAGGCAGGCAGGAAGGAGTAGTGAAGGAGCTAGAAGTGAGGTGGTTGGTCAAGCTGCTCCTGTGGTGGAGAGGCTAAGGCACTGACACTCAGAGCAGAGGAGACCCGGAGACCAGGATTATGTGCCCAGTCTCCCAATTGTTATAGTGTGTTTGTTTATCCATCCCCCCAAGTTTTAATTTTTATCCCCGACTGTTGTTGCTTGAGTCCCCCCCCCCAAGATTCTCCCCTTCCCGAGTTCCACCCACCTGGAGTTGATTTATATATATATATATATATATAGATATAGATATAGATATACATTCTTCTCTCTCTCTCTCTCTCTCTATATATATATATATATATATATATATATATAGAGGGATGTGGGGCAAACCCCCAGCAAAAACACAAGTTTTGGTTCCTTCCTTCACCATGGTAGCGGTCCTCTCTGTGGTTTTGGATCGCTACCATTGGCCCTATTGTTGCAGGCGACATTTTCCTTGGGCACTGTTGTTGTCGCCACTGTATTTCCTGTGCGGTTCTTGAGCGTGCTGTAATTGAATTCTGCATTTTAACCTAGTGCTCTGTTTTATAATGGTTTCTTCTAAGTTGTCTATTGTGTCCTTATGTCACTTTTCCCTATTGCTGAGTTCTAGATGTGACACTGCATTGTAACTGCACTGGGTAAAGTCTTATACACCGTAATCAGGTCTCCTCTCACCCTTCTCATCTCTAGGCTGTAAAGCCCAAGATCCTTCAATCTGTTTTGGTATGTCAAACCCTCAAGCCATTTACAATTCTTGACCTCCTTTTCTGTATTCCCTTCACCCTGACAATGTAGCACTTATTTTGTGGTGACTGAAATGTGGTGACCAAAACTGGACACAATACTCAGCATGTGGTCTCACCAAAGCCCTATACATTTGTATAATCCCCTCCCTATCCTATCCTATCATTCACATATTTGGGAATGTCTAGTACAGTATGCCCTGCAAGCCCATTGGTCCACACTGAGGACCAATGGGCTTACAACCCATACTGTACCTGTCATTCGGCGGGTGGCTGGGCAATATGCAGGCAGGATGCTGCCACCCACCAATGATGGGGGTGGGTTGGGCAAGGGTTCTGTGTGGGTGGAGGGTGGGGGTGCCACTAGATCACCAGGGCATGTCACTATGGAGTTTTAACATGATCGCGGCAACGGGTGGGAGAGGTTCCAGTAGACCACCAGGGATGGTCATAATGACATAGATCGGGAATTGGGGACTTGGGTGGAGGGGACCACTAGACCACCAGGGATGATCATGTCTTTATATATCAGGGACTCAGGGCCACTAGACTACCAGGGATATATCTGTCATCATATACCGCATGATCGCAGCTATGGGTGGGGCGTTCCACTCAACCACCAGGGATCAGTGTGTACTTGCAGACAGTGTTCTGGGAGGGGGGGTGGCCACCCACAGCTAGGCTGCTGTGTTGCACCCTGCAATACTGCAGCCCACCTGTGGGTGGCCGGGAGATGTTCCCACTCTGCACAGGCTCAACTTTGAGCCCCCCATGTGGCGCAGTGCAGGGCTGCACCAGCATATGCTCTGCACATCCCGGGCTGAATATTGGGATGTGCCACATATGCATGGGCACGCCCCTTGCATCTGTGCTGCATAGGATTACATTGCACCCCAGCGCATCGGGATCTGTGCTGCACCAGGCAGTCCTTTCAATATCCCGCCAGGGGAGCAATGCGGGGTTGCCCCAGGTGCAACCCCTTTAAATATCCAGACCCATGTGTATAAGTCATCTGGTTCAACTTGAAGTTTTGCCACTTCATCCCTGCCATTAACTCTATATCTTATTCTCATGTTCTCTGCAAATTTAGCTATCCAGCCTCCATCCTTCAAATGAAGTCCTAAGACAAATACATTAAAAAAGTGTTGGTCCCAAGACAGACTGCTGCAGCACTCCACTGGTCACTCTAAGCCACTCTGGTAGCCCATGATAAGGGGCATTTGCGCTAGGGCTACAAATGTTACAGTGACGGCATAAAGGTAATTTGTGAAAGCACAACTGGTATGTGTGGGTGATGAGCAGGTGGGCATATGTCCAAGACCCTGGGCGACAAAACAGTGACGGGCATGTAGGGTGACCTACACAACAGCAAATGGATTACACGGCGACTCCTTCTAGGGTGAAAGAGGAAAAAAGGCAGTACCGGGAATGGCGACATAGAGACAATGCAATAGCAGGTGGAGCATGCTAAAGCCAGTGGAGGCGCAAGGTGCACTGCTGGTGCCCCACCCTGCCCATGCTGGCGAGCGGGCACATCACAGGCACTGCCACCACCCCTAGCCCTGCCCCCAGTAGTGCACAGACCTGAGCCCACCCCCAATAAGATGTGATTGAGCAGTGACAGCCCCTGAACAGCTGTTGTAGCACACGCCATCCAGCAGTGCCAACATATCTGGGTTCTTGCCTGCTGGGGTCTCAAATCCCAGCACCGGACAAACACCCCACAATGCCACTAAACACTCACTGCATCGTTGCTGGGAGCACACACACCGTAGGGAGCAGCACAGCCACCATCGGAGCCACAGACACACAGCCATCGACAACTCTCTGGACCAGTTCCACGGACATACCGCTATACACAGGCAAAACACCACCACTTCTACCGCCGCCATGATACTGCTAAAACCACCTGCGGACACACTACTTTTATGCACCCCACCCACTGGGGGCTGGGACGCCCACACACACAGGTGTGTGATTACATGACCCACCCCCAGCCTACGTAAACAGCGCAGGGCGGACAGATTGGCCTTCCATAAGGAAGGTGAACTAACGTAATGGCTGATACAAGGCTAATAGTGAGCCAGAAAGGGGAAACCCCTCCTGTCCCACCATGGGTACCTCTACTGGCGGGACAAGGAGGTCAAGGACAAGACATACTGGCATTGCATGCAGGGCCACAGCTCCAGCTGTCCTGCATTCGTGCACACCATAGCGGCTGCAGTGGTGTATACAGGATGGCCCCACAACCATGTCCCCAGTGCAGGGGAGGAGGGGGCCTGAGCGATCCTGTCATGGGTGCATGAGCGGGCACGGACTAGTGGCAAGGGCACAATGCAAATCATTGCCCAGTGTACCACCGGCGTGCCCCCCCCACCATGGCTGGCAGGCTGCCAGCACTGCCTCATATGCAGCGAACAGTTCAGCAAGTGCTGCAGGCCGGTAGGGGTGGCCATGCCACCCCAGTCACACTGCATGACCTGGTGGTTCCCCCCGAACATGCCATCACTGGGTCAGGGGACTTATTCCTACAGCACAACAGTGGTCCTTCCGAGGACCGCACACTGCTGTTTGTCACACAGTGGGCACTGCAGTTCCTGGCTGGCAGCGCTGATTGGTTCCTGGACGGAACATTCTGCTGTGCGCCACCACTGTTTGAACTGCTCAATACAATGCACGGCATGTGCGAGGACATCATGTTACCTGTGATCTATGCCCTCATGCTTGGACAGATGGAGAGGGCATATGCGCATGTATTTGGTGTGGTCAACAGGCTCGTGGGGGTGTGTGTCCGGAGATGGCCTTCATGGACTTTGAGCAGGTATCCTGGAGCGCATTCGCAATGACCTTTGACAGCACCGTGATCAGGGGATGTTTTTTCCATTTCTGCCAGGCCATCTGGAGTAAGATCCAGCAGATCCCCAAGCTGCATACCCGGTACACCACAGACTCGGAGTACGCACTGAACATTTGAATGCTGCTCACCCTGGCATATGTGCCCGAGGACACAATGGAGGGGGCATATGGGGAGCTGCTGGACGTTACATTCTACTGGACACAGGAGGAACTACTGCACCCACTTCTGGAGTATATGGAGGCAATGTGGGTCAGCTGTCAGGTGGGCAGGACAGCACGCTGTAGATCCCTCTTCAATGAGTCACTGGAATGTGTACCAGGCAATGCTGGGCGGCCACTCCAGGACCAACAACATGGTGGAGGGCTGCACAGGGGCTTCCCCACAAGGGTGAGTGCCAGCCACACAGGCCTGTGGTGCTTCTTGGACTGCCTGTTGCAAGAGGAACACCTGACGGGAGGTCAGGTTAGAGCAGCTGCTGTCTGGTGCAGGGCGAGCATGCCCTAAGCAGCAGTACCGGGACCTCAAGCCCTCATCGCCGAGTACAGGAGCAGGGCCACACCTGACTACCTGTGAGGACTTGCCTACAACTTCCAGCTGCAGGTCTAGTCGGGTGTGGCGCATTACATGGTGCCACCCATGCACCTCAGTACACGCTGTGGCATCGGCCCCCCCCCGCTGTCCCTCATGTGCCCCTGCATCTACCTGGCAGCTCCCGCCATCTCCACCCTTCCTGCCACACACCTGGCCATCCCATGTGGCCCCACACCCCACTGCTCTCACATCCCCCTGGCCCATGCTGTGCCTCCGTGCCTGTGCCTCATGATGGCATCCCCTTGCCCCGGTCGTAGCTGTTGGTGGCATTCCCTATACACCCCCTGTCTCCCCCTCCGACGGGTGTTGCTGTTTACTCCTACCACACGCTTCACACAGCCCCCCCAATGCATTTCCTCTGTCTGCGCCAAGTGGTGGGCAGTGTTTTATTTTGTTGTCCATTCACCGTTGTGTTGTTCGTGGGCGTTCCTGAGCACCACTCCATTCCTCCTCATTCTGCCTGCACCCTTTCCCATGTGCTCCAGCTCACCCTGCTCCCATTCGCACTCCTGCTTTGGCACCCTTCCGGGTTCCCCCTCCTGCAGGTGCCCTGTCAGCGATCACAGTTGTGCTTTCACCATCATCACATGGAACCCCTCCTCTGAGTCAAATCCATTAATTCTGACAATTTGCTTGCATTCCATGAGCCATGCTTTCATCCACTTTATTACTTGGGAATTGATTTTTGTTTTGAGTAATATCTCTATGAGTTCAGCATGTGGAACTGTGTCAAATGCCTTTCCAAAATGCAAATAAACCTCATCCACTGTACTCCCATCCTCTATGGCCTGATTGACATTTTTCAAATAAATCCACTAAGGTGGTAAGGCAAGACCTACCTCTAGTGAATCTGTGCTGCGATTTATTCCCCAGGTTATTATTTATTATAGCTATTTCTATCATATCCCTTATATATCTCTCTAATAGGTTACCTAATACCAATGTCAGACTTACTGGTCTATAGTTAGTTACCTCTGCCTTGCTCCGCTTTTTATATTATCTTGCGCACACAGCACAAGCAACATTTTATGGCAGCTTGCTGGAGTAGCAGGTTGTGGAGGTGCGGCCGTGTTGTGGCCAATGGCACCACTGTTTTTTTTGGGCTGGTCTCTGTGACACCAATGAATGAGCATGCTGTCTATGACAGCAGTTGAGAAGTGTGCCACCAACTTGAAAGAATTTTGCTGCTGCAATGAGGGAGCGCCCCGTCATTGCAGGGCTGCCTTGCCTGCTGAAATATTTCAATAAACATGGTGGCGGCTGCTGCCATCCACCTCTCACAGTCTCTAGAAAGCCGATGTCGAGGCACCCAATCCCCCTGTTGGCATGCCCCCTCCCCAGTTTGTTTGCCGACGGGGGAGCTCAAACCCTGTCAGCATAATGTCCCCCCTTGTTTTTTTTGTCTGTCGAGGGGGGTGCCCAATCCCCCTCGGCATCATGCCCCCCCAACACATACATGCTTTCTTTACTGACAGGAGACCCAATCCCCATCGGCTTCAGTCCCCTTTCCCCAAAAAACACAGGCGGCACACTGGGAGCCCACCCCAGTGTGCCCAAAGCAAATCTGTAAAAAAAAAAATCTTCCCACAAAGTCCTTTTTTCCCCGCCTGTAACACAGAAAATGGTCCCTCGTGGCCACAACATCCCCTCCTCCAACCCGCACCCACCCTCTGCACACCCCACCTCTCTACACACCCCCCTCACCCCATAATTACCTCCGGGAGCCCGGCATGACGAGCTTCGGTGGAGCAAGAGACGTCTGAACTCTTCAAAAGCCGATCATGAACTGAAGAAAATCGCAGTTTGCTGTATAATGGCATCAATGGGGGGTTTCAACTTAGGTGGATATCTCAGCCATTTTTGTGACTTTTGGCTCCAAATTTTCAACATGAGGTTCTTGGACCCCACCTCATGAACTCAATCACTGTCATTTTGTTATTCAGTCCCAAAAGGTGATTTCGCAGTCACTGCATCAAATCACCTTTCAGGACCAGTTAACAAAATGACTGTATCACTGTTCATGAGGTGGGTTCCCAAAAAGCCTATGTTGCAAATTTGGTGAAATATTCCAAAAAAATGACTGTGTTACAAGCGTGCATTGCAGTGTTTCCACGCACGCTCATAAGTTCAAGAATTTTTAATATTTTCACTCCAAATTTTCGAAATTGCCATTATTTCATACCTCCTTATGAACAGTACAGCTGTCATTTTTCACAGCCTGCCCAAAATGCGTTTTCGCACATCTGGCGCAGTCACTGTGGGAAATCAACATTCGGGACAGATTAAGAAAATCACAGTGACACTGTTCATGAGCGGAGTTCCCAAAATGCCTATGTTGAAAATTTGGTGAAACAATTCCACAAAATGACTGTTATGAGCATGCGTTGCGCAGTTTCCATGCACGCTCATAACTTTGAGAATTTTTTATATTTTCACTCCAGATTTTAAACATTGCCAATTCTTTACACCTCCTTATGAATGGTACAGCTGTCATTTTTCACATCCTGCCCAAAATGTGTTTTCATACATCTGGCATAGAATAGCGCAGTCGCTGTGGGAAATCAACATTCAGGACAGATTAACAAAATCACAGTGCCACTGTTCATGAGCGGAGGTCCCAAAGGCTTTCATGAGGTGGGGTCACAAAAATCCCATGTTGAAAATTTGGAGTGCAAATACCAACAAACGCCCGGGGCATTAGGGTTTCTAACCGTAACGTCCCACCCTGTAGAGACTGACAGGCGTCAGGGGTGTGATTTTGGATTGTCGGCTGTAATGCTCATGCCATTCCACCCCCACCCTGCAGCCCGTGATAGTCATCAAGGTGTGCCTTGGACTCTTCGGCCCCGAAGTTCACCCCATTCTCCTATATCAGTGGCTCAGCAGGGAGCACACTCGCCTCTGAGGCCAGGCGATCAGAAGGCTGGTGGGTTCTATCCCCACACCAGGCACTTGGGTTAATATCCCAAAACTGACACTGTAGTGCAGCAAGAGGGGGTGCTGCACTCCTGAGGTGCCGTCTTTTGGATGAGACATTAAACCGAGGTCCCATCTGCCTGTTCTGGTGTAGTTCAGGGGGATGTTAAAGATCCCATGGCAATTCTCGAAAAGAGTAGGGAAATTTCCCTGGTGCCCTGGCCAAATTTCCCCCATTCACTAAAATTACCACCAACAGCTTAATTTGGTTCAAGGTCAGTTGGCATTCATCTGTATCCCCTTCCCCCGGGTCGTGTCTGAAAATAGGCAGAATCTGCCTAGTGCATTTACCCGGTCAACAAAAACTAAATAAATAATAAAAATACTGCACCCATCTCAACGTATCTCCTTATGGAATGGGGTTAGTGTAAGGCCCAATGACCCCAAGGCACAATGCGACACTTGTCAGAGTCTGCAGGGTAGGGTGAGGTGAAATGACATGAGCGTTATGGCCGCCGATGACCCAAAGGCACACCTCAGTGCCTGTCACTCTCTGCAGGGTGGGTTGGGGTTGGCATCAGTTCCATACTTCACTGCCATTCCTGTTATGCATCTCCCCAGCTCCTGCACTACCAATGCCAATGACAGCAAGACAACATTCAGCATTGACAAATGCTTGTTATGTATTGGCACCACTTTGGCAACTCTTCAAGCATCTGGCACCTCACCTTTTTAAGGAACGTGTTAAATATTCTCGTCACAGGTCCTGCTGATACTAGTGTAGCCCTCCCCCCAATGGAGGCTTACTTTAGATGCCCATTTCTCCCATTGCTCCTGCTGCAGAGCACCTCCCGGTATGTCTGCCAGGTCCTCCATTTAGGTCCCGATCGTCACCACCACAGCCCAAGTCCAAAATGTGCCCCAATTCCCCAAACAGCCCTGGTGTCCCAGTTTATCCCTTTTAGGGCTCAGGAGTTTAGTCATGATCTACAGCTTTTGGAAGTAGCACTACAGTGCTAGCAGGGGTCACACATGCGCATCAGGAGCCTTTGATCTCCAGACCACTCGGTTTGCAGTCCAGCGGAAGAGTGCTCAGCGGTCCCAATCCCTGCTTTGGGCAGTGTGGGAACTGATGACCTTAGTCAGGGCTAGGAGAGCCCATTTTTTTTTTGTAAATAAAGAGCTCTATGAGCACTAAGTCAATGGGGTCATGAATATTAATGTGAGTAGCATTAATATTCAAGTCTGTTTCTAGCACTATGGGGATCTAAATAATGTTAGTGCCAGGGCAGGCTGGTGTTTGTAAATAACTGTAAATAGTCTAAAGCACTGAGCAGGGCACTGAAGGGACTATTAGTGAGGAGGGAATACAGAAATTTGAATAAATATAACTGGCTGCACCAGTTTTAACATCGGGACTCAGATAGAATGCCTGTCTGCTGCCTTGGGGCACTTAATTACAGCAGCAGTGACAGGCACAGGACTGAGAAAATCTGTTTGTTCTGAGCAACGCTTAAGAGGGCACACAAGTAGCTATTGAACAATGGGGTAAGCGAAGAAATAAAGTGAACAAGCTGGCTGCACCAGAACTTTAAAGTTGGACTGTAGTAAATCTGCTTTAGGACTGTGTGTTCAGCAGTCATTTTAGTGCAGCAACAGCCAGTTGAAAAGCTGGGATTTTCAGCCAGGACTTATGGGACTTTTGCCAGAGCTCATGGGATAGAGCAAAACACTTATGGGGAAACTGCAGGGACCTACTTTCAGGTGCCAAAACAGGGAGCCTATAATGCATCGAGTAAAGGTAATGAATATTCATTTCTTGGTCTGACAGGCAGGATCAGCCAATTAGAGTGTGAGGAGCATATAGCTTTAGCCAATCGGGGGCCTCAGAGGAGCCCCATAAAAAAAGTGTTTTATGGCTATGCGAGCTGTTCAAGCAGAGCCCCCCAGGGGTGGGGGCTCAGTCCCTTTTACTCTAGGATGAGCCTAGTGATCCAGTGCAAGCCCCTCCACAGGGAAGGGGGTCTTTCTTCTGCCAGGGAGAAAAATAAGCTGCAGACAACAGAAGTCGCTAGCTTGGGAGCTGCCAGATTGTCCTCCAGGGCTGGCCAGCACCTTTCCACCTCCAGGGCTGGCCAGCACCTTTCCACATTTTTGGGAAAACATGGGCAACCTGAATCTTCAGCTGTGAGAGAGCTGCATGAATGTCCAACCTCAGCAGTGAGGGTGCTGGAGCAAGCCTGAAACCTCAGGGAAGAGAAAGCCATTTCTGCAATGTTACCTGAGTGAGTAAATCTGTGTCTAACAAGTACAAGCTTGAGAAAGCCTGCAAGGGGCGGAGAAGCTCAGCTAGTTTAAGATGTGACTGTCTGTCTGTACTCTAGTTTAACCAAAGGAATGAAAGGGTGGATATCTGCTAAGCGACCAGCAAAGGGTCCGGATTAAAAATTATATAAATGTGTCTGATGTAAGTAGTGCCACAGGACTGGATTGGGAGTTCCCACATGGAATTTCTCTGGACAGTGCCTTGTGGGCCAGTAACCATCTATATGTCCAGTTGGGTGCTGCAAACACCAGTGAGAGCCACAAGGGACTGTGTCTATGTATCAGCGAGCCTGAGAGAGAGCTGCTATGAACTGCCTTAGTGCCAAGTAACATGTTGTGAGCCTAGAGAGTTACAGAAATCAGTTGCTTCCAAGAAATGTGTGTCTGAGTCTGGAAACTTCTACAGTGTCAGTTTTGCCAACAAGTAAAGCCTGCAAAAATAGTAGTGAGCCTTGCTTCAAGCTCAGTCAGATCAAATTGATTCAATTGGTAGTGAGCCATGTACCAAGCTCAAGTTTAGCACAAGTGTTTCAAGTGGTAAAAGCTAAGTTCAAATTGTCTGATGTTATGCAAGAAATGCACCTAAGCTCCTAGTTGTTTTCGAGGACTGAAAAGTTGGGTCAGCCCTAGGCTTAGGGGGGATTACCCATTCTGAAAAGAGACTGCATCATGTGAACTGCTTTGGAAGCAATTGCCTGGGCTCTGGTTGTGCCCTCTGCTGTGCAGAATGTGGGTGCTTGTCCCTAAATTGGCTAGGAGTGTGCAAATGATCATAAAGTTCTAGCTGACCAGAAAGGGTCCATGTCTGCCACACTGGGCACAGGAAAAAGAGACTGTGACTTCTAAATGCAACTCAAGGATTGTGAGACAGGAAAATATAAATGTGCTAGCTTTGATAAATGTGTTGAATGCTGTGCAACCATCAGATTGGGTTGGAGACACAGCCTGAGAATGTGCCGCCTTGGCATTTCCATACGTATTGGGTATAGCCCAGACATGGGGTTGAAACGTGCTGGCCCGGGTCCCAGCCTGGTTTATCCAGTAAAGTGATTCCAGCCTAGAAAGGGGGCACTGTTCAAAGAAATAAAGAGCTGTTCTCCATTTGCCAATGCTGCACCATCCTGCAGCCAGTAAGGAGGTTCCTGGCTGCAAGACTTTGCCTAGCTCCTCGTTTCCCAAGTCAGAGCTTCTGTTTGCTGTAGTCACCTACAATTTCTGCTACAACCCATTTGTGACTATCCGGATGTTACTTTTGATCCGCCAAGTATACAGGGCCAATGCCCTGGCACAAAGCAAAAAGAAAGGGGTTGTACATAGTTTAAAGTGTTTAAATCCCCTTCCCCCACTACCCTACCCCTTCACCTTTCCTCCCCTCTACCTAATGTTCCCCTCATCTGTCCTGACAAGGCCTGTTGGCTGATTTCAACTTACCTTATGATTTTACCAGTAACTGACAAAGCTTGTTTTGGCAGATTTTCAATTTACTGTACGCATTCCTGTGCATTAAACTGCTTAGCGTTACTCGTTTCTATTCTTTAATTCATTGTGAATGTCAACTATTGCTTTCTTTTCTTATTTACAATTATTTTACCATACCCTGTTTAGTCTGTAAACTTGTTGACCTCCTTTCTCTATGTATACTGTTTTGCCATACTTTTTATTCTGTTAACCTGTTGTATTATGATGCTGATGTGGAGCCATTGTAAAATCTCTAAGCTCAAAGGTATTTGTAATCAGAGATCTAAATAAATAAATAAAAAAATAACAAAAATGGACTAGGCCATCTGGCCTTAGATACAGTTGTTTAGGCAAAATAAGTGTGCTGCTAATGTTAATCTGATTGTTGCTTTCTTCAAGGGTCCCAACTAGCTGGCCAACATACAGCGGCATCAAATAACAGACCTGCACCTTTAAGAACTTTAATTACTGGGTACCCAGGTTATGTGGGATTGCGGGGTCTTACACAAAATGGAGAACTGGTACCAGAGTGGGCATTAATGATAAATGTTCTGCCTTAATGCT
The DNA here is from genome assembly GCA_016271365.2 of Neoceratodus forsteri. NCBI lineage: Eukaryota > Metazoa > Chordata > Ceratodontiformes > Ceratodontidae > Neoceratodus > Neoceratodus forsteri. The sequence continues at coordinate 769,323,045 of CM028132.1, forward strand.
GCTAGCTAGTTAGTCAGGGAGCTGACTACTTCAAAGGTTGGTGGGGAAAATGTGATTGACATCTAATTTAAAATGCAACTTGACTGTGATTATTGCAAACTAAACCAATCAGACCAATGCCATTCTTATAAATAACATGACTTCTACTCCATTTACCCATCCTAACCCTCCCTTTGTAAGTAAACTTGTTGTAGTTTCCACATAATCTTGTTTCACGAGCATATTATTAGTGTCAAGTCATTAAATGCTAAAGAGTTGAAATGTGAGGGTTTTATCTGTGCTTGGGGTGACATGGTAGTAGTGTGGGGGGATGTAGCTTCCAAGAGGGCTGCATTATCTAGAGTCTAGAGCCCAGTGAAAGGTAAGCTCTGGGTAGAGACACTGTGCAATATGTCAACTAGGGAATGTACCAGTTTAAATGTAATTTTGGGAACCTAGGCCCTTCAACCTTGTTCAGGCCTGAAAGGCAGGGGTAGTAGCCCTTGGAATAGCATCGCCTAGAGGTTACACTGATGCCAACTCCTTTGATGTCCTTGGATGCAGACCATCTGGTCCCTGAGATTTGTTACCATCCAGATTTTCTAGCATCTTTTTTTTGTACACTTTCTTTATACTCCGTACAATGGGAAACTCTCTCAGGCATCCACCAAACACTGCAAGCTCTACCTCCCACCTGAAGCTCTCTTCTCACCCCACACCAGCCCCACAGATCCTGCGGCTCTGTGCCCCCCCCCCCCGAGGTGAGGCCACCCTATCCGCCCAGGGCACTCTATTTGAAATCCAATGTGCCAGCTGGGTGGTCTAGAGAGGAGAGAAGCTTGATGCTGGAGTGTAGCTCAGTGGGACAAAGTGCCATTGCCTATCTCTGAGGATGGGGATTTTTCTTAGTTTCCTCCCCTAGGAGTGCAGCATACAATGATGCCTGTGCATCATGGCTGCTCTGCTGGCGTCTGCAACACTCCACCCCTTGCATTGACTGCTGTACCTGCAATGCCCCCAATCTCCACTGGGGGCTGCTAGGACACCGAGCAACCCTGGATCCCTCCCCAGGGAGAGGCTGTCCTCCAGATGCTCCATCCTCTCCCTCCCTGCACCAGCCCCGGCTGCAGGTCTGTCACCAAACCTGGGTCGCCGGTGTGGCTCAAGGTGTGGCGCAGAGCACCTCAGCCCCTCCGGGCTAGCTTCAGATTTTCTAGCATCTTAAGTACCTCACCTTCACTAATTCTGGGTGATGAGTCTAGGTCCTGTATTACTGTACTACTGAGTTCTGATTTTTGAAAACCCGATCCCAAAAAGTTATTGAGGCTGTTTGCCATATCCTTTTCATGATCTATTTTGTTGCTCTCCACTATCAAAGGCCCGACTTTTCTGTTTCCCCCTTTTTTCCCTTATATATGTCCAAAACATCTTTGCATTTTCCTTTGAATTATTTCTTATGATTAGTTTATTCAGTCTCTTAGCTTTCCTAGTCTCATTTTTACATTCTCTTGCCTTTTTAAAAAAAAATTCCATAGAGGAGGGTCTCCAATTTATTTTGTCCTTTTACACATGCTCATTTTATCTAATATCATATCTTTTATTTTCTTGTTTAACCACATATACCTTTTGCCTTTACTATTACATGTATTAACTGTGTAGGGACAAATCTGTGTTCCATATATTTAATCTTTGCCTCTAAGCACATCCATGCTTTATTGATATCTTGCTCCTTTAGTTCACTCTCCCAGTTCCAATTGTTAATTTCCTCCCTCACTGCTATGAAATTTGCTTTATTAAAGCATTCATATTTAGTGACTCCTTTGGTCTTGTTAATCTCCATGTTTAATGTTGAAACTTATCATGGCATGAGCACAGGCGCCTAGAGACTCACCTGTTAGTTATTTAAGCAATAAACCACGACAGGGTGTTGGTGATGCTGGTTTTACCCATGCCTGGCATGGTTTGGTCACGAGGCTGCAGGCCGTGACTAAACCTCGTCAGGGGTGGGTAAAACCAGCATCACCAACACCCTGGGGTGGTTTATTGCAATTATACAAATGTTGTGTGTGGTAAAATGTGAATAGTAATTTAATTGTGATAATTTGTTGTGTGTAAAGTAAGGAATAGTGGAATATCCTTCCATGCAAAAAATAGTCCATACAGCTTTGTTTTTGTGTTAGGATTGGCTGGTGTGGGGCCTTTGAAGGGAAGCGCTGTGTTTGGAATTGTGCTCTCACGGTAGTTGGACGTGCTGCGAGCGGGCTGTGTGTGACGTTCACACTGGGGATGTGAGGCAGAGGGCCGAGCTTTCTTGGTGGCAGTATTAATGGTTTTCAGGTACTGGATTTTTTTATTTAATTTGGTTTGTTGCGTCTTCTGCGGCAGTTAGATGATTTCGGCCAGACTGCTTGGTAGTTCAGGCTGGGCATGTGAGGCAGAGCAGCGGCGTTCAGGCGGCTGCTGGTGTTGTTTTTTCGGTGATGGATTTTCCGTTTCAATTTCGCTAATATCGCCGTCTTGATTGATTTGAATACTGCTTCCAGCTCGTCATTATCGATCAAGTCAAAAGTTGTTTGTTTGTTCATTTTTTGAGGTGAACGGCCGGGTTTTGGTTTACTCCGTAGCGCGATGTACAATGGAGGTTTTGGGATTTGGAAACGGGGGTCGGAGTGTTTTGTTAATGGGTTGCAGCGCGAGGTTGGCACAGCTGGCACTTGTTCCTGTTGGTAATGCTATATTTTACAATGGGGTGATAGTGCCAGCTGGCCAATGAGGGGTGGCTATTTTTTTATGCATTGTATAATTATTCCTTCACTCCAGTCAGTAAATACTAGGTTTAATATGCTATTACCCTGATTGGCTCTTTCACTGATTTATCAAGGACAAGGTTTAAGTTCATTAAATCCTTAGCCAAGGATCTGTTTTGGGCCATACCACCTATTCCTGATAACCAATTAATTCCAGGAAGATTTAAATCACCCATAATAACAATTTTTTTTTCCCTCTTAATGATTCTATTTCATCTATCATTTCATTGTCTATAACTTCCTTCTGATTTGCTGGTCTATAGCACATCCTCATGCAGATGCAGACCTTGCTGTTATATCCCACTCTCATCCAGATAGTCTCCATTTCAGGGATATTAGAGAGGAATAATTCCTCCACCCATAAATCTTCTGTTACATACATTGTCACTCCATCCCCTTTTTTACTGATACAGTCCCTCCTAAACAATCTATATTCTGAGACATTTTATTCTGGTGTCTTCTAATGACCACCATGTTTCTGTTATATCATATATATCAGGCTTATCAGTGTATAATGTAACCTCAAGGTCACCAGATTTATTCCCCAAACCCAAACATTTGCCAATTTCTATTCTTTTCTGCTCCATGTACTCTGTGTACTATTTCTAGTATTCATATCCTTGTCAATATTGTTTGTTACACTCTATCTTTGCATAGTGGTATAATCTGTCAGTGCTCCTGAAAGTCCTTTATCATTTCCATCCTTGCCCCCATTCCCCCTTATGCTCAGTTGAAATATTCAGTAACTTCTTTATTAATACTACCACTCAGTCTTCTTGCTCCCAGTTTATTAAGATGGAGTCCATCAGCTCTGTAAATATCCCTCTGCCCTTTGAATTTACCCCAGCTGTTAATAAATCCAAAACCTTCCTTTTCTGACCATTCCATGATCCATGAAGGTGATGTGTTTGTCCAAGGCTGTGAAAACTTTGGTTCTAAATAGGAACAGTGTGTCATCTATATCAGTGTATATATAGAGTGAGGACTGATCTGTACTGGGAAGATCATCCAGGAGGGAGGACAGGTCAATAGACTTGAACAATCTAGCCCAGATAAACATCAGGGGAAGGTTTAGGACAACAAGTCTTTTAGACACAGTAGACTATTTGGTGGTCATTAAAGGCATTTGTGAGGTTATCAGCAGCAATCATGTGGTGGGTGTGAGAGGGGGGAATCTAGTGGATAAGGGATAGGTTAAGGGGATTGTGATTGAGTCACATAGGCTCCTTTGTTTGCTCCTCAAGTTGAGGCAGTCAGTTTTCTAGATGGAGGATTTCAAAACAGGGGAAGCCAACTAACATTATGGCCCTCAGGGAGCAGGAGTTCATCAGCAGAAAAGAGGGAGGACAGGACATCAGTAAGAGAATCAGATTAGCCTTTAAAGAGGCATATTGTGGCCAACAAACACAAAAAGGGAAGAAGGTAAGGACTACAAAGGAGAAGTTCTTAAAAGATGGGGATAGCACAGCCAGAGATGATACCACAGTTGAATCTATGATACACATATTTAGCTACGCTGCCCCCTTGCTTTCCACATTCATGTCTATAGATCATATAATCAGGGATCCAGACTTCTGGACAGGTAAACAGCCAAGGTTGGGTGATGACCTATATGTATGGCTAATCGTGTAGAACCCGCAGCCTAAGCTGGTCATATTTAGGGAGAAAACAGTAGGCATTCAGATGAAAAACACCCACTCCTTTTGGAATGATGTGGAGGAAGGGTGGCCAGGGCAAGGGTGTAGGCAGTACATACACCATATAAGCCATGGTGTACAAATGTATTTTTGAGGGGCAACATTTTGCCTGACCCCAAGGGCACTATCTGTCCCACCTTCTGATGTTATAATGTGATTGTTGGTGCTCTGCCTGAACAAGTCATTGTGCAAATGCATGCATCTGGCTGCTGCTTTATGTTTCTTCCATGCTTAACAAAGCATTGGGGGTATACAACTGTAGAGCATCAAACAGGTTACATCTAGGGGCAACAAACTGGGTACACCTGGGGCAACAAGCAGGGTAGGGGAAACAAAAAGGGTACAACTGGGTCAAAAAAGAGGGTAGGATCAACAAACAAGGTCATGGCCTCCAAAATGGTGTACACAATTTATGTTCCTAGTTACGCCCCTGGGCAAGGGTTATCCTCCACATCTCCTGACAGTAGGAGCAGAAGGGTTATAAGGAGTATGAGGGTGTTTGGCTTCCATCAGTGGGGAGGTGGAGAACAGGTGTGATGTAGTAGGGATAAAGTGACAGATCGAGTTCTTAGAGGAGTTTAGACTTGGTGAGAAGAGAAGGCTAGGGTAGATATGGGGGTAGACTGATGGAGGGAGATACAAGGTCACAGAAAATGGAGGGAGAGAGAGAGAGAGAGATGGGTACATGTGAAAAGTACAACAGGAGTAGCAGAGGTAACAGACATATGAGAGAGATAAAGAAGAGAGGAAGGTGGTAAGAAGGAAGGCAAGTAAGAAAATGAGGAAGGAAAACTGAGGGAGTAGACTGCAGGTAATTAAGCAATATCAAACTAGCTAGGCAACTACCACTGAAATAAGCTAAAACAGAGTTGAGAAAATTACGGTTCAGTTAGGGTTCATGAAGCAGTAACAATGCAGAGGAAATGCACAATTAAACTAAGCAGACTAGCATAGGCTATCTAAGCAAAAACTGCTAGAGAATTACAATTAAGCTAAAACAGGCAGTATGGGGTACTAAGCAAAAACATTGCAGAGGAGTACAATTAAACTGACAGACTAGAAAGAGCTAACTAGCGGGTACAATGTGACAGATAAAATTATACATTACAGACTCAGAGAGTTATTTGTTGAATACCAGTGCAAGGTAAGCAGGTAATACCAATGTGCAAAAATGAGTTCTTAAATGGGAACATTTCTTGTATCAGCAGACAAAGTGAACAATGTAACAATACCACCAGATGAAATGCGTTCAATAAGCCTATCAACCAACAACCTTTTCAGATCAAAGATCACATTACCTGTCAGACCTCACACATCATATACTGTATATCCTGATGTGTACTTGCGATAAAATAAAAAAAGATGCTCCAACCACTCAGGACCAGAACAGTGGAGCATAAAAGTACGATCAGAAAACAAGACCCTGACTCCTCAGTGGCTGTACCTTTTACCAGAACCACACATACCCCTGCCTCGTTAAGAATTTGGGGAATAGAGGTAGTACAGCAACCATCTAGAGGAAATAGCTGGGGCAGAGCCATCCCTTCTCTACTCCGCTACAAAAAATCCACTACTTGGCTCTCCATTTACTCAGGTCATTGATCTCCCCACAAGGCATAACCCCAAGACTGGAAACCACTCTCTCATTGACTGGATCCTCATCTCCCACCCGGGCTGTATTTTGTCAGCAGGGATTATGGCTGACTCTCTGAGTGACCACTCGCCGGTATTCTGCATCTGGTCCAATAAGCTTCCAGAAATCACTGCTAAGGTCATTGAAGCAAGAAATTACAGCAGGTTCAAGGTGGCTGACTTCTGCTCTGACCTGAGGAAAACGGACTGGACCCCTATTGTCTTTCTCCCCTCTCTTGACGAGGCTCTTGAATATTTCATCCAGGCCTTCTTGTCCGTAACAAATAGGCATGCCCCAATAAAAAAGCTCAGAGTACAGGGCAAATGCCATAAATGGCTAAACCCGAGCCTCAAGCAAAAAATGCTTCTTCAGGACAAAGCATGGGGCACCTACAAGTCCTCTGGAAACTCTGCAGACTGGGAGAAGTACAGAGAGCTGGGAAATCTGTGTAAAAAATCCTCGAAACAGGCCAAAGCTCAGTACTTACATGACTTCCAAATTAGGCACCTACGTGATCCAAAAAAATTCTGGAGACATATAAATGTGCTCCTCAAGGGTTCCACAGGTAAACAAATGGACTCTATTCTCATAGGTGATTCACTGACTAATGATCTGTCCGAGGTTGCTGAGGCTTTCTGTGCCTCCTTCTCTATCCCAAATGGGACTCCCCTCCCTGCCCTCCTCAGGCCAGCCCCTCTCCTGGGAGGGGCATGGGTCCACTCCAGACCTCAATTCCACCTAAAGCTGGTCAATCAGACTGAGGTGTTACCTGTTCTGCGAAAAATTAATCCTACCTCCTCCCTGGGCCATGATCAGCTCAAACCCTGCCTACTGAGGGACGCTGCCCCTGCAATTGCCCATCCTGTCACCCTCCTCATAAATAGGTCACTTCGGGAAGGAATAGTCCCAACAATGTGGAAGGTAGCGACCATCATCCCCATCTACAAAAGTGGGCCCCGTGACAAGCTGGGAAACTACAGACCTATCTCCCTGATCAGTCCCCTTGGAAAATCCAGGAAAGACTAGTCTCTAACCAGCTACAGGACTACCTGGAGCAGCACCTACTCATGGCTGATGTGCAGCATGGTTTTAGGAAGGGCCACGGTACTGACACTGCTCTCATCCGGCTCCCAACTGACATCCTTGCCTCCATGGATCAAGGCTCCCTAATGGGTGCCCTCTTCATTGACCTATCGAGGGCCTTCGACCTTGTCAATCATAGTCTCCTCCTCTCTAAACTCCAGCTCCTAGGCCTAGATGACCACTCTCTTTCATGGTTCGACAGCTATCTTAACTAACGTTTCCAAAAAGTCCGCTAGAAGGGTACACAGTCTGGACCCAGGCCCGTCACCTCTAGGGTGCCCCAGGGCTCAATCCTGGGACCCCTACTTTTCTCACTCTTCCTCAATAATATTGAGAGTAACTGTTCCCTCAGCAAACTTATTCTGTATGCAAATGACACGGTCATCTACTACAATGACTCTCAACCTAGTGACATCACCACAAAACTGCAGGATAGTCTCTCAACTCTTGAGTCCTGGTTCTCCACAAACTCCCTGAAGCTAAACGAGGAAAAAAACAAAGCTGTCCTGTTTGGCTCCAGACATCTGGGCTCTGACAGAAGTCAGCTGCTCCAGAGCAGCACAAACAAAGGGAAAATAGTTGAGGTCACGACCAGTTTCAAATACCTTGGGATCCATCTTGACCAAGAGATGACCTACAGACCCCATATCGACTCCATAACCAGGGCCATCCACCAAAAGCTTGGCCTCCTCTATCGTCTGGGGAACTCACTATCTTGCATCGCACGTCGAGCAATTACCAGCTGCAATCTTCTCCCCTCCATTCTGTATGGGGATCCCCTACTGCAGTCACTCAGAGAGACAGAATTCAATAAACTTACTGTCCTCTATAACAGAGTGGCCCGCATCGCCTCAAACTCCTCCCCAAGGAGGCATCATTGTGAGGCACTTAAGGAACTTAACTGGCCCTCTCTTCAGCACAAACTATCCTACCCAGTCACCTGCCTTGCATTCAAGTTCTTTACCCTTGGTCCCCCTCCCCATCTTATTGGACTACTCTCTACCAAAATACAATGCCAAACTCCACGATCGTCTGCAAGTCACCTACTTGGCATCCCTCGGTGTCGTTCCAACCAAGGCAAATGCTCCTTCAAGTATGCTGCCTCCCACCTTTGGAACTCCTTACCAGCTAGCTTGACTGGCTCATCCACCATTAGTCAATTCAAGTCCAGGCTCAAAGTATATCTCCTCAATCTCAGCCTTTGTGGCTGTAACCATTAGCTCCCTAGCCCACTTCTCCTTATGCTCTCACTGCCTTGAACCTTCCTTCCTCCTGGATGTATCTAATATGACGTTTAACCGTGACTGTCTCACATTGCCTACTAAACTGATGTGTAATCTGACATCATGCACTGCTAACAATAGCTTACTATCCCTGTAACTGGATGCTACTGTATATTTTGAGTAATTATTGTAACTACTGTAAAGAGTGCTTGTATGTGTCTTTGTGCTGTAAAGAATGTTATTATGTGTCTTACTCTGTAACTATTCTGTGTCGCCCCTTGCTAATGTACATTTGTGTAATTATTGTAACTACTGTATAGAATGCTAGAATGTGTCCTTTTCTGTAAAGAATGCTATTGTGTGTCTCTCTCTGTAACTAACTCCGGGTCGCCCCTGAAAAAGGGACCTCTGGTCTCAGTGGGCTTACTCGGTTACCAAAATACAAATAAAATAAAATAAATAAAACAAAACTGTTTTGGATACATAAACTTGACACCTTCAATCCAGAATGTGGAATGGATGAAAAGGCAAATTGGTCAGTTTAAGGACACTCCCAATTGCCCAGACATTGTCTCTGCTTATCCATTTTATAAGGGTAGAGTAACTAATGTTGTCCCACCCTCACTACACACCGCCCCCAAGTAAAGCACTGGCTGTAGGAGGAGTCAGACATATTGCTACTATACTACCATCCAGAAAACATATGTCCACTGTACTCCTTCTCTCCTCATAGGACTTTCTCTTTTTTTCTTCTTCTCTCCTGCCCCCAGTTTAATGCTTAGTAATTTTCCTTATATTGAAGCAAATGGTCTCTGAAATCCCAGACCTATCTCTTGTGTTTATTGTGTGTTTAGTTTCTTAATTAGTAAGTGAATGGTGGACACACACATTGCAACTGTTACAGTTGACACCTCAGGCAATCTTCTGCCTCTTACAACCTCAGCACATTATTAGCTAAGACACAGCACACACATTGATTATTAGGAACTCCTATCGTGATTAAGTCAGACAAAATGTTGATTTTTTGGTGGCCATTACAAATAAATTGAAGCTTAAGAAACTAGCATACAGTGATTGAGCAGTCTGCTATTGCTTTTAGTAATTGAGGCAGTAGAAAGCTCAGAGACAGGAATCCTGGTGTTCACCGCAGCCTAGAGAGGTCTGTTATAGAGAAAAAACCTGGGTCCTAGGATCTGCCATGGTGATCTGAGCAGGCTGGGTCATATTATACAAGCAGCATAGTAAGGAAGGCATTTCACAATGCTGTCCCACTAAAATGTGATACTGTGGTGCTAAAAGTCTTAAGCCCACTACTCACTTATTCTCTTAGTCTCAACTTGTGTCGAAGTCCCAACTCCATGTTTTAATTGGGTGGGTTACAGCCCCGAAGCCCTTAGCTTGGCACACAGTGTGCTTGTTGCCTATTGTTACAACTAGGTGGACTGAATCCCTGAAAAGTTAAGTGAGTTGCTAAAGGTCAAACAGTGGAGAAAGTGGCTATGGTGGCACTGGAACCCGAGTCTCCAGATTCTCAAGCCTGTGCTCTAATCACATATCTCCACTGCTTCCCATTAAGAATATTTAGACAGGGTTACTCTTTGAGCTCACAAGTGGCAAATATCTGAGGTGACCCTGTGGCAATTTGTCTTCACATTTAAATGCATAAAAATATTAACATCAGATACGGTATACAATGCCATACTATTCCCCATTAGCAAACTTATTTAAATGTTTCATCCCCCAACATTGTTCTTTATTTTTTGACTGGCATTAAAAATCTGCAAAGACAAAAATTCTTAATGCAGTATGCTAGGGATCTCCATTTTGAGTTCCATACTCTATGCATGCATTACTTTCAGAAAATATAATGGAAAGGGGGGTATCCTGTGATAAGGGCACTCGCTATTGAGCACACACAAAAAGGGCAACTCAATAACGGCGCCTTATCAGATGGCTACTGGATGGGGGGGCAACTGCAGGTTTAGAGACATCCTGTTGCTATCTGTACATGCGCATATGGGGGAGTGAGCACGGCAGAAGGGGAGGGAGGGTTTGTGTGGCATGTTGCAGCAATGGGCTGCTGAGCTGCCCCGTGGTATGGTGGGTGGGTCACAGGCTACAGCTGCGAGGGTGGTGGGTTCAAGTCCGGGCATGCATACATTTTATTCGCCCAGCCTGAAGCTACTTTTGATTGCACCCCGGAGTTGAGAATCCTTTAGTAGGGGAGGTGCACAGGTGCAGCCCCTGCAAAACATAAGTAAATGCAAGTCCCGCACCCTTTTACCATGCGCGGGTGTACATCGGCTAAACTGATTTTTGCCAGCGTACGTTCGCCGTAACAGCGATCACTTTTGTGCGATCACCGTTATCACATAAATCCAAAAGGGGGAGTAGAAAAGATCTGTAACTAATTGACTAGAGCCATTATTGTAAATGCTGTAAAAATCTCCCTTACTGCTACCTTCCTATAATTTACATACGCATATAAAATAAATAATACATATCAGTATATTATTTGAAAGTATTTCCGTGGGCCACATAAAATAATGATTGGGAGATGGTGATCCCTAAATATACATTCTTCAGGAGGGATCAGTGAACTGGTAGAAGAGGAGGAGTCACTGTTTTTGTCAAGGAGGGCACTGAAGCGACTGAAGATGGAGGCATAGGGTGTAGAGATGAGGAAACTGAGTCTATATGGCTGCAACTCATTGCAGCCTCAGGCAAGAAAATATGCTTAGGAGTAACCTATAGGCCTCCAGGTCAATGGGAGGAAAGGGACAGAGAACTCAGAGAGGAACTTAAAAGAAGGAAAGCGAAGGGGGAAGTAGTGGTGGAGGAAGACTTGAACTTGCCAGACATCGATTGGGAGGTCCCAGTAGCTGAGAGTGCCAGGAGTCAGACATTGCTAGATGACTTCCAAGATTGTCTACTGGTGCAGTTAATTAAGGAGCCCTCCAGGCAGTCTATAGTCCTTGATATGGCACTCACTAACTCAGAGATGGCGGGTGCTGTGGGACTGGGGGAACCACTAGGGAATAGTGACCACAACTCTGTGTGGTTTGAATTGGCCCTTGGGATGGTAAGCTGCAATTGAGAACCACTCTAACCACTTTGTACGGTCCTGCCCACTCAGCTGACTCAGCCTGCAGCTTGTCTTTCTGGACCAGAATAAGGACCATGACCTCCTGACCCACCGTGTACAAGCGAGCTCTGGCTCTGCGGTCGTACCACACTTTTTGTTTCTGTTGGGCAGCTGCCAGGTTGCTTTGGGCTGTCCCCATAAGCTCCTTCAGCGTTTCCCTAAACCTAAGGATGTAATCCACTATGGGAGTTCCCTGGGTGTCATGCTTGCCTTCCCAGTCCTCCCGGATCAAGTCTATGGGCCAACATACCCGGTGTCCATATAAGAGCTCAAAGGGGGAAAATCTTGTCGACTCTTGGGTCACTTCCCTGTATGCAAACAACAGGTGGGGAAGGTATTTCTCCCAGTCCCTCCCATGCTGTTCAGCAAACGCTTGGTGCATTGACTTCAGGGTACCGTTAAACCTTTTCACAAGCCCATTGGCTTGTGGGTGATAAGGTGTTGTGCACCTCTGCACCACCCCACACTTTTCCCACAAACATTTCATCAGGTCTGACAAGAAGGAACACCCTCAATCAGTGATAGGTCTGTCCTCTTCCTCTGGATACCGGGTGGCATAATCCACCACAGTCAGGATGAACCTCTTCCAGGAGGAGCTGGGGGTATTTAAAGGTCCCACAATATCCATTCCCACCATCTGGAATGGCTCATCCACTATGGGCAATGGAATTAGCGTGGTTGGGTTTTCTTACCTGCCTTCCCTATTTCTTGGCACCAGTGAGAAGACCTGCAATACTCCTTCACCTGTTGGGTGAAGTTGGACCAATAGAAATTCTGAGCCAACCGCTGCATAGTGCACGTGATTCCAGGATGACCAGACAAGGGTATATCGTGTGCACTCTTGAGCAACTGCTCACGGTACCCCTGGGGAATGACAAGCTGCCTGCCTATCACCCCTCCCTCTGTCTTAGCATCCTGAATATACATCAGTCCATTTCCCCAATAAACCTTACATTTACTGTCACCTCCCTGTGCTCCATCAGAGTCTGCCCAAGCTCTTAGCTTCTCTAGACTAGGGTCACTTTTCTGAGCAACTGCAAACTCCTTACACATTTCCAAGGCATGGGACAGGTCCCCTTCAGTCTCTAAACTAGGGTCCCTAGCACTAGTGTCAGGGCACTCAGGATCACTGTCATCCCTAACCCTCTGACAATGGGTCACCCCTCCTTCTTCAGAGTAACCCTCCGTAGATGTGTGGTTAACTGCTACTGGGGAAATTTCTACTCCCTTTTCATTAGTCTCCATATTAGGAGACACAGGCTGGGGAACCAGCCTCCCAGTTGTTTCCATAATGGCTTCTGTGGGGTCCAGGGAACTACAATTTTCCCTTGCCGCTTGGCTATGGATAACTACACACACCATCCCCTGTTTGAGATTGTTGCCAAGGATGACATCAACTGCTAAAGTTTTGGCTACAGCCACCTGTTGCACAGTTCCCCCATTTCACCCCAGTCTAGGAGAACACTAGCGAGTGGCAATGTGGTCTCTTCACCAGTGAACCCTTGTACAGTTACAAATTTATTGGGTATAAGCTGACCAGGCTCTTCCAGATCCCCCTTTACCAACATCAGGGATGCCCCTGTGTCTCTTAACCCTTGTGTCTGTACACCATTCGCCGTGACTGGGTGCATGTGTTCCCTCATGTTCACAGGCACGCTTCCAGGGACACACAAACAACCCACTTCTTTCTTAGCCCCATTCAGCATATTGCTCATCCTTTTGGGACACTGTCTAGCAATATGCCCAGTTTCTTTACAAACCCAATGTCCGTTCCTTTTCTCAGAGAAATCTTTTCTTTGAAACCTGGGGCTAACTGGTTTCATTGGAGGCAGTGAGGGTTTTAGCTGCCCTGAAGGTGTGCTTTTCCTTTTCTGTGCTGCTATGCCCTCCCCATTCGCTCTCAGAGCAGGTCTGCACTTGGCATAGCAGTCCGAGAGTTCAGCAACCTCTTGTACAGTTTTTGTATCTCTGTCCTCCAGCCAAGTTTTCAGCTCTGCAGGGAATGCCCCAAAAAACTGTTCTAACAAAACAGCATTTTCAATTTTATCTACAGAGTTTGCTTCAATTCCTTCCCACTAACGTTTTAAAAAATGACTTTGTTTAGTGGCTAGTTCCTTGTAGCTCATATCAGGGCTTCTCCTGAACTTACGGTATTTAGCTCTGTATGCTTCTGCAGTTAAATCAAACTTTTTTTTAAGTGAAGCTTTAAGTTTGCTGTAATCATTACTGTCCTCATTGTTCATTTGACCAAATGCACCTCGATCTTTCCCAGAAAGTAGCGAGGATAGCTGGAAGCTCCAGGACCCTCTAGGAATATTTGCCTGAATACAAACTTTTTCAAAGGAATTTAAAAAGGCCTCCATATCCTCCCCCTCTTTAAATTCAGCTATCAATTTGGAATTTAATATGTAACCCAGTCGTGTAGTTCCAGTTAAATCCAAGCCACTTACCCTGCTCTAGTGCTAGTGTGGTTGGAGTCATAGCTTCTCCAGTTCATGTCACCTCTGGCACTCATGCTCCTCATGGTCTGCCTCTCACTGTTCTTGCTCCCTCTTCTCCTCTGCAGCTCGCTGCTCTCCCTTCTCTTCTCTCTGGAACTCCAGCTCCATTCTGCACAACTCAGTCTGCAGCTTGATTGCTTCTGGCTCCGGAATGCTGGTGACCTTCCCCTGCTGCTGTGGCCCTTCGCTTGCACTGACCCTGCTGCCCTCCTCATCGGATCTGGACACTGCATTGGCTGCTGGCCCCTCCACGCCCAAGGTTTGGTCCTTTACAGTCACAGTTTATGACTTGACGCTCTGGGCATTTGCTGCTGTCAGGGCATCCACAAGGTTCTGCTTGGTGGTTCTCGCCTCACGGAGGACTCCTCTGTCCTGGCACAACTGCCTCAAGTAGTCTGCAGTGTACCCGCTGTAGTTGGAAGCCATCTTCTTTCCTAACTACAGCTAATCTAACTGGCACTTTATAAAAGAAATAAAACAGGAAGGAACTTGACTGTAAGCAAAATTATATAGTTCTCTTTCCTTTTTTAAAAATAAATCACTGCCTTATTTTGGAAGTGAGCTGTACAGTATTAAGCTGACACATTGAACAGTTAAAGCTTGTTACCAATTTTATCCACACTGCTGTCAACCAAATCTGTCACAAACGCACTCCGCAGGTCAGGCCCTCTGCTCCCACAGTGCCAACCTCTGAGTGCAATAGTGTGAACAGGTAACATACAGGGTAACCCTCCTGTCTGCTTTTAGGTCCAAATCACCTTTAGTCTCAAGTTCTGGGGGGATTAAAACTATGAACCTTATGCTAGCATACCCAATGTACAGGCTCAGATATGTACCCTCTTCGGGGGATTGCGGTACAATCTTTCACCAGGGGCACCAAGCCAGGCATCCCAAAATGAACCCTTAAAACTCTATAAAAGACCTTAAGTATATTCTTACCTTTTCCCAGTTTGGTAACACCATCAAGCTTTTGAACTGTTTTTGTCAGTCTTAACCCTCTATATGTCACATGCAAAAAGAACTGACAGACACACCCAGGCAGTATCTTTCAAATAAAGATTTTACTAAAAGATGATAAAAATATGAAAAATGTAAACACGGAACAATATATCAAAGAGCTTACAATCACATAAAAGAACAAGGGAAGACTACAAAACAAAAACTCCTACCACAATACAATTAGACTTTTTCTATCTAATGTATTACCTCTGTAGTGCTTATAGTTAGAGCAGAGATCTGTCTTTCTTGAGTCCCAAAATGATATGTCATATTCACCAGTTACAAGGATACATTTCAACTCCATCTCCCCACCCCCTTGGTGAGTCATCTAGCCCCTCCTTTTAGAATATAAAATTACAAAAAAATGATTCCCTGTCAGGAGATATATTAAATAATGTGACATCAGCAAAAACTCATTTACCAAATTATGAGTCTCTGATCAGCCAGTTCCTTTGATGATTTACAACCCTACAATCCCACACCTATCTACCTGGCAGGAATCAGCTTAATGATGTCCTGTTTCTGAAGTCATAAAATGTATATTTTAGTTTCCCAACTTCAGAGCAGCAACAGGTCATAAAATGGAAATAAAATGCAATGTCTCAAGGAAGTTAATTACATTACAGAGATCTTCTGGTCAATTATACATCCTGTAGTTTTCACTGAAACCTGGGGGGGGGCGGCACCCATGGAGCACAGGCTGTCTTATGTGAGAAAATCACATACTACATTTTTATATTACAAATAGCATACAATAATCATAACCAGCTGGCCAAGCATCACAATTACTACTAAATGTGTGGGACAATGGTGGCCAGGCAGGCCGGAGGGGAACTGTTTATCTATACAAGATGGAGAAGGGCGTTGAAGTGAAGGTGGTATCATGGAGAGTTAGAAGGTTTTATTCTCCCCTAAAGCACAAGAGTGTACTAGCCATCCTAAGGAGGCAGGAGGTGCAGGTTGCCCTCCTACAAGAAATGCACCTCACACAGAAGGAGCACCAGAAGCTGGTGGGAGGGGGCATGTTATGCTGTCTCCTACAACTCGCATAAGCGAGGAGTGGCAGTTATTATAAGCAAGCATCTCCCACTGGGAATTCGTAGGGTGATCTTGGACCCCAGTGAGAGGTGTTGTATTTTTGTGGAGGGAACACTTTATGGGGAGAAATTAACCCTAGCGAGCTTATATGCCCAGCACAATTCGACCCTTCCTTTTACCAGAAAATCTTGGATGTACTGGTGAAAGAACAGTTCAAGGGACTAATCATGGGTGGGTATTTCAATGTCACTATGCACCCAGTTCTGGATTACTCACAGGGGAAGTGGAGACAGGCGGGGGGGGAATCAGAAGATGGTTACAAGGGATGATTGATATGGAGCTGGTGGATAGCTGGATGGCAGCTAATCCAGGCATGAAGGAGTATACATTTTACTCCGATCCACATAAAACTTGGTCACACCTGGATTACCTATTTGCCCCTAGAGGATGGATGCATGGGGTTAGTAAGGTGCAGCACAGCCCTATCTTTGTATCGGACCATGCTATGGTCTCTTTGGAGTGCTTATTTAAGGAAGAGAGGGAGAACCCTCCACCATGGAAGTTTCCAAGATATCTTCTGAACAATAAAGTATTCTTTGAATACTTACAGGATAGATGGAAGTTATACAGGGAGACCAATGAGGGGACGGTGTCCTCTGTGGGAGGGTATTGGGATGCAGGGAAGGCCTTTCTTTGGGGGGCCATCATTGGTTATGTTACCAAACATAAAAGGGAGAAAAAGCAGAAGAGGGAGGAACTGGTGGAAAGAGTGAAGCTGCTGGAAAGTTCTGTGGTACAGGACCCTGGGGAGAGCATGTTGAAACAGCTCACTGCTGCCAGGGAAATGTTAAATGCCTTCATCTTGAAGGAAATGCGTACTTCATGGTTTTATGCCAGTAATAAATTTTTTTAATGGGAGAATAAGCTGGGCCTCCTTCTTGTGTGCCTGATCAAGGGGGGAAAGAGGTACTCTCGTATTACCTACATTAGGACAGCAGGGGGGCCCTGGTACGTGGTTAAAAACTGCTTTAACCCTTCTTAATACCTATTCCCAGTTTCTGCCTTCCTATCCTGCCCCCCTCCCCCGGCAGGGTTCTCAAAATCCTGAAGGGGGAATCAGAAAATGGCTACCCCATCTCCTCATATTCACTTCTTGCCTCTCCCCTTCTTTTCTCCACCTGCCGTTCTGGGTCACCCATGTACACAACCTACCCCATCCTTTTTACTCCAACAGCACTTGCATACTACCTTGAGCCTGCTCCTGGAACACTCATGCACTATAATGGTTCTGTTGCATTATTACTGTTTTGTGCATTTATATGTTCTGTTGTATGATTTTGGACATGTATTGTAATTTATCCAATGTTCCACTACTGTTTATTGTACAATTGTGTCCCAACTGTTGCATAATCTTACAATATTGTATTGTTTGTACTACCCACATACTATTGTAACTGATCATTCTTCACAGCCCTATGTAACCCCTTCCCCCCCAGGTCACTCCGTGAGATGAGCAACTTGTTGTTCAGTGTGCCCTCCTGGTGAAACATTTCTATGAATAAATAAATAAAAAAGGGATTAATGAAAGATTTGGACAATTTTTTCAAGAGCTGTACAGATCTGAATGTAATGGTACCCTGGAGGAAGAAAAGCCATTTTTGGAGAGGGTATAGTTGCCACATATTACTCCCGCTCAAAGACTGGAGCTGGGGAAAGGGATTACAAAAGAAGAAATTAGGAGGGCTATTCAAAAAATTAAGTCAGGAAAAGCATGTGGCCCAGACTGCTTCCCAACAGAATTTTATAGGGTGATGCAGGGACAAGTGAGTGGCCACCTGTGCAGTCTGATTAATGAAGCGAGGGAGGGGGAGGCATTACCAGCCTCCTTCTGTGAAGCAGTTATGTGCCTAATCCCCAAACC
Organism: Neoceratodus forsteri; assembly: GCA_016271365.2. Taxonomy (NCBI): domain Eukaryota; kingdom Metazoa; phylum Chordata; order Ceratodontiformes; family Ceratodontidae; genus Neoceratodus; species Neoceratodus forsteri. The sequence goes on from CM028132.1 coordinate 769,341,071, forward strand.
AAACAAGGATACCCAGGAATGTGCATCATATAGCCTGCGCTCCCTTTTAAACTGGGACACCAAGATTCTCGCTAAGATTTTGGCTGGCCGGCTGAACAAGTTGTTGCCAAACCTCATCCACCAGGATCAGATGGGATTTGTATGTGGCAGGAATTCTTACCACAACATGAGGATGCTGCTGAATGTAGTGCGGTTGGCCTCTAGGGGCTCAAGTAGTACAGCGGTGCTATCCATGGATGCCGAGAAGGCCTTCGACTGGATAGAGTGGGAATACCTTATGAAGGTCTTGCGTGGGTATGGGCTGGGGGGAGATTTCTTTGGAATGGTGCAGGCACTGTGCACAGCACCTACAGCCAGAGTCTTGGTGAATGGTTCAGTAATGGAAAAGATCTCCCTGCACAGATGCACAAGACAGGGATGCCCATTGTCCCCTTTATTGTTTTCTTTGGCCATAGAGTCTATTGCAGTGAGCATACAGGGCAATCCTGACATTAGGGGGATAACGGACAAGGGGGGGACCCAGCATAAAGTTACACTTTATGTGGATGATATGTTGCTGCATGTCTGGGATCCAGCAAAATCGGTTCCGCCACTGTTAGCCTTAATAGAACAATTCGCCATTTTCTCTGGATATAAAATTAATTTTACAAAGTTGGAGGTGTTGATATGTGAAGGAAAGGAGAACGGATATTCAGGAGGGACATGGTGACTTAAAAGGGTTACAAGGCCTTTAAGTATTTGGGCATATACATAGGGAAAGATTTGAACACTCTTTATAAGCTTAACTATGCTCCCCTGATTGCCAGGATAGAGGAGGATCTTTGGCAGGGGACAGAGATTCCAATCTCTTGGATGGGACACATAAACATTATTAAAATGAATCTTTTGCCGAGAGCCCTTTCTTTGATGCAGATGCTTCATCTGGGCCCCACTAGATCAGATTTAAAAAAACTAAAGAGGGCATTCTCTGGCTTCTTATGGAGAGGTAAGAGACTCAGGATGAGTCTGAGGCATCTGCAGGCGGATGAAGCAAAAGGGGGCCTGAACTTCCCTGATCTTAACAATTATTATCTAGCAACCCAGGTTAGGTATATCAGTGACTGGATACACAAACCACAGGTTGCGGGGTGGATAGATTTGGAGGAACTGTCCTGTCCGTGCAGGCTCTTGGAACACTTAAGTGTAGGGGGGATGAAAAGTTATTGTCGAGGAACCAACAGGGATCCTATGGTGGAAACAGTTTTGAGGGCTTGGTATCGGATCCAGAGGATGGTGGGTGCATTACAGGATGAAACCCTCCTCTTGCTGATGACAGAGAACCCAGCTTTTTTAGCTGGAATGGAGGATAGGGGGTTTTGGTAGTGTGAGCAGAATGGGCTTAGATGTATTAGAGATTTTTTTGTGCAGGATCAGCTGGCCTCTTTGGAGGAGATCAGTGGGGGACTTGGCATGGCCTGTTGGCATCTCTACTGCTTAATGCAGATGAGAGCCTATATAAGAGGATGAGGAAGGGAAAAGGCCTCGGACTCACCACTTTCTCAGGTGGAGCATTTGGTCTTGATGGCAGGGAAAGAGACAAAGGGCTTTATTGGGTGGGTGGTACAACTCAGTAGAAACTCTGTCCCGGACTACACACAGAAGGTCAGGGCTCAGTGGGCACAGGATTTGAGTAGGGGGATATCAGATGAGAACTGGAGTAGGATCCTCTAGCTGTACAGAGGAATATTGATCTGTAATAGATTTCAGGAGCCAGCTTACAAGTTCCTACATAGATTATACTGCCCTCCAGTGATGGTACATAAATTTAATCCCGGGGTCTCCCCTGTATGCGGAAGATGCCATGATGACCCAGGGACTTATCTGCACTATTTTTGGTTAAGCCCAAAACTGCAACAATTCGGGGAGATGTAGCAAGGGAGCTGGGAGATATGATGGGAAGGAGAATGGACATGGACCCATTGACTATGTTATTCGGTGTAGAGGAAAATAGGGATGGAGATTGGGAACCCTTCTTCAGATGGGCAGGGTCCTATTGGCCCTGGCGAGGCATTGTATATTAAACACATGGGTCTCAGCAACTAATCAGACACTGGCACAGTGGAAGTCCCTGGTGATCCAAACATTGGCATTGGAAAGACTTGCCTATGTAATAAAGAACAAAGACAAAGGTTTTTGAGGGACTGAGGCCCATTTTTGGACTCCCTTTCCCCGGGGAAACATAGATCCTAAGGACAGGAGGATGAAAGAGTAGATGGCCCAACTGATGGTGATGATTGATTCTCCTCTCTCTCTAAAGTGTGGAGAGGGAGGTGGGGGTCCAGCTGAGGCCCCAGCCTGGTGATCCTTATGCATTAGTTTGCGCCATTATGTTTAAATATATGCATTAAGCTATAGGTAAGGATAAAGAAGAAGCAATGCTAAGGTATAACTGTACTCAAACTGTTTAGTAGTAGGTGTATTTCTGTCAATATCAGGATGCCTATGTCTGTTTGGTCTTGTTTTCACTTTGATTGTATTAAAGGTATGTTTATGATGTTTAAGCAATAATGCCCAACAGGGTGTGTGTGTCATGCCGGGATAACGTCACACCTCAGGTGGTTGGGCACGAGGCCGCAGGCCAAGTGCGTCCAACAACTGAAGCATGACGTTATCCCAAATGACACACACCCTGGAGGGCATTGCTACTATTATACAATGGCTCGTTGTTATAAGTAAAATAAAAAAATAATTTTAAAGAATGTTTTTATTAGTGTGGAAAAATAATTTTGTTTCTTAAGAGGAGATGCAAAAAAAGAGAGCATCCATAGCAGCCATAATGATGACAGTAGACCTGTGATGTTGTGCTGGGAAAACATCACAGGTTCAGCTCAAGACTGACCAATCAGAGTCCAGGATTTTTTCTTGCCAATGTATGATAATATTTGTATAATAAGGCTGGAGAAGCAATGGATAAATGTATATGGATGATCTCAATTTATGATTCTCCAATAAAAATGTTATGCAAAAAAAAAAGCTCACTCAGGTCTAGGGAAATACCAGGGGATTAGAAGATGGCAGACATTTTACTGCTACATGGTGGGGGGAGATAATGATCAACCAGAGAACTTAAGGCCTGTCAGTCTGACTTCTATCGTGGGGAAGCTGATGGAATCTCTCATCAAAGAGGACCTCATAGACTACCTGGAGATGCCAGTAGAGTAAACAACATGGTTTTGTGGTAGGAAGATCTTGTCAGACCAACCTGATAGTTTTGTTTGACTGGGTGACAAACCAGACAGACAAGGGCCACACAGTGGATCTGTTGTACTTTGACTTCAGCAAGGCCTTTGATTTGGTACCGCACAAGATATTGCTTAAGAAGATGGAAAACCTGGGTGCAGCTAAAATTCTAGTGAACTGGGTGGGTAATTGGCTAGCAGGGAGGCAACAGAAGCTGGTGGTCAGTGGCGTTAAGTCAGAGGAGAGGAAGGTAATGATCGGGGTTCCACAGGGATCTGTCCTGCATCTTGTTCTCTTCAACATGTTCATTAGTGACATTTGTGAACAAATCTGGGGTAGGTTGTGTTTCTTCATAGATGGCATACAACTATGTGAGAGGGTGGATAATGAAGAGGGAATAAGGGAAATGCAGAAGGACCTAGAAAAGCTTGAGTGGCGGTCAAAGATCTGGTCCTTAAAATTCAACACTAAAAAGTGCAAGGCAATGTGACTAGGGAAAAAGAACCCCAAGACAGATTACTGGATGAGAGGGGAGAGACTTAGCACTACAGACAAGAACCGGGATCTAGGAGCTATCATTAGTAACTCCCTTAAACAAACTACTCAGTGCAACAAGGCCTATAGTAAGGCTAACAGGATGCTGGGATGTATCAGGCCGGGGACTTATAGCAGAAGAAAAGAAGTAATACTTCCCCTCTACAGATCCCTGGTGAGGCCTCATCAGGAGTACTGCACCCAGTTCTGGAGTCCTCACCTCAGAAAAAACAAGGATAGGTTGGAGACAGTGCAGCGCAGAGTGACAAAATGATTCAGGGACAGAAGGGTAGACCCTATGAGAAGTGTCTCAAGGCACTAAATATGTACTCATTGAAAGCCAGAAGACAGAGGGGGGGATATGACTGAGACCTTCAAATTTCTCAAAGGAATTAATAAAGTGAACTGCGGGGAATTATTTAGCCTGAATACCAACTCACAGTCATGTGGACACAAATGGAGATTAGCAAGTGGGAGGTTCAGGAGGGATGTGAGGAAGTCCTTCTTTATGGAAAGGGTGGTGGAACCTTGGAACAGTATGCCAGCAGAGGTGGTGGGAGCGAACACAGTCAGGAGATTCAAGGAGGCCTGCGATCGAATGAAGGGAATAGTGGTAGCCCAGGGTGACAGGTCCAGGGAAGAGAATGGGTTGAGAACCAGGAGGGTTAGTGCCCTGGAGAAACAATAGGTTCCAAGGAAGGTTCAAGGAATTTAGGAACTTTGGTAGACTGGACGGACCTTTGGTCTTTTTCTGCTGTCATTATCTATGTTTCTATAATGTGTTGGGACTTTCTTCTTCATTTCGTTTTATTAAAGGGTTAGACCATTGAGAATTAACTCATTTAAAATGGTGACCCATGGCATGACAAAAAACATATTACAAAATTCAAAACATACAAAAACACATAGATAAAAAAATACATACAGTAGAGCATATAAATATATTGCATATATTGATTTCTCAGTACTATTAGTAAGAATATCCTAACCTTAAACCACCTGGGAAACCAGTGATCACCATACGGTGTGGTTCAATATAAGTGCTGTGGCAGAATCAAACCACACAAAGGTGAGGGTTCTGAACTTCAGGAGGGTCAACTTTGTAAAGATGGGGGAATGTGTCAGGGATGCCCTGGCAGGGAAGAGGACTTGGGTGGCATGGAGGAACAGTGGGTGAAACTAAAGGTGGCCATAGTGAAGGCAACAAACCTCTGCATCAGGCAAGTAAGCAAAAGTAAAAGGAAGAAAAGACCACAATGTTTCTCAAAAGAGGTGGCTGGGATGGTAAGGGCAAAAAAGTTAGCATTCATGAGGTATAAAGATACACAGAGGGTGGAGGATAGGGGAGATGAATCAGGAGAAGCAGAAGAAGGCAGGGAATACAGCCAGGAGTGCAAAGATGCAAATGGAGGAGAAAACAGCTCAGGCAGTAAAGAAAGTGGCAAAACAATTTTTCAGGTATGTAAGTGAAAAGAGAAAGACCAGGGGATGGATTGTAAGGCTAAAGAGGGAAGTGGGGGAGTATGTGGAGGGGGACCAGGAAAAAGCAGACATCCTGAGCAAATACTTTTGTTCTGTGTTCACAGAGGAAAGGGAAAGTGAGGGACCACAGATAAGTGACAGAAGCGTCGAAGGAAGAGAGGTGGACACTAGTCCATTTACAGAGAAGACAATCCTGAAGAAACTCACAGATCTGAAAGTGGACAAGGGAATGAGGCCGGATGGGATTCTTTCAAGGATACCTTTCCATTTTCTGCAGTGCATAAGCTTGCTCAATCATCTATATCCCCATCCACCACCCCCGTCCATCTACCCGAGGATGCCTCCTGAGAACCCTTATAATTACTGTAATTCACAACTTGCCCCTTACAGCCTGTCCTTGTCTCCTTTATTGTAGCATTAAAAGTGTATTTGTCATTTTTGCACTTCTCCACTGTTAATCTAGTTATGATCATTGTTATTCCTGTTGTTTGTTTTGTTGTCTCCCTCATTCCCCGGGTCTCACATGGAAATGAACTCCTACTCAGTGTGTCTTTCCTGGTTACCAAATTTTAAATGAATAAACAAATATTGAGGGATCCCAGAGAGGTGCTGACTGCCCCTCTGACAGTTCTGTTCAACCACTCACTGGAGATGAGAGTGGTTCTGGAGGACTGGAGGAGGAGGTCAGATGTAGTCCCATGTCACAAAAGTGGTAGCAGGAAGGAGGCTGGCAATTACAGGCCAGTCAGCCTGACTTCGGTGGTGGGGAAATTAGCGGAATCACAACTGAAAGAAAGGATTGTGGAATATCTTGAATGCAGTGGCTTACAGGATCCGAGGCACAATGGAGTCACAGTGGGGAGGTCATGTCAAACAGATCTGATAGATTTCTTTGACTTGGTGGCCAGGGAATTATATCAGAGTGGAGCAGTGAATGTGGCCTACCTAGATTTCATTGAGATCTTCAACACTGTTCCACATAAGAGACTCGTAAACAAGCTGGGGAGTAAGACCAAAGGTGGTAAACTGGATAAGAAATTGGCTGGGGGATAGGCGACTGAGGGTGATAGTAAACAGAGTTCACTCCGAGGAAGGAGGTGACCAGCGGGGTGCTTAAAGGATCAGTACTGGGACCAGTCCTCTTTAATGTCTTTATTAGTGACACTGCAGAGGGGCTAGAAGGGAATGTATTCCTTTTTGCAGATGACTCAAAGATCTGCAGTCGGGTAGACACTCCATGGGTGTGTGTGGTAAAAATGAATAGAGATCTAAGAAAGCTTGAGGAGTGGTCAAGAGTGTGACAACTAAGTTTCAATGCAAAGAAGTGCAGAATTATGCACTCGGGGCACAAAAACCCTGGGGCGGAGTACAAGATGGGGGAGTGGTACTGACGACCACCAAACAGGAAAGAGAACTGGGGGTAATTATATCTGATGACCTAAAGGTGGCCAAACAGTGTGACATGGTGGTTGGGAGAGTTAGTGGCATCCTGGGGGGCATAGGGAGGGGTATCACCAGCAGAAAGAGGGAGGTGGAGATACCACTGTATAAACAATTGGTGAGACCTCACCTAGTGTACTGTGTCCAGTTTTGGAGACCACATCTCTGGAAGGGCTTAGAGTAGAAGCAGTCCAGAGGAGGCCAACTAAAATGGTGCAGAGTCTGCATCAAAAGCTATATGAGGACTTAAGGACCTCAATATGCACACCTGGAGGAAAGGAGGGAAAGGGGGAATATGATAAAGACTTTCAAATACCTCACAGGTATCAATAAGCTACAAAAGGGAAACATTTTTCAGATAAAAAGGACTATGCTATGAAGCTGGAGGGGAGCAGACTCAAGGGAAATGTAAAGAAGTACTTCTTCACAGAAAGAGTGGTGGATGCCTGGAACAGCCTCCCAGTGGAGGTGGTGGGGGCAAAAACTGTACTGGGATTCAAAAATGCATGGAATAGACATCAGGGAACCATAGTGGTTAAGAAAGGAAGGGTAAACCCAGAGATCAAGTAGGGTCTGCAGTGTTACAATAGGTAGGGAAAATGGGCAGACTAGGTGGGTGAAGTGGTCCTTATCTGCCATAAAATTCTATGTTTCTGTGTTTCTATAAAAAGAAAATAAATGGCATTGATTAGTTTGTCATACATAATTTAAAAATATGTAGTCCTTAGGTAGTAACAATAATGATTACATATGTTGTCAACAACACTTAACATACATCAGGCTGATACACTGCTGCAAAAATCAATATACCTTTCAACAAATTACCTATTTAATTATTTTAATTGTACTGTTGCAATGAATACCATTGTGGTCTACTACTGATCACTCTTCCATGAAACAATGTAAAAAACATTTCACATTTTTTTAATGAAAATTGTTAACTGCTGCAATGATACCCTTTAGATGTAAAACTATTCATCTTACCATGAGGTAAGGGTCACAGGCTTGCTTGCCTTTGTACTTGTGACTGCAATCAGCCCAGCGGGGGATTAGATGATGCATGTTTTTGTTTGACTTCTGCCTAGGAACTGCAACTCACATGTTTATTATGTTTTTGGGGCAATGGAACCTGTGAATATTTTAATGGAATCCCGGAAACAAAATAAAATTTGCTTAACACAGGCATCACACTCATCATTAAAAAAAAAAAAGACGAGCAAGAGGCAGAGAAAGATCAGAACCGGAATTAGAGAGGAGCAGTAAAATGATAAAGATAATCACAAAGTCTGAAGATCAGCAACAAGGACATGATTAAAGGAGCAATATTGAGAGCCATCCGTGCTTGAATAAAACCTGTGACTAAGACCAAGAAGAAGAGGATGTTCCTTAGGCTGAACAAGTAAACGGGAAAGGCAATATGGGACAAAGGAAATGGCGTTTAGGCTATACAGGAGGGACTAGAATGAGTTTAACAAGGTAGTATATCAATATAAATCAAAAAGTAAAGACATTATGAGAGCTTAAGTGAGCAAAACAATGATGAATAACTGAATGAGTCAAAAATGGCAAAATTTGCTAAAGGGATACAAGGGAAAAACAATAGGCAAAGGATAGCATATAGACAATAAAGAAGGGACAAATAAGAGTAGAGGAGGTGACAAAAAGGCAAACTTTTTAAATGAGTACTTCATTTCTGTGTGTTTACAACAGGAAGCACTGAGCCACTTCCTGACAGCAAAAATGAATTCCAGGGTAGTGATAGTAATAGGCAGGAGACAGGGGACTTGAATTTCAAAGGTTGATGCAGGGCTTGCGTCCAGCCCTGCATCAACCCTGTTCTTTGGCACAGCTGCAGCAAACACCCTTGACACAACTACACCCGATTTTAGCGCATCTGGCTTAGTTGCAACACTTTCCATACTTCATGGTGGCTTACACCACATATGTGGTGCAAGCCCCATAAAAATGGTCTGCAACACACCTTACATTAGACCAAGGGGGAACTGGTCTAACGTGCAGTACTTGGTGCATGGGAGTGACAATCCAGTCAGTGCCAGGAGAATGCCACAAGCACCAGGGGCTTGCGACATTCTCAGGCTTTTGAAAATCAAGCCCAGGATGTGTCACTTGGGAAAAACTCTGAAGGATCTGCTAGACCTTTATGTGACCAAGTCTCCAGGACCAGATGTGTTGCACCCGAGCGTACTGAAGTAGATGAGTCAGTCATTGGCAGCCCCCTTGGCAGCCCTTCTTGCTTAACCATTGACCATGGGAGAGATGCCTGAGCAAAGATTGATGCCAAGTGTGATCCCCTGCACAACAGTGGGGATAGGGAAAACACAGGTAACTACAGACCAGCAAGCATGATAGCAACAGTGGACAAACTGCTGGAATCAATCATAAAGGAACAGATAAACTTCCATGTAGATAACAGCAGTGAACAAATGATCTCTCACAACTAACACAACTTGATGTCCTAGTCAAGACTTCAACTAACTGCAGTCCATGGACAGACATCCTGATTCTACTCATCTTCTCCTGTATTCCGAGAACTATTCCATATTGTCAACTTTCTGGTGTTTCCTTCATTGTTGAAGTGTTGCTACTTCATCTGCGTCTTGGTGTTTCATCCATTTCTGGCCATTCATTCAGGATTGGAGCAAGAAGAGCATTCCAACACACATAATCCTGATCATGGGTCACTGGACTTCATCCTGCACTGAAAGGTATATTAGAGAACCAAATTCTAAACTCCACCAAGCTTACTAACAGCTAACCTCATAGCCTGTAGAACTCTGGAAGGAAGACTAACCCAGTAACCTTGGTACCCCAGTGGTTTCTTCCACAGAGGAATTTCCTCTTCTCCATGTTATTGGGTCTATTCAGTGAGTTGGAAGAGGCAGGTTCTTTTATATCACAATTTGGTCATTTTGTTCTTTTAGCTACCAGTTTCCTTTAGCTTTGAGAAAGTTCTCCTGGCACCTGTATAGAGGGTGGAAACCCAGAGGAAAGTCAAGCCAAAGTAGCTCAGCAAATACCATTGCACAAGCACTTACAAAACTGGCATCCGCACCTTGAATTGAAAGGTTCACCTGTGGTTCAATGGAGGGTTGCCAGACTCCACCCCCCTGCCCTACATAACCACACACACACAGATACACACCACCCTTGCATAGTATGTTTCCATGACCTCCTCCCACCCCTCCTCCTTCACCAGCCCTCTGCCTCTGGTGTGCATCAATTAACTACTAATTTCCTTTAGGCTTGAGAAACTCCTGCAACATCTACCGAGGGTGGAAATCCAGAAGAAAGAGTCAAGCCAAAGTAACCATCAAGTACTATTGCACAAGCACTTACAAAACTGGCAGACATACATTGAACTGTATTTATGGCACTATTTGCCAGCTGTCTGTGTATTTCTATTGTTTACCATAGTCTATGTATCATTCCAGTCATGCTGTGTAACTCCAGGTTGTTGTTGAAAACAGGCATTTCTATCTAGTGCACTTACCTGGTTAAAACAAATAAATTAATAAATAAATAAAAGCAAGGGTAGGAGAATCTTTCAAGCTCTAAAAGGATAGAGGAAATTCTAGGCAGGAACAGGGCAGACTTGATGGACTTTTAGTCTTTTCTGTCTTATCTATGTATTTATGAACCAAAAATAATTCATTATATTGACTGAAAGCAGTGGAGCACCTTAATACTGCTGCAACACCTGTCTCACAAGCCTGTGCTCTATATTTCTGGGAGACTTTCCTAGCCTAATAATGGTGTTTCATTACAAGCCTCATTTCTCTGTACCTGTGAGTGCATCAATGAGTCTGCACTGCTAAAAATGTTACATTAATGACTGTGTGGAAATATCGTTTTAAAGTTATTAACAAAAAATGAAGATTTCCTTCACAGATTTTACTCAGTAATACGTGAGTGAAGTTCCAAGAGCCTGCTGTTAAAATCAATGTGTTACTATTACACACCAAAATAGAATAAAAGAATAATATACAAACACTTCATTGTTGTATCGAAACACAATTTTCACCTGAGTACAGCTGTTTCCCCCAATAATACTATATTTTATCAATCACATCTCCTTAACCTCATTTTTAGTTAGACTAGCACCTGAACCAGATACATTTTTATGTTGGCTTGAGCGCATGCGCAAGCAACATCTTGTGGTAGTAGCACATTTCAGAGGTGTGTCAGTGTTGGTCAATGCAGGGGATGCTTTAGTGGGTACGTCCCTCAGTCGCCAATTAGCGAGCATGCTGCCAATGACAGCAGTTTCAGAGAGAGCCAAAGAGTTGAAATGAATCTGCCACTGCAATCACAGACAGGCTCATCATTGCAGCAGCAGAAGACACGCCTCCTTTATGTGTCTTTCCTGGTGAAACATTTACATAAATATGGCAGCTCCTGCCGTCCGCCACACAATCCCCAGAAAGCCGACATTGGAATGCCCAGTCCCAGTGTTGGCATGTCCCCCCCACACATTATGTGGCACACTGTAACATGGCTGCTCCTGCCACCCACCACACACTGCCGAAAAGCCGACATCGGGGTGCCCAATCCCCATGTTGGCATCCCCCCTCTTAGTGTGTCTTTCCTGATTAAACAGTTTCCCCTTTCCTTTCCAACACTGGGATGCCCACTCCCAGTGTTAGATGTGTGCCCCCCCAATCCGTCTATATGCCTTGTCGACATTGGGATGCCCAATCCCCATGTCAGCATTCCCCCCACCCCCAGAATTGTGGCACACTGGGAGCCCACCCCATGTGTATATTTTTTTATGTAACCTGTAAATGTAGAAAACCTTCCTCGCTGTCTTTTTTTTTTCCCTGCAAACAAGAAAACAGCCCACCGTTGTCTTCTCATCCCTCTTCCCATCCCCACCCTCCCTCCTCTGCGCACCCACCTCCCTGCACCCTCCCCATACTTACCCTCCAGAGGTGGAAAGCTGTGATCTTATCTGAACCAGGACATGTCTGCTCTCTTCAAAGCTGAACTGCAAACTGAAGAAATAACGATAAGCATTATAATGGGAGGCAATGGGGGTTTCAACTTAGGTTGGTATTTCAGCCATTTTTGGGAGTATTGGCCCCAAATTTTCAACATGGGGTTCTTGGGACCCCACCTCTAACATGTCACTGTCATTTGGTTTCTCGGTCTTGAAAGGTGATTTCACGGTCGCTGTGTGGAATCACCTTTCAGGACTGAGTAACAAAACGACAGTGCCACCGTTCATGAGAGGAGGTCCCAAAAAGCCTATGTTGCAAATTGGTGGAAAATTTCTCAAAAATGACTGCATTACAAGCTTGATTTACGCAGTTTCTACGCACGCTCGTAACTTCACCAATTTGTAATGTTTTCTCTCCAGATTTTCAACATTGCCATTTTTCTCACCTCCTAATGAACAGTATAGCCGTCACTTTTTACATCCTTCCTGAAACATGTTTTCACTAGGGCTGTGCATGGGCCGAATAGTATTTTCCGAATACCAGCATAGTTAGCATCCCGAATATTCTGATGCATTTTCCCAATAGTTCACTATTCGGCCACTATTCAGGAACTACTATTCGGTAAGATTTCCCAGTCTCGCAGAGCTTTGTTGGCCAATCAAAAACTGCTTCTGGAACTGAAAGGCAAGCACACCATGTGACTTCCTCACTCTGAGCTGGCAGAAGACAGGAGACAGTGGTTTATGAGAGCTGCTCTGCAGTACTTTTGAGACCTTAAACTTGCTAAAAAAGAAACTGATTTTTGCTTCATAGGCTTTTTTGGGTCAGTATAGTTTTTTTGATCAGTGTCAGAAAAGCTATGTTTAGCTTTCTGACAGGTATTTTGTCCTTATTGCTGTACTCAGTTACAGGGACTAGGAAGGCTGTCTGCTAACTCCCCTTCTCTGCTGCTGTCTGACATAGCTCCAGTGTGATTTTTTTTGGGTGGAGTACATTTTATTTTATTTTTTTTTGTTGTTGTTGCTGTTGTCTGTTTCCAGGCTTGGTTCCCTGCATGACTGATGAGGGTGTCTGCTAACTCCCCCTCCTGCAGATCACTGCTTATAATTTGCTGTATATGTGCAAAATATTTGATTTTGTGAGGCTTCACCGTGCATATGCATGCTTAATATATTTTTTCATGAGGCAGGGCCACACATGTGCATAGCTGTGTGCACACAGATTTTGAAATAAACTTCTTCAGTTCTAAGCCAGTCAGACTTGACTCACTAAATTAGTATTGTTAATCTCCTCTGGCTCTGGGGATAGATCCCTGTACACATGAGGAGAAGAAGAAGAAGAAGAAGAAGAAGAAGAAGAAGAAGAAGAAGAAGAAGAAGAAGAAGAATCAGTATTTATATAGCGCTTTTCATATACAGTGTATCCAAAGCGCTTCACAAGCATTGCCTGACTGGTAGTGAAGTGACTGAATGTGCGTTGGTGGCCATATCGCACATCATCACCCATACAGAGACTGGATAATTGCATGAACCAGTTTATGGGAAGGGGAATGTTGGCCAGGACACCGGGAATGTTCCCTACTCTTTGCGAGGAGTGCCCTGAGTTCTTTTACTTCCTCCTGGACACCCACCAGGATGGGCAGAAGGGACCTCGGTTTAAAGTCTCATTCGAAGGATGGCACACCCCAGCAGTACAGCACCCCACAATACTGCATTCGGATGCCAGCGATTTTTAGGTGTAAGTCCAAACCCAGCATGGGATGAGAACCCACGACCTTCTGGTACAGAGGTCGATGTGCTACCAACTGAGCCACGCTAACACGATGGCGGACTCCCCCCCCCTACACACACACACACAGACACATGCACACACACACACACACTTCTACAGCCAACTGCACACAATTAAGCTGTGCTTGTGAAATATATCCCCCTGTGAGTTTGTGCCGTGTGTGTGTGCACAGTTGTGCACATGCATTTTTTTGTTTGTTTATTGTTTTGTTAATTAAACCTTTGCACTTAGTGGGGCAGGCTTGCCTCACTGAGTTAACTGTATGTCATCTGTCTGTTACTTGCTTGGTTCCATGTTTGACTAAATAGGTTGCCCTTTTCTTCCCCCTTCTTAGTAGCAGTGTTTTTCTTTACTGCTACTTGTTTGTAGTGCAGTATAACTGGAAAGGTTGGTGTATTACTGTAGTTCCACAAGCACTAAGTAGAGCATCACACACACAGGTACTACATAGTGATAGTTTGTGTTTTACCCAGTAACCAGTAGTGACCTGATCCAGCATGTCTTTAGCAATCTTACAAACATGCTTGGTCCAGCCCCAGCAAAGCATCTGCACTGCTGGCCCCAAGCGGTGAGGGACACAATGATAGACCACAAACTTACAGCACATCCACACAATTACTGTTAGTGTTGTCCCTGGGCTGCCAAACCCCCAAACAATCTACGTAGAACAAAGGAAGCACTCAGCGGGGGTGGGGTTGCAGTAACAAAATACAGTCAAGAGCAGTGCAGCATAAAGTTGTCAAAACATTTGTTTGTGCTAAGGCTGGAGGATGCCAATAGAGCCCTGGTGCTTTGACCAGAACCTGGTCTTTGTCAGGGTGCATGTCGGGAACGTACAAACATGCTATGAATGTATAACCCTTAAAGAAACACACACTATAAATAAGTGAAGTTAAAATGAATGAGACTGAGATGCCCTTGTAACAAAACAATCCACAACTAACGTACCCAAGGATGAAACGCTGCATCAAGATTATAGAACATAGTTCATACTGTGGTGCCAGACAGTACTCAATGCAGTATCTTGCAAAATTGCTGTAAAATGCTGCAGTATGCTGCAAGGAGCAGTGTAATGTAATGGCAATTAAGCCCTCCAGTCATCCAATATTTTGTGGCATGTCATTTACTGCAAAGTATTTAATTACATCTTGTCTTGCTCCACTGTAAATTATTGATACATAATACAATTCCAGAGAAGGTGGTGAGATAGACTACATAGACAATGACATACAGGTGTCTCTCTTTATTCGATGGGCTCAAATATTGTTCTCCCCAAGCAAGCCTTTTAGTTCTTATAGCACTGGTAATAGTACTACTACCACTAGTACCATTAGCAGCAGTACTACTACTGCTAGTGTCACCACCTGTCCATCTGTACGTTCACTGTCACATCCTGTTGTGCAGTAGTAGGGGGAAATTAGAGCATACATGCTTTGTGCAGCAAGCAGCAGACACCACCACCAGTGTCCCCACTGCTACCATTATGGCTGCTACATCCACAGCCAGTGTGCTTCCCACCACAACCAGTGCCATTCTTGCAGCAGCCACTCTTTCAGCTGTCACCACTACTGCAGCCACTTCTACCACTATTCCTATGCCCATGGCTGAAGCACCTTCTACCCCGTGTCTGTCACCAAGAACACCCTCTAGTGCTGACCCAATGCAATGCTTGATATTGTTTTTAGAGTGCTATGTGTGTGTTGTGGTGGATCGAGTGTGCCACATGAAGCTTGTGTTGCATTAGTGAGAGCTCAATGTTGGTGGCTGAAATGTCATTGAGGTGTATATGGTATACCAGGTTCAATGGGTGATTAATGGTGTTGCTGAAGTGCTTTTTTTAAAGCTTCCTTAAAAAAACACCTTTTCTGGCCAAATACTGAATACTGAATAATGAATACCGAATACTTGGGACCCGAATACCGAATATTCGGCCGAATATTCGGAAAAGGTATTCGCACAGCCCTTTTCACACCTGTGGTGCAGAATGGTGCGGACGCTGTGGGAAATCAACTTTTAGGACAGAGTAACAAAATCACGGTGCCACTGTTCATGAGGAGAGGTTCAAAAATGCCCATGTTGAAAATCTGGTGAAAAAATTACTGTGTTGAAGGTGTGCATTGCACAGTTTCTATGCATGTTCATAACTTCGCCAATTTTTCATATTTTCATTCCAGATTTTCAACACTGTCATTTTTTCACACCACCTCATGAACAGTACAGCTATAATTTTTCACATCCTGCCAGAAATTTGTTTTCACACCTGTGGTGCCAAATGGCGCAGTAGCTGTGCAAAACCACCTTTCAGGATTGAGTAATGAAATGATAGTGTCACTGTTCATGAGTTGGAGTCACAAAAGGCCCATTTTGAAAATTTGGAGTGAAAATACCAACAAACAGCCGGGGCGTTGGGGTTTCCAACCATAATGCCCTACTCTGTAGAGACTGACAGGAGTCGGGGGGGTGACTTGGGATCATCAGCCATAATGCTCGTGCCATTCCTCTCCCACCCTGCATCCAGTGACAGGCATCGAGGTGTGTGTTGGGGTCTTCGGCCCCAGCGTTCACCTCATTCTCCTATACTGCACCCATCTCAGCATATTTCTTTATGGAATGGGGAGAGTGTAAGGCCCGAAGATTCCACGGCACACTGTGATGCCTGTCAGTGTCTGCAGGGTAGGGTGATGTGAAATGGCATGAGCGTTATGGCCAGTGACCCAAAGGCACACTCCAATGCCTGTCAGTCTCTGCAAGGTGGGGTTGGCATCAATTCAGTACTTCACTGCCATTCCTATTATGCATCTCTCTAACTCCTGCACTACCAGTGCCAATGCCAGCAAGCCAACATTCGGCATTGACAAATGCTTGTTATTATAGCTGCTATCTACATTGTGAAGAACAGCATACCCAACATTAACTGGTTAAGGTCAGATGATTGTATGGAATAAATTGCTATTTTCATCATGTGATATTTGGAAAAAAAAAGACTGCAACTGTATGTTAATTACAGCCTGTGCAGTTGATGAAGGCTCAGTATGAAGATCCAGTGCTACTCCAAAGCACTGTGAGTACATGACTATGGGCCACAGAATATATGATTGTGCTGAACCTTTCTCTTCAGCAACACAATTATATTATAGAAATGCAACTATTTACTAATATCAAAATAAAAGTATAATGTGAATTTTATGTGCACGTTCATGCTGAACCTATTTTGGTTACCTAGGAGACAAACTAGACATACAAACTGCACATAATTGCTGCTGATGTCACTGCAGGCATCACACTGTCTCCAAGGTTACAGAATATCCTGAGCAGTCATGTTCCAAAATTGCTTCCCCCAAGCAGTCCCATTTTAAGAAAGCATGTATTTCTTTTAGTATTTGGCCATTTTTGTTATATCTGATAGCACATTTAATTTTAAGTCTTGTGCTATGCTAATAAGAGAACTGCAATTCCAGTTCAAAATGTTAAAAGAATATAAGCTGAAAAAACTAAATCAAGAAGGTTTGATTGTAAATCAGTAATATATATATTAGTAAGACCCTTAATACTCACATCTAATTTTGGTCATTCTTGTTATTGCTCTTGCTCTCCTACCCAGTCACTCAGTCTTGTGGCTCATGCTCCTTTTTTACATTTACTGGGTCCTGTGGGTCACCAAACCAGACTGTCTCCATCCTCCTGAAACTGCTGAGGCAGGGCCCCCAGTTAGTTCAGGCACCACTTCTTACACACCAGAGGAAACATGGTCCAGTCAGGAAAGAGGTGGAGAGGAGGGACCCAAGACTTATCAACAGCTGTGAGGTGGGTGGGCTGGCAGCTGATGTCCTTGATGCAGGGCAGGATTTTCTCCTATTAAGCAACCCTCTGACCACTCAATCCATGGGGAGGTCTGCCCGCAGAGTCAGTACTGTAGGCTGGGGGTGGCTAACATCATTTAGTCACCATGACATCAATGCCACCATTAATCCCACCATAGAAGGTGCTGCAGTACAGGATATGCCTGCTCCCTTCCTCCCTCAGGAGTCAACGCATCTTGGACACTACTGACCTGTACCAGGAGAGAGAGACAGCTGGGACCTGATTTCAGGTCTCCCATGTGCTGAGCTGGCATATATAACATACTGTACTGCATATCTACAATGACAGTGAATGTGTGTATAATTTGAATATGGGCTAAATGATCAAAGAATAAGAGTTCATATGAGGAGGGCTCTCCAAAATATTTTTTTTTCATCAGTGGTGCTAAAGCACACGTAATACTTAATGCTTTTGTATTCATTATCAAAGTTGTTTATGATGCAGGAAAACTGTAAATTGAGGCTGATTGTTTGTGCAGCAAATAAAAATTCACATTATGGAATGGACCACTACAAGTGGTTTACAGATATGTCTTTCTATATCCTTTCCCTGCATTTGCAGTTGCGATCAAAACTAACAGTAGCCATCAAATTGTATTACATAAAATAAAAGTTGAGTAAGTCCACTATACTTATAAATAGACCTGTTAAGGGGTCTAATCAGATCATAAGGCACTCACCCTTCAGGCTCATGGTTTTTCGATCTAGTTAGCTCCTTTGATGTGTTTATTTCCTTGTATACCACACTTACCCATCTATATATAATAAATGGTGGGTAAACAAACTCATCAAGGGGGCTAACCAGATCATATCCCACTCACCCTTTGGGCTCATGGCTTTATCTTCTGATTGTATACCACACTTACCCATCATTTATTTTATGTGTGTGTGTATATATATATATATATATATATATATATATATATATATATATATATATATATATATACAGTATATACACATATTGCAAAAAAACTTTGTTAATGCATCAGTTAGAGTTCCACCATCAAAAGTAGGGAAATGTGGTGTTAGGGTTTCCAATCCTAACATCCCACCCCCGCCGTGCACAGACCAAGAGGCGTCGGGGGCAGCATTGGCGACATCAGCCCTAACACTCACCCCATTCCATTAAAAAATAAGCTGAGTGGGTACAGCACAGGAGAATGGGGGTGAGCACTAGGGCTGATGAAGATTTGGTGTGAAAATATCTTAAATTTACAAAGTTACGAGCGTGTGCAGTAAAATTACAATGAATGCTCACAACACAGCCATTTTTTTACATTTTGACCTCATATTTTCAACGTAGGCTTTTGGGGACCCCAGCTCTTGAACCATGTGACTGTCAATATGCAAATCCTGCCCAACATGTGAATTCACCAAGCAACCATGAAATCAACTTTCAGGCAGGAGTTGTAAAATAACAGTCATATTGTTCATAAAGTGGGGTTCCCAAAAGGCCATGTTAAAAATGTGGGGTCAAAATCTCCAAAAATGGCTGAATTATGCATAAAAGGTGAAACCCCCATTGAAATACATTGAACAGAGGACTTCCAGTGACGTCAGCAACCGTTATGACAGCTTAGCTTTAAGCTCTGAGGTGGCAGTGCGACAATCTATTGAAATCCAGTGCCTTTTATAGTCAGAGCAGAGATCTAGTTGAAAACCCAATAAGAAAAATGAGCCAGCTAGCGAACCCGAGGGCTAGAAGTTCAAAAAAGAACACTGCAAGATGCAGATCGAGACCGGAACGCAGCCCAAGTATTCCTAGGTCCAGGGCCTCGGAATTAGCAGCCGGCTGTGGCGGGGAAGAGGAGGAAGAAACCACTTCGCAGGGAAGCTCCCTGGATGGCCGTGCAATGGCACACATATTTAAAATGCTTCAAAGGATTGATACGAATGTAAAAGATATTAAGCAAGACCTAAAACATCTGGAGAGGAGAACGGAAGATCTCGAGTCAGGCCTAGACGGGCTCCGAGAGGATTCGATAAGGCTCACTAGGGCAGTCACTTACTTGGCCAGGAGGGAGAGAGAGAGAGCTCACAGCCAGGGTGGAGGATGTGGAATCCAGGGACCGAAGGAAAGCAATCCATATTTTTGGCTTTCCTGAAGGGGCTGAGCAGGATGACCCAATGGAGTTCATCAAGACATGGCTTAGACATGAGTTGGATATTCCTGATTCGGAGCCCCTGGAGCTCGAAAGGGTGCATCGGGCCTTGGGCCCTAAGCCGAAAAAAGATGCCCCCACCCCCGGTCGATCCTGGTCAAATTTACCCGCTACCCAGTCAAAGAAATGGTGTTGCGGAAGGCGTGGAGTAAGAAGAACTTGAACTTGGATGGAAAGTGTGTGTTTCTCGATCATGACTTTCCCCCCTACTACTATGCTGAAATGGAAGCGGGTCCTGGCAGTCATCAAGCAATTAAGAGAACAGTAAATTAAGGCCTACCTGCGATACCCGTCGAAACTACTGGTGCAGTGGTCTACGGGCAGTAAATTGTACGATTCCCTCCTGCAAGCTAGCAAACCACTCCAGAAGGCAGGAATTACTCTCCTCGACCTACAACCAGATCTCTTGGAACAGACTTTGCTGCAATTACGTTGGTCTATGGTGGAGAGGGGATCGTCGAGAGGAGGAACTGTTAAAGGGTCAGGCCTCGACGAGCAGCTCTGTGAGGATCTGTTGCACCTTAGTAAAGGTTTGCTAGTGACTCAGCAGAAGGGAAGCCTGCATTGAAGGATCTTGCAGCAGAACTTCAGCCGGACTTTGTCGATTCTCCCGGATATCACTGGGGACAGCTGAAGGTTTCAAAGCCTGGTGGGCGGAGGGTAGCTGCTGGGGAAATTGGTTATTGATAACTGAAACTCGTAAGTGGGAAGGAAGACATGTGGATTTAAGAACTGTCTTCTAGGCCCAGACTCAGTAGAAGCTAAGTCTGTCTTCCTGGTGGTTAAGCCACTATAAGTCTTGAAGGTCCCTAAAAACCCGCAAGGTGGATACGATCTTTGGGGGGGGGGAATTGTAGGGGTTGGCTTTTGCTATCCTGTTTCTTTTTCAAGGTTTTGATGCAAGATGCTGATTAGTTTTGCCCACCCCTCTCTCATACAGGATGAACATTCTGTGTTTAAAGGGCTAATAGGGTAAGAGTTCTCGGGGAGCGGAAGACTGACCGGGGCCCACTGGAGGGCTCTGAGGTGGAGCTCTTGCCGAGGAGATCTGATGAAAAATTGTTTTCTCTGGTCTGAAGTCCCCACTAACCAAACAGAGATGACTGAGAGGTTCCTCTCCAGAATAAAGTTACCCAGCCTACCGAGTGCTCTTCAGAGGGAGTTGGACCGGCCCTTTTCCCAGTCAGAACTTGCGGAGGTAATCAAAAAACTAAAACATAATAAAGCCCCAAGCCCGGACGGATATATTGCCGAATACTATCAAAAATTTAAAGAGGAATTATCCCCATTGCTGCTTCAGGTATGCAACACAGCCCACGTGCCTTCTGAGGCCCCGGATACCTGGGCCCAAGCCCTGATTTCGGTAATCCCCAAACAAGACAAAGACACCACTTTGTGCGGGAGCTATCACCCTATCTCATTGCTTAACGTAGATGTTAAGATTCTGGTGAGAATGATAGCTAATAGACTCCAGAATGTGGTAACCCAGTTGATCCATCTGGATCAAACTGGTTTTATGCCAGGAAGACACCTCTATGATAATGTTAGGAGATTGCTCACTGTTATGGCCCATTCCCGATCTGGAGGGAGGGGAGATATCCCACTGGTGATCACTCTCGATGCTGAAAAGGCGTTTGATCGCCTCGAGTCAGGGTATTTAGGAGAGGTTCTTCAGAAATTTGGATTTGTCCCGAAATTTCATGCTTAGGTGAATGCTCTATACAGTAACCCCTCGGCCAGGGTCAGGATAAATGGGGTACTCTCCCAACCATTCCAAATCAGAAGAGGTACAAGACAGGGCTGCCCCCTTTCGCCCCTACTATTTGCCCTTAGTATGGAACCACTGGCCAAGGCATTTCGGTCCCATGGGGGTATCGCTGGTATTGAGGTGGGTGGAGTGGACAATCACATATCCCTTTATGCCGACAACACCCTTTTGTACTTAAAGAACCCTGCTTCCTCTTTGCCAACTGCCATGAACCTCCTGGGGGAATTTGGCGTCATTTTGGGATTCAGATTTAATGAATCCAAATCTGAAATAATAGCATTGGGAGCTGATGTTCCAGGGCAAGTGAAATCTCTCACTAATCTAAAGTGGTGTACTAACAGCTTCAGATACCTAGGAATACAGATCCTGAGGAATCTGAGCAAGTTATTCCAAATTAATTATATGGCGCTCTTAAATAAGGTGCAAGAGGACTGTGACAGACGGTCGGCTTTACCTCTCTCAATTACTGGCATGGTGGAGTCAGTAAGAATGAATATTCTTCCGAGGCTGCTTTTTTGTTCGAGGCACTCCCCCGATCCCCCCCCAAGGAGGTTTTGGCAGGAGTCCCAAAAGGTGGTAAGTAAATTTATTTGGGCAGGGAAGAGGCCTAGACTTAGTTGGGCTCTCTTGAAACTGCCTAAAGGGCAGGGAGGGCTGGGGGTTCCGGACTTCAAGTGGTACCACAGAGCGGCCCAGTTGCAGCACCTAGTGGTGTACACTTCCCTCGGGGAGATGCAAAGCTGGGTTAAAATGGATGTGCAGTTGCTAAGGCCATTCACCGTTACTTCAATTCTACTTAACAAGATTACCCCCAAGATGGTACAGGAATTGAGGAATCCGGGGTTTAAAACCCTGATTGCACTATGGTCGCATACTGTAAAGGATTTGAAAATACAGCCATGGGTGTTAAGGCAGGGAAAGATCCTGGAGAGTGTAGATTTCTTGCCGGGGAGAGAGAACCCGCTGTTCAAACGTTGGCAGGGTCTGGGACTTGGTAAATTCTCACAGCTTTTTATGGGAGAGACAGTTAAAAGTTTTGCCCAATTGCAGCAGGAATTTGGTATCCCCACCTCAGATTTTTATGGTTATTTGCAGATCAGACACTACATCCAAGCTGTAGAGAAGTGCGCATCGGAGCTGAGGTTAACCTGGCCTAGTTCACTCCTGGAGTTGTTTCAGAAACTTCTTAGTGGGTCGGCCCCCCCAAATCACCTAGTTTCCAAATTATATGTGGCAGGGGCACGGAACGACCCGGAACCTAGATCTCGAATACAAGCCCGCTGGGAAAAAGAATTAGGTCTGGAAGATGAGGTACCGAACTGGGAGGTGATATGGAGGATGGCGCACAAAACCACAGCCTCACCCTCTTGGAGGGAGTTCAGATGGCAAATGCTGACAAGATTTTTCAGAACACCAGTGTTAGTCAAGCACTTCGATCAAGCTTGTTCAGACAAGTGCTGGAGGGGCTGTGGGCAAGTGGGCTCGCATGAACATATTTTTTGGAGCTGTACCAAGGTCAAGGGTTTTTGGAGCCGGGTGGCTTGAGGCTTGGGGCAGATCTTCCAGATAGAAATTCTGGAGTGGCCCCGTTATCTTTTATTAGGGGAGCTTCCGCCTGGACTGAAGGGTCCAAAAGCCAAATACTTGTTCCAAATCCTCCTGGCGGCAGCCCAAAAGGCAATTACATGGCTGTGGCTAAGCAAGGCATCCCCAGGAGAGGAACAATGGCTAGAGGGCTGTAAACAGATTAAAATAATGGAGAGGCTCACAGCCAACCTAAACCTAAGGCTGGAACAATTTAAGTCTCACTGGTTCCCCTTTTTTGAATTCTTGGGGTTTAGGGAAGGGGTTGATACCGTGGAAATCCTGGCCAGAGAAGCTCTGGATTGAGAGCTGGGGAGGATTTCTGGTCTGGTGCCCCCCCCCAAGGGGAATATGGACCGGAATATATCAGTAGGGGCGTGGCTCTATGAGGATCGACACAAGGTCACCACCTGCTGGGGGGGGGGGAGGGATAGGGTATGAGTAGGCTGTTATTACCCGGTTGATTGTTTCTGTTATTACATGGTTGATTGTTTTCCTCCCCCCTCCTTTTTTTTTCTTCTTTCTCTCTTCATCTTCCCTTCCTATGTCTGTCCATAAATGATTAAAGGATTAATGATGGGATTATTAAATTATAATACAGACAGAAATGTAGAGTTCGGCTATAAACTAGCTTGGATATTTTTACTAGCTGAGCGGAGTATTTTGATAACATTTTTGGCTGAACTCACAAATGAACTTAAGACTCCTATGATGTAAACGAAGTTGGTACAGGAGTGACTTCTGTCCAGGAGAATGTATTGTTCTTATTAATTTTTTGTTTTCACTCTGCAACCTGTTCCTCATTGAAAAAGTGGAATAATAAAAATTACAATTTCAAAAAAAAAAAAAAGAAATACATTGAACAGCATTTACCTTAATTTCTTATATTGCAGTCGCTGATTCCAACAGCAAGACATGTCATTGATTGGGAGAGCAGATCTCAAACCTCAGACTTCTTCAGGTAAGTGATGGTCTGTGGGGGTGTCAAGGAGGGTGTGGGGAGGTGGGTGCACAGTAGGAGGTCAGGTGAGGGGTGCAGCTTTGAGTGGTGATGGGCAGTTTTTTTTTTACAGGTAAAAAAATGACATGGACAGATGTTTTTCTTCTTTTCATCAAAAAACACAGGCGGGTGGGAGGGAAGCCACTTACCACCAATGATGAACAAAAAGTGGGGATCGGAGGGTGGGGGGGTACCACTAGACACCAGGGATAAACAGAGATTTTTACAAAACATAATAAAGAAAAAACAGATATGGGCATTCAGAGTGGGGGCGTGCCACTAGACACCAGGGATTTTTATGAGGGGTTCAATGAAGAACCCATTGTAAAAAAAGCAAAGAATCCTTTTTATCAATGGAAATCCTTTTCTGACAATCCTTTGTTGTGCTGGCAGAAAAGGGTTCCGTCTCATGAAGAAGGATCCTTTTCCACAACCAGATGGCTCCCTTTTTGTGGACCAAATGGCTCCGAATCCTTTTTCCCTGACAAGATGGACATGCTGAGAATCCTTTTTCATAAGCCAATTCCCTTTTCATCATGGCGAAAAAAGGAATCGGCTAATGACAAAGGATTTCGCCCTTTTCACGACCAGATGGCCATGCCGGAATACTTTTTCACCACAGCAATTCCTTTTTCTCCATCCTTTTTCATCATGGTGAAAAAGGAAATCAATTGGCAAAAAAGGATTCTGGCATGGCCATCTGCTCGTGGAAAATCCTTTTTCGCCATGATGAAAATGGACTCACTAAAAAGGAAATTCGCGAGAGGTGAAAAAGGAACAAGATGCTTAAAAAAAATGTTGGAGGGCATATAAAAGATAAAAAAAGACACAATAGCTCTTCAACTCCCAATGAGCAAGATACATGTTTGGAGTTC
This sequence comes from Neoceratodus forsteri, assembly GCA_016271365.2. Lineage (NCBI taxonomy): Eukaryota > Metazoa > Chordata > Ceratodontiformes > Ceratodontidae > Neoceratodus > Neoceratodus forsteri. The sequence continues at coordinate 769,365,747 of CM028132.1, forward strand.
TGTGAAAGACATCCCTGGGCACAGTTATGACAGTCTGTTTTGGCCACAAATAAAAAACAAGATGGCGGCACACAAAAAAGGAATTTTTCTGATGAAAAAGGATTGGCCCCTCAAGAAAAAGGATCCTTTTTTGTCAGCGCCAAATCCTTTTTCGTTCCAGGAATCTGTCCAAAACAGTGAACTAAGCATGCTGAGAACCCAACATTTTTAAATTTAATACCTTTGGAACATATTAATATTTGTTCACCAAACCAAGACAGGCTTGTTCTTTTGGGGCAAGCCCTTTCTACCCTGAAAATTTCAGACCAAAATTCCAAACCAGTTGGCCATAGCACAATGTCAAAAAAAGCACAAAAAAAGGCAAATTTCACACATTTCGCATTATGTGCAGCTCGAAACCCATCTAACCAACCAAAACAAAACTTGGCAGGTCTAGAAACCTACCCCACCAGACTGTGCATGCAACATTTTGTGCAAATCCATTGAATGATTGTAACATTATTAAAGTGCAAAATTTGAGGTTAAACATTAAAGTGCCTGCTCAACCTAACTATAGTGGTGCTACCACACACTATATATATATATATATATATATATATATATATATATATATATATATATGTGTGTATATATATATATATACACACATATATATATCTTGTAGTGGTGCGATAGCGCCACTATAGTTAGGGTTGAGTAGGCAGTTTAATGTTAAACCCCAAATTTTGCACCTTAATAAATTTGGGACCATTCAACAGATTTGCACGAAATTTGGAATGTGCAGTGTGTTATGGTAGCCCTCTTTATTTGTCAAGTTGCATTTTGGTCAGGTGTACGGTTTTGCACAGCAAAGTGCTGAAAATGCATTTTTCACCACTTTTTGACACTTTTTTGACCATCGCACTGTGACCACACCCTTTGTCTTTTTTGTTCTGAAAATTTCAGGGTAGAAAGCATTTGAGTCAAAGAACAATCACATTGGTTTGGTAAAAAAATATGAATCCATTCCAAAGTTACTTAATTTTAAATTTTTGGGCTCTGAGCATACTCAGTTCTCTCCAAGATTTATATGTATATTTTGCGAAAGGGGATTGGGCTCACAGTCAAGGATTTTGTCAGCTCACGAATGGGGATTTAAAAAATTCCTGTCTGTGAGGAAAAATTCCCCTTTCGCGAGCTGCCATCTTGTTTTAATTTTTTTCTCCCAAACAAAATGTCGTAGCTTCCTCCACAGGTGACTTTTTGTTGTAATAAGGTATGGATTTTGTTCAGGGTGACACCCTCTACAAACATATAACTTTGGTTTGCTTCATTTTGGTCAAAAAATGGTCATTTCAAATTTTGAAATTTTTCATCTGCGACTCGCTTCCGATCCCCTTTTGCGAGCTGACAAATTCCCCATCCGCAAGCCGATCCCCCTTCACGAAGTAACAAAATCCTTGACCATGAGTTAGGCACCAGATGGCCCTTCTCATGGATGAGGGTTGACTCATGGCCAAGGATTTTGTTGCCTCACGAAAAAGGGGATCGGCTTGTTGATAGGGATTTTGTCAGCTCACGAAAGGGGACTGGGTTTTTGAATCCCCTTTTATGAGCAGACAAAATCCCCTTTCACGAGCTGAAAAAATTCCCATCCACAAGCAATCCCCTTTTGCGAGGTAGCAAAATCCTTGACCGTGTCTTGGGGACCAGATTGCCCTTCTCGTGGATGAGGATTGACTCACGGTCAAGGATTTTGCTGCCTCACGAAAGGGGATCAGCTTGAAGATGGGGATTTTGCCAGCTCGTGAAAGGGGATTGGGTTTTTGAATCCCCTTTTGTGAGCTGGCAAAATCTCCGTTCACGAGCTGCCAAAATCCCCGCCTGCAAGCTGAGGTAGTAAACTCCTTGACCGTGAGTTAGGGACCAGATGGCCAAAATCTGACATTCAAGGATTTCTCATGGATGGTGATTCTGACAGTTTGTGAATGGGGATTCACCTCGCGGTCGGGGATTTTGCTACCTCATGAACTATGAATTTTTAAACTTTTAAAAACTTCCCCACTGCATTATAAATTAATGGTTTGATCTTTTGACTTGAAATTTGCAGGGTATAAAGGGGATGCTCTAGAAATGTGAATTCTGCTATTTAGGTGTTGAGAAGTTAATCGGTTCCATAGATTTGCTATCACAAAGTTGAGATTTTTCCCATAGGATAACATTGTGGTGCCCATAGTGACTTTCGGCACCTGTATCTCAAAAATGAAGCGAGATATGGATTTTTTGCTACTTGCAGCTTAGATCGTGTTGCAAAAACAAGTTTGGAAATCATAGATTACACCTGCAGTGGAATTTGTTTCCTAGGTTGTACAGTTATTGAGATATTGGCAAATAACTGTTACAAGAGTTCCTTTTCAGGGCTATAGGGTTGCAGTATGGCACCATTTTTATGTGTAGGTTGCTTCCACAGATGCATATCATTATGTAAAAATGGGCAGTTTGATGTGAGTGTGGGGCTCCCACCAACACATACCAGTTACTACTTATATTACACTTTTTCAGAAAGTAAGGAAATTCATTGAAAAAATTTTTTGTTAATGCATCAGTTAGGTTAGGGTAAAGTGACAAAAGTGGGGAAATGAGATGTTAGGGTTGAGCCCCTAACCTCCCCCACTACCCCAGCCCCATCCCCACAGACCGACAGACGTTTTATGACATTGTCTTAATGTATGTGTTTAACCTGATTGTATTTATATATTGTACTTGTATTTTGATTCGTTGTATGTTTGTTTGTATTTTATTCTTGGGCCCCTCTTGAAAATTGGCATTTGATGCTCTAGGATTCTTACCTGGTTAACAAATCAACTAAATAAATAAATACATTTTTAGCCTTCTTCAGTGTGTGTTGGGGGGGGGGGAGATCTAGATACTAAATAACTGAAACTGAACAGAGGGACTAGAACCCATGACCTTCTGGACCAGATGGGGATGTGCTACTAACTGAGCCATGCTGAAACCTATAGGAAGAAAGAAAGAAAGAAAGGAAAGAGAAGGAGGGAGGGAGGAAGGAAGGAAGGAAGGATATACAGGTTAAACCTATACAATGGATATGCAGGAGGGGACCCATGTGATACCTGATTTATCTATACAAGTGCTGTTTGACCTCGAGTAACCTCGAAAGAGGCATAAGCCATTTTTGAGGTGTCTGAGGTCAATCAGTATGAGTACAGATATATCAGGTATCACACAAGGTGCCCCCCCCCCCATTTTTCATTTATGCAATAGGGACCAGTTAAATCAGCAGTGCAATGAAACTGGGCCAGAAAATTGATTCTACCTTTTTTGTCTTTATAAAAGATGCCGGGCACCTTCCAATTTTATTTGGTGGCCAAACTTTGAAGTTCTATGAACATTTGGTTATTTTACAAATATATTTTCATTTATTTTTTTCTCAAGAAAAAAGATGTCTGCTACATTTGGCTTAGAAACACCACTGTAAACTTGGAAAGGGTTAGGATTTTCAAAATAAAAAAAAATAATGGTGCACAACTTTGGACACACCTAAAAAAAGCAGATTTGACAGGTATGCTAATATTTATATTTACTGTAACTAAACTAGCTTTTTTGGAAAAACATTTTTGCTGCACTGCTGCTTTAAGGTAGTCCAGTTATAATTGTTTTAAATTGTTTATTTAAAAAAAAGAAATTTGAAAGGACTTTTTGGTGCTTTGCCATGTGTAGCTTCGCATTAGAGTTATGTTGTTAGAAGGTTGCTAGGGACACTTAAACTTTCTGATGCTACTGATGCCAGTAAGTCGGCTCGATTCTCAAAGAGGGTTTAGATCAATGCAAGCTGTGGCAAATAGTAGCTTGCATTAAACCCAGTGTGCCAGGGACCCTGAACCAGATTCTGGTACAGGAGGGGTCCCTGCCCCTAAGTCTCCACATTTGTGGCAACCTCTCCCCTGTGACAAACACATGGTGCATGGCAGGGGTTTGATGCAGAATCCATGCGTAAATGTGGGCTTCCAGTATTGAGCCCCATATGTCACAAATCCTCTATTCTCCATCCCTGGTGGCTAGTGGTCCCTGATTCCCTGTTAAATAATGTATCCTCTGTCCTTGGTGGCTAGCGGTCCCCAATCCCCTATTAAAAAATGTAATCTCCATCCCTGGTAGCTAGCAGTCCCCCGTCCCTGATCCTCTTTTAAAGATATTTAGTCCAGTCCCTGGTAGTCTAGAGAACCCCCTCCCAACAAGCCCTGATCATCTGTTATACAACAGATACACTTCCCTGGTGGTCGAGCAAACCCCCCCCCCATCTGCTCTTATAAAGAATGTATATAATTCTGTGGTGGTCTAGTGAAACCCCACCCCAGCAGGCAGTGCCCCACCACCCTGTTCCCCCCATTCCAAACCTAAGGCAGCGACTAGCACAGTCCACCGCTCACCACCACAGCCAGCTGCCATCTGAGCTCTCAGTAAGCACATACTGTATACGGTACATGTTCATTGATTGACAGCTGAGCTTTCAATCAGTGATCATGTACTGTATAAACAGTGTGTGGTCACTGAGAGTTCAGTTGGTGTCTGGCCATGGTGGTGGTGGTGGGCTGTGCCCAATCGCTAGCCGAGGTGAGGATGGGAAAGCGAGGTGGTGGGGCACTGCCTGCCAGAGTGGGGGTCCACTAGACCACCACAGAATTATATAAATTCTTTTTAAGGGCAGATCAGGGTGGAGGTCCACTAGACCACCAGGGAGGTGTATCTACTATATAACAGGGATCAGGTCTTGGCGGGGTCCGCTAGACCACCAGATGGGAATAAATATCTTTAAAAAGGGATTGGGGATGGGAGGACCACTAGCCACCAGGGATGGAGATTAAATTATTTAACAGGGGATTGGGGATGAGGGCATGGCACATTGGTGCAGTAAACCCTCTCAGAGGACACACATCTAAGTACCCTTAGACTAGCCCTGGCTGGTCCAATGGTATTTAGAAATCTGTCCTCTGGGAGGGTTTAGAGAATCCTGATATCAGGGATATGGCAGCTTGTGGCTGCTGCATGCCCCCTAGTGCTATGCTGCAGCCCATTTTGTGCTGCAGGGATGGTGCAAGCCCCCTTTGTTGCAGGCAGGCTGTGGCAACTTACAAAAACCTACTGGTGCATCTTTTAGCACAAGGGCCCCTTTGCGCCATTCCTTGTGGCACGTGCCCCTTGTGCCAGTCCAGGAGCTTTGAGAATAGAGCCCATATGTGTGTAAGATTCCACGTTTATACATGCAGTTTCTCAGACAAATGGATTTATCACACTCCCTTTACCTATGTCCACCACTATTGCATACATACATGCATAGATACTGTACATACATACATACATATATCTATATATATATATATATACAGAATCTGAAAGAGAGAGAGAATTTACTTAAACAGCACAGACAGTACTTTATTACATTATATGCATATATATTGTATAAATCTCCAAATATATTCAAAAACTGTAGTACTGTATTGCTGTCTTTACCCAGTTAATCTACAAATTGACTTATTTAGCTTTTCCCTTTCCTATTCCTTTGGGGTTCTCTCCTAAATGCAACAGCCTTAGCAAGCTATGCAAGCAAAGGAAACAAAGACTCCTTAAACCCTACAACAGGATGCTGTGGTCTAGCTAGACCAGTTTATGAAGATCTACAGTATGCCATTTCCTTCACCACTACAAATGCTATGCATGGCAAGTTACCATTACCAGTGAGGTAGTCTAGAACAAGGAACAGTGATTTATGCACCGTAAATAATTTGAAATGTCAGATTTCACTGGCATTTAAAGCTGGAATCTTCCGGAAGCAAAGCTGGAGCTTTATCTCTGGCATACCACACTGCTTCTGCTACAGTATATAATAGTCCATTTTTCAAAGTGCAATAGTGCTGTGAACATAAATGATGCTTAATATTGTATTCAAAATTATGTAATGCTTTTCATTGAACATTATCGTATAAGAATTTATGAGCTCATATGTCACTTTCAAAACAGGCTGATAATTAGGGCCATTTACACCAAAAAATCTTCTGTTTTCAAGCACTGTGTAAAAGCAGAATGTCTCAAGAAGTGGCAGCAGATGGAAGAGGTTATAAGTGTCAAATCCCGAATTACCAACTTTGCCAGACCACCTTACCTTCATAATTTAGACCCTTCTGTTAGAGATCTGAGAATATATTCCAGACAGATGACATGTTAACAGAATCATTTCATGGTTCACTGTCTTCTCAGTATGATTTATCTCCATCGGCAGGCACTGGAGGTCCCTATTCAGGAGATTTATGACTAAGGCCCAAGAATCCATTTTGATAAGGGAGGAATTGTGCATTATGGGGAAACAAAACATTAATGTCTGCCTTAAGTTTAGTATCTTCTTTGCTATTATTAAGCATTGCAATACTCAAGCCTAGGAAATATAGCAATACTTTTCAACATGCTCTTCATATCTGTTTCAAATTTTATTTTTCTGCTTCTTCATGGTAGTATCACTTCAGAGGAGTTTGAAAAAGTATAAATACAATGATTTAAAGCAGGTTTCAAAACATCAGCATAACTCGTATAATTTAACAATGGCTACACGGCTAATGTAACGTGAGATTATGGCATCTCCTAGCAACATTAGGAGTTATCTGCTAAACACAAATGGATCAAGTATCAAATTACTGCCAATGGGGGTAGCACTTTTAAGGAGCTGTCAGAAGGGTTGAAATTGAAGCAACATGGTCTAGTGGCTGGAGCACAAGCTTGAAACCAGGAGACCAGGTTTAGTTCCCATCAGAGCTCCTTCCATGCTGTGTGATGCACAGCAGATCACTTATCTCCTCAGTGCTTTAGTGCACCAAGCTTCAAACTGGGTAAATATCAGGACCTCATGGGAAATTAAATATTGCTGCTTACTTTGGCTCATTTTGGCTACCCTGGGTATATTAATTGAAAACAAGTATTAAGATGGCAACTAATTCAGTTTCTGAGTCTTACTCACGTTTTAAGGAAACAGATCCAGAAACAAATGATTTGATACCTTTTATTGGACCAACATGGATGTTACAGAAAAGAACAAAGTGCTTTAGCTTTCGAACCAACCAGGTCCTTCTTCAGAAGCTTTGAAGAAGGACCTGGTTGGTTCGAAAGCTAAAGCACTTTGTTCTTTTCTGTAACATCCATGTTGGTCCAATAAAAGGTATCAAATCATTTGTTTCTGGATCTGTTTTTTAAAAGGACCAATACGGCACCTACAACATTTTTTTTCACATTTTTAGGGAAAACTGATAAGGAGCCCCAGATGTAACAGACAGTATATTCTAGTTATGTATGTATTCTCCAGGGCCGTACCTGAAAATAGTCAACTTTGGCTAGCGCACCTAACCCGGTTAACAAAAACTAAATAAATAAATAAAAAATAAATAAACTTTAGCAGGTTTTGGCACCAATCCATCCGTGAAATTTAGCCTGGGTTGCCCTTCGGTTATGGACTAGAAACATCTATGTTGTACTGATGTGAACTTCTAGAAACGTTTTTATTTTCTTATTTACTTGTTTTTTCCACACATGCTATTTTGTACAAAATTCAGAGAATCTAGACTGTGCAGAAAGCTAATACCCAGTGTAATGCTTCAACACCAGTGAAGCAATTTACAGAATGTGCTTGGGGGTAAATGAAGACATGACACTTGCAGTCCAAACTTGATTTGTGCTAAAATCATGGGACTAAAATAGGGGATTTTGCTAGCCATGAAACAAGATGTTAAAATCCTACAGCTAAAACCTGCTGATATTTCTGTAATTATCAGTAATAATTTCACATTTGCAGAAATGACCTAATGTGGACAACCACCTTAACTAACCTCATGCATCCTTTCATCAATATTATCCACACAGAAATGGCCATTTTTAATTTGATTAGTGTTTTAAATTAAATGCCTGTTTGTATTATTTGTGTGGACTTCGTAGTTACACTGTTTACAGTGCTTCTCAAAATGACCTCTGTGTAATTAACTTCAGTCTGGTTTAACAGTTGCAAGAAAGAACACCCTGCTATTACAGCATAACAACATACTCTGTTTGTGCAGAACAAAAACTGATAATAGATTGGAAACTTAACCATTCTGTATTTGGGGTCTGCCCCCACCCACCACACACACACACACACACACACACACACACACACACACACACACACACACACCTCTCAAATGGTAAATGCAGTGGTAAAAAAATGTAACACTATACGATTAACAACAGAAGCAAAACAAATCATCAATAACTTGTGGCAACAGTACATAGTAAATCAAACAGTCCTATTTTCATTAAATGTTTTCTCGATCAGAACTACCAGGAGTAAACTGTTGATGTATTAATTAGTAAAAGAGGAAGTTGAGAAGGGATATATATTATTTCACAGAACAAGTGCTGTGTTTGTGGAACAGGCTTCAGTCTAAATAAACAGTCTCAATGGAAATCTTTTACGTCTTTAAATTAAGACAAGCCAAATACCCTGCTTGAAATGGAAAGGGGAAGAACTTAGTGGACAAAATCTCTTCTCATTCCTGCTTTTGTTTGGTTGTATGTACGTCAGTGGTAGATTGGAAGTATTTAGGTGGGGAACTCTCTCATCTAGATTTCTAAGCAACAGACTTGTCATTTCTAGGGGGTGAATCTCTCTTACAGTATTCCATACAGAAAGATGACAGAGGTGCAGAAACTTTCATGGTTTTGTAAGAGATGGTGGAACTGAGTTCCTATGGACTCCTGCCCTAGTAAATCCCTGCTGTACATTCATAAATCGACAAATAAAAGTAAATACTAGATACATTTCTGTGAAACATTTTTGATTAAAGCAGTCTGATTAAAAGAGGACAGCTTTTTAAATGGCACATCTTGTAGCCTTTCTGATGTTTCCTGATACTATGTTTTCTCCAATATAATGATGTGTCATTCTTTTAAAACAGTTATGTTACAGTCTCATTTTTTCTTTTTGCTGCTGTGATTGCTGTGACCTGTCTTACACCAAAGCAAAGGCAACAAGATAAGCTGCTGCTTCTACCCAAATCATTTTTGTGATACTGCTGCTTGTTCTCGTCTGGGGCTGGATATAGGAAGATAACACTGTGATGCAGACCCAGAGACAGACTCATTAGAATATGAATAGAGCTAATCAGAAATGCAAATTGCAATCAGAAGGGCAAAATCAAAAACCGGGTGTGATGATGTGATTGTGCAGATAACAGAAGGTCAAACACTTTTATCATCAAAGCTTTTAAACTATTATCCACTGGTAGGAAAAAAAAAATCCCCAGGAGAAATGAGGAAGAGTAAAGTGTTTTATAGCAGACAGCGATCAGCAATCTTGGGAACTATTATTTCTTAGGATCCTTTTTAAGATGCTGTAAACCTTATAAATGCTATTCAAATAGTCACAAGCTTTGCTCAGAGTGTCATTACCCAGTTACCAGTGGGGAGGGATGGAGGGACGGAGGGAGGGAGGGAGGAAGGATGGAAGGATGGAAGGATGGAAGGATGGAAGGAAGGAAGGAAGGAAGGAAGGAAGGAAGGAGGACTTAGATGTCACACATCAACCAAATGTTTATTCTTGCACTGCTTCTTTGCCTGCACTTGTATCTGTTGTCATCATGTCATTCTGATTGCACTTTATTGTAAATGGGAAATGTGACTGCGCAATATATTTTCTTTTCCCATGTCCCCTTTACCCCTGAGTCACAGCTGGAAAGAAGCTCCGGCTCACTGTGCTTTTCCCAGTCACCAATTTTCAAATAAATAAATACATTTAACCTCATCTAATTGTAAACAATGTCTGTTCCACTTTATGTGATAGGAAAAAAAAAAGACTAGCTAAATGACATTAACAGTCTCTCGTACATAGTTACACACACACACACACACAATTTTTCACACTGCTTTTCAGTTACTATTAGTAAGTTAACTAAATTTCTGTGAGCCAAATCTCTAATACTATTAGAAACTCTTTTGAAAGCCTACAGATGCACTGTTCAATAATGCAATTGAGGTGACATTAAGCAACTGTATTATTTATTTCTAATGACACTAAGCTACAACATTTTATCAATATATTTCACTGGCAGTGAAACTGTTGCTAATGAAATTCAAAGAACTGGGTACCATACATTCCAAGTAAATACACTGTTCCCATGTTGAGACTTGCTTTTTATAAACTTCAACAATCTATTGATTTCTTATCGGATATAAATTCCCCCTGTCAAATTTAATTCGGCTTCAGTTCCTTCTAGAGTGTTAAATACTACAAAGATTCTGCTTTCATACATTTCACAGCCAGATCTCTTGCTAAATCTGAGTTTTATTCATTGCAAGCTTCTTACTGAAACATAAAGAAAATGGGTCAAGAGAGCCATCTAGTGGCCTACCTTGGAATTTTGAAGAGAGCTTTTACAGGATGCAAGTCAGATAACGGTGGGTCTCCATCCCCTAGCTCGATTGCTGTGATCCCCAGTGACCATACGTCACACCGAACATCATAGGAGTAGTCATACTGCTGCTCACAAGCAATGACCTATTAGTTAATAAAAGAAACAATGCATTGAATCATCCCAGGGCTTTAAACAAACTGCCTCACTGAGCAGATTTCTGTAATTCATTGTCAAAAGATCCAGCTAGTCATGACAGACATCATTCCCCTTATTTCTGTGATGTTGCTATTTTTGTTTTTCTGGGAGCAATACTTAAACTATTTTGCTAGAAGCTGTTTAGAGTGAAGAGTTCACATTAAATCTTGGCTTTAGTCTCCTCTGCACAATTTTTTCTCTGGATGTGACATCACTTTTTTTGTCATTTAAATACCCAGAATATTCAACTAAGCAGTGGCAGATCTAGAGGAGGTAATGGGAGGAGGCCACGGGACACTTATCTTACTTGCTGACATCATTGCCTAGTGGCCAAATCCCAGACCATAACAGAGCTGTAAGATTTTTGTATTTTATTATAAATATTACAAAAAGGGTAATAGCAGATAATGCAAAATGATTTAAAACTCATTAAAAAAGGGGGAGAGACTGAGACTACAAAGTTTTCTGGCCAGTCATTTCTACTTTGGAGGATGAGGAGGAGGAGAGACTTTCAATGTCATACTGTATGGCCTCAAAGCATTGTACTTGTGGTTGCAGTCCCTGGAGGAACAGAGGTGCAGTCAGTGACATCCAAGGTATATCATTCACACACTTCGGTGCATGATGTTCCAATGTCTGCCACATCCTCCAATCCCTCCTTAGCAGAGTTCCCTAGGTGCACTTTCTCCTTATCATTGCCAGGAGTCAAACTGTTGCCAGATGCTTTTAGCTACCCACTCTGGAAGTGGTGAGCTCTCTGTTGGATACTTGAACTTCCTCCCCTTGGCTATCCCTCCAGTGGTCTGTGCTAGTTCCTCAACCTGGCCCATTGGCATTGTGAATAGTAGTACTACCAGTGTGCTGGTGAGCCAGCTAATATCTTTTTTCTTATGATCTTTTTCTAATTTTCTCTTTCTGAGAGCATATCCTGAAGGCACAGATATGCTAGTGGGTTGCAGTTTATGTTTCTAATTTCATAACATGAATTAGTTACCCTGGTCCAGTTTTGCAAGTATGTACTGCCACAATGTAAGTCTCATTAAACAAGCAATACTTTTCAGTACATTTAATCAGAGTCACAATTTCTGCCTTGCCTATCATGGGTACTATGTGAAGCACTAGACACACATTGGGTAGAGCATCAGATACATAGCTTGCTTTAAGCAGGGCCCTGTCGGTCCTATGTGAAGCAGCAGAGCCTTTGAGTGCAGTGCTGGAGCTGTAGCTTCCTTAGCAACAGAATTTTTTTTAACCTTATTTGTATTAAATTTGAAGCTAACTTGTACAAGTACACTGATTATAAAATTACAAAAATTGTCCAGACAAAATGAACATAATAGATATGCTACAGTAGGATGCAACACGTCTACTCACTTTGGTACACATATAGGGAGTACAACAAATTATATGTGGTATAATCATTAAAAGTCCAAAATACTGCCAGTTAGATGAGGCCATATGGCAAGATCATTGTCATGGATCTGTACAGGATGAGTGTCAGGTAATATTGCCTGTTGCACATGATGGCCTAAATTTGCTTTGTCCAACAACTTAACATTTAACTGAAATGTTTGCGACCCCTCTATTAAGTAGCCAACCACTCTGCTGCCCTTTACTAGATCACAGATAAATCAAATTGTTAGATTAACAAAATTACGCACTCACATTTTGTGATTTTTTAATATAAAATGGCATAATCAGAACCATCAATAACATATTTATTAAATCTCAGCTCAAACTCCACTGCAGAAAGGAATATGCAGTCCTGAGGTATGATCACAAGTTTTAAACCCAAAGTTGAAGAAATGAAGGTGGAGTGGAGAAAGGATATATCTCTCCTCTAGAGTTCCTTTCCAGATTTAGGCCAGCTATGCACCCCATCTTTCCCAGACTGTGTTGGCAAGCCCATCCCCCTCAGACGATCCATGAAAGTTATGCCCTGCCACAAGTTCCCGACCTCCATCACAAAATAAAGCTGAGGAGGAGAGGCAGCATCAAGTAGGCAGATTTTCAAGGCTCCCACAAATTGGGATTGTAAAAATCACAGATATACTTCTCACTTCAAATAAAACAGCTAAGACACATGGAAACGCTGAAACATAGAAAATAATGGCAGAAAAAGACAACTGGTTCTTCCAGTCTGCCCATAAAACCTTAACAAACCTGAGACCTATTGTCCATACAGGGTTATAACCCACAATATCTACCCCTTGCTTCCCATCCTACTGCTACTATGCTAAGCAACCACTAAGTCATTCACGCTGTCCCAGCTGTGTTTGAAACCATGGATGGTTTTGCCACCCACCACATCAGCTGGCAGATTGTTCCATGGCTCCACCACCCTTTCCGTAAAATAAAATCCTTCTCACTTCCCTCTTGAACCTCCCCCCATCAGTTTCCACTCATGCGCCTGTGTTCTTTATCCCTACTTATGCTAAATAGTTCCTTGCAGTTTACCTTGTTCGTTACTTTCAGGAACATGACGATCTCGGTCATATCTCACCTCTCTTGTCTGGCCTCCAACAAGTACATGTTCAGTGCCTTGCGCCAGTCCTGGTAAGATCTGCCCTGCTGGCCCTGAACCATTTTGGTTACTCTGCACTGTACTGTTTGCTGCCTGTCGTCCTTTCCCTAGGTGAGGACTCCAGAACTGGGCACAATACTTCAGGTGGGGCCTCACCAGTGATCTATAAAGGGTTAGTAATACCACCTTCCTTCTGCTATCAATAATCCTCCCTATACACCCCAGCATCCTGTTTGTCTTACTGTAGGACTTGCTACACTGGTTGAATTGTTTTAGGGAGTTACTGATCTCAGAGTCCATGTCCAGTTTTACCACCCCATCCAGTACTCTGCCCTGGAGTTCTTGTTCCCTATGTGTATCACCTTGCACTTTCTGGCATTGAATTTCAACTGCCAAACCTTTAACCACCTCTCCAGCCTTTGCAGGTCTTTCTGCATTTTCCTAACCCCCTTCCTTGCTATCTACCCTGCAACAGAACATAGTTTTGACTGCAAAGATGCACATCTTGCTCTGAATTCCTGCTCCCAGTCACTGATGAACATATTGAAAAGGACTGGACCCATGACTGATCCTTATGGTACCCCACTGGTGAACTCCTTTTCTTCTGATTTGACTCCATTAACAACAACCTTCTGTTGTCTCTCTTCCAACCAGTTTCTTACCCATCTATCTGTGTCCTTCACTGCACCCAGATCCTCTAGCTTCTTCAGCAGCCTTCTGCGAGGCATCCAGTGGAAAGCCTTGCTGAAATTAAAGTAGAGTAACTCCTCAGTATGGCCCTTATCCACTATCATCGTTACCCAGTCAAAGAATATTACTAAGTTGGTCTAAGAAGACCTCCCTGCCACAAACCTGTACTGTTTACTATCATGGAGCCCACAGCCCTCCAGGTAGTCCAGGAGGTCCTCTTTGACTAGTGTCTCCATCAGTTTACCCACGATAGACGTAAGACTGATAGGTTTGTAGTTACTTAGTTTATTCCTTGTTCCCCCTTTATAGAACAGGACTTTGTCTACTACTCTTCAGTCCTTTGTAACTACTCCTGTCTGAATTGAGCTATTGAATAGCCCTGCCATGGTTTCAGATATTTCCACTGACAATTCCTTGAGCACCCTCAAATGCTTCCCCTCTGGTTCTGGGGCCTTATCTATCTTTAGAGCTGCTAGACCTTTCCAAACACTTTCACTGGTAAATACTTGCTGTCTCATCTCAGAGATCACCCTTACAGCTGCCTTAATGCCCCTCTCTGGAAGAGGCCCTCAGTCTTCCCTCGTGAATACAGAGCAGAAGTAGTTGCTAAGTACAGCTGCTTTCTGCCCATCCTCCTCAAGAACCCCGATCCCTCTGTTAGCCTAACAATTCCTTCTCAATTCTTTTTTTCCTAATATATCTAAAGAACTGTTTTTCCACTTCCTTGACTCCCCTCCACAATTCGCAGCTCTGTGTCTGCCTTTTCTTCTTGGACTGCCCTCTTGGTTTCCCTTGTTCTCATTTGGTACTCTCCCCATTCTTTTCCCCCTTGTTGTTCCTTGTATCCGGTGAATGCTTTTTGGGGGACTTTCACTGCTTCCCTGGCCTTTCCAGAGAACCATGTGTATCATATACCTGTTTCTTTTGATTACCATTCTAATGCAAGACTTTGTTGCCTCATGAATGCCCCCCTTGATTGCCTTTCATTTTTCCTTCACATCCTTGATGCTGTCCACTCTGACTGTTTTGTCCTGGACTAGTTCCCTCATCCAGTTGAAGTCTGACCTTCCAAAATCTAGAACTTCAGCCTTTGATGAAAGCTTACTTGTCCCAAGGGTCATGTTGAACCATATAGAGTTATGGTCACTGGACTCTAGTGGCTCTCTAACCCTCACTCCTACCAGTTCTGAGTTGCTGAGCACCACATCGAGAATGGCAGCGTACTTAGTGAGTTCCTTAAAGAGACCTACTAGCTTCATGATGTGCACCTCATAGTTTGGTGCCTTACCTCTATGAAATGCTTTCAGTGTCTATGACACCAAAAATATTTCAGTATTTTGGATGCAGCACAACTCATAATTTAGCTCCCACTGGGTCTCCTGTACTTTCCGGTTTGTAGAGACACCCACACTCTGCCCCCGTGCTCATCTACATTATAACATCTACTCAGGAAGAGTGCAGGGATGAGCTCCATTATAGTTTATAGGCAGCAGATTTCCGTCATTTTATATATTTTAATGGCCATTTGGTATCATGGCACCGGTGACCACAGGCCTTTTGTTAGTCCACCAGCACTTTTTGACATTCACCAAACACACAAAATATATAAAAAATGACGGGAAAGCTGCCACCCACAGACCATAAAGGAGCCCTGCCCCCGACTCTCCCCAGTAGATGTACATAACGTAGCTGAGCTGGCATGGAGGTGTGGGTGCTCCTACAAACTGGAAAGTACAAGAGACCCAGGGAGTTAAACACGAGTTCCCTGGCTGCATCCTAAAGAATCAAATATTTGGTAGAGAGGATGGAAAGCATTTCAGAGGCTAAGGCACCAAACTATGAGTGCAAATACAAGTCATTTAACTTGGTGAATCTCTTTAACCAGCTGCACCACCAGGCTGCCCTGCAATGTATCCAGCAGGGCCTGACTTCTGGAGCCCATGGCTGCTGGAATGACCCAGTCAGTGTCTGGCAGGTTTACATCTCCCACCACCACCACCACATTCCCCTTTGCCACCCCCTTTTTAGTTTTGCCCCTAGCTCCTTATCGCTCTCTTCCTCCTGTCCTGGAGGTCTGCAGATCACCTCCTTCTATAGTTTCTTGCCTGAGGCAACTGTGAGCTGATCGCCCAGTGATTCTGTTTCTCAATTACGTGCCCTGATGTTCGTATCCTCCACTGCCTCTATGCCTTCACTGACACATAGGCCTATGCCTCCTCCTTTACCTTTTCCTCTATCCTGTCTAAACGTAGTGAAGTCTGGGACTGTCAGGTGATTATTACATTAACACACAAAGTGGTAAACTGGTAGGCATAAAGAGATAAATGACTACAACCTCTCAAAACTGAGCAGAAACTTTACCAGTTAGGAATAAAGCGTTATTAAAACACCAATACATTAATTACACAGACAAACATTGTAACATTAAAGCATTTCATTCAGTCCTCTGTATCAGATTCTCTTTGACACGCCAGAACTAAGAAATCTTGTTTAGTCTTATCAAGACATTTACCAGGCTCCACAGGGTCCCCAGAGATATAGGTCTTGCCAGAATATATGATTTTGAGTTTTGCTGGCAAGGGTAGAGTGTTGGTAGTCCCCAGCTCCCCGAGGTCCTCCCGAACTGCATCGAACACTACTCGGTATTCTCTAGGGAGTAGCTCAGATTAGAGAAAAAAACAAATCCTAGAACCACCTTGCAGAGCGAGCTGCCCCTTTTCTTTTGCCTTTTTGGAGGAGAACCTCTCACTTGCTGATGTTCGTAAGGACCAGCAAAATTTATCTGGGCAGTTCAGTGTTCACAGGTCAGTGTTTAGGTGCAGAGAACGCCAATCTCTAAATCCCCAAATAAAGCTTTAATAAATTCTTGTCCAAAACTAATAACATTGGTATCTTCCATTCCCTCCTGGACACCTATCAAGTTCACATTTCCAAAATGAACAGTGTTTTCTAAGTGTTCAGTGTGAGGATGCAGGAGTTTGTGCTCCTTTAAACATCCCTGATACCATCTTGAATGATTTATTGGAAGTGTCTGATAATGCCTTCACCTCTGTAGCAACAGTGTCCACCCATGTCTCCAATGTAGTTACATGGTTGTTAAAAGCATTGACTTTGGTCACAAAGTCATGAACTGTATCCAGCATGGCCTTAAGAGATGGTTCTGCCTCTGAACTGGAATACGGTGATGGGACACCCTTAGCGCACCTTCTGCAGTGCCTTTTCCTTACTCTTCCCTTGGTTGGTTGCTGCCTCATTATTTGATCAAGTCATCTTCTAACAGTTTCAAATGAAAGCCACTGGTAAAAAAAAGTTGTTAACAATCACTTTTAGCAAGTTTTAATGCAAGAAAATGTTATTTTATATTATTTTTAGGTAATATTGAGCTAATGGAAATGGATGTCTGCTCCTGTCGGCCATTGTCTCCACCCACTCCTTAGCAACAGACTTATTGTGCGGGGCAAGTACCTGTACCTTGCTTCACACAGGGCCCTGTTGGCCCCCCCCACAAAGCAGTGTGACAGGGTCAGGAAACTGTCCCATTTTTATAGGGAAAAATAAAACCACTAAAAATAAACTCTGTTCTTTACTATCCCATCCTTTACCTGTTCTGTCCTTTCTACCTTTTGAAAAATTGGTTGCACAACCATATTCCCATGAGGCATGGAAGCTAGTCTCTCTGATGGTCCAATGACCTTCCCCATCCCTTGCTCCTTTTCCTGTACTTCCCTGTTTTGCTTGTAATGCTGCCTTTATTTTAATTTTCTTTTTTCTTCATGTCTCCTCTTTGCAACAGTGCATGGTGACCCCCATGGCACTAGGCTTATAGGATCTGTAATCACACACTTAGGTTTTATTTTTAAATGAATGTGAGTTGCTCCTCGGGCTGTGAAACAGAGATAGCTGTTTTTTTTCTAAAAACTAGGAGTCTGTTAAAATAATAAATTAACTCTGAAGGTAGGAAGATGTTAATGGTTACACACCTAAGCAATGGGTTATTTATTTTTTCTTTTTTTTTTTTTTTTTTGTGCTTGTTTGTTTATTTCAGTAAGCTCAAGAAGGACAGCTAATTGAGTGTGGCTTGGTATGCTGAGAACAGGTCACAAGCTCAGATCAGAAAAAAACATAAATAGCCATAGGAAGGCTGTAGAAAGGAGGCTCTCAACACATTCTGAACTCTCTGAGAAGAAGGGGCAGAGTGCCTAAGAAGCTAAGAGCAAGAAAGATTTAAACTAGTCAAATAGGTTAAGTTGAAGCTACAAGGTATTACATCCTACTTCTTCAAAAGAGGGCTATAATTTTGATACAAGCAAGAACTTTTAGAGCAGATATGGAATGCAAAAGACTTTGCTGAACTTATTATTTATAACTGATGGTAAGCAGCTGCCAAATCAATTTGCAAACCTGTTTGCTTGCCATTCTGATGCCATTTGATAGTTTATACTTTTGTTATTTTTTGTTAGGTTGTTAATACAATGGCATCATTCGCACCTTGTACCTTTTCCTATCATTTGTCTGTACTTCCACACTCCCTCCACTACTACAAGCAATGGCCCCATTGGACAAAGGGGTATACCTGTGGCTTGCTTCAAGTGGAGCCCTGTGGACCCTTTTTGAAGCAGCAGACCCATGATAGACTGTGCTAGATCTGCAGGATGCTTCATGCAGTTTCCTGTGGGCCCTATGTGAAGTGAAAGACCCATCAGGTAGGTCTGAATGTTGCCACCTGGGTGGCCATGAGGGTGGTAGTAAGTAGCCCATCCCTAGATTTGGCGTTAAAATGTTTAAAAACATGTAAATGTTATGGGTGATAGAAAAAAGCAGTGACAAAAAAATGTCCCTGCACATGCACAGATCATGTTATGGAGGAGGGAACGGTTTCAATAACCAACACATTTTTCATTTTTTTAAATTTTTCCAAATTTGAGGGTTAAGCTGACCATATAATTTTGGGGGTTGAATTTAGCCCCCAAATTAATTTTGGGGATATCAAGTTCAACTTTTTTTTTTCTCACAAAACAAAAACAACTAAATCTGCATAGTTTTTTTTGTTTGTTTGTTTGTTACTATTTTCTTCTTTTAGGTTACAAATCAGCAGTGAACAGCTGAGCAGAAGGTGATGATTAGCTGAAGTGGAGGCATGGCTGTGTTGGTCACCTGCTCTGTGACCAATTATTGAAGTAGGTCCTGAGCTAGTTCCAGGGGAGGTAGTAGGGTGGTGTGGGTGCTGGAGACTGCATGAGAGTGGACATTAATTTAGGTCAATGAGCTGGTTGGGGGGAGAGGGTGAATGAAGATTTGCTTAGTGGGTGGTTGAAAGGGTTTACTTAACTTGTGGGGAAAGGAGGAAGGCATGGATGGAAAAAGGTATGAAGGGTGGGATCTTTATCTTTACTTTCAGGAGAGAATGTAAGTAAGCTACTGAGGTTGGTCACCCAGTGGCCGCAAAGTTTAATTTAAATAAAATGCACCTGACACTGGGGATGAACATCAGGTGTTGGGAAGGGGGGTCTAACATTGGGATTGGACACCTACTGTCCGAAAAGAAATGTACAAATAAATGCAAGGCTATTGGCTTCTAAGTCAATCACAAAGAACAAAACAGAAATCTTTGTGTATCATGGCAGGGTACCAGTGGCGGGTAGGGGAAAACATGATGAATCTTTGTTATTTATTTGTGTTTGACTTGGAAGTCAATCACGAATGAAACACAACATGATTTTTTTTTTAATGTATGTTTTTTTTGAGGGGGGGCATTTGCTCATGTGCATATTTTGGCAGTTTTTAAATCCATACCTTTTTAATATGGGTATTTTTTCATCAAGAAAAAACATTTCAGGACACCATTATACACAATCTCTGCTCATTGTGTTTTTTTACCCTGAATACTATTAAAATTGAACTGAAGAACTGAATTGAATTGAATTGAAATGAAGAAATAAATGAAATGCCCTATTCTAGGCCAATATCTAACAGCACTGAAAGTTTCAGGTGTTAAATCAGTGTGTTTCTGTGTGAATGTGTGTATACAAGTAGCGTCCCCCAGGATGAAATGCAATTCTTCAGCATTTTGCAGCACTCTGCTGAATGCTGCAGAAGACCTGCTGAATAAAGCAGTGTAATTTCAATGGTAATTAGTCCCCTTTGTCATTCAAGAAAATGTGACACTGCCAGGATAAAGTGAATGTCACAGTTTCCTACATGACAAAGGGGACTAATTGCCATTAAAATTACATTGCTTTATAATAGGTCTGCTGTAGCCTACTGCAGAGTTTGTTTCATCCTGGGGAGGAGAGGAGGATGGATATATATATATATATATATATATATATATATATATATATATATATATATATTTATATATAGAGTGTGTGTGTATATATGTGTATATATGTGTATAAACATCAAATATCATTGCAAAAAAACTACATTAATGCAGGTTAGAGTTGCTACCACATGAAACTCAAACCCTCATAGTTTGGAAATGTGCTATTATGTCCTTTAATCCAATGCCCACAACATTTGGAAATCTGCTATGAGGGTACTCATGCCTAACTTCCACCCCTCCTCCTCACTTCCCCTTTTTACCCAAGACCCAGCTACAAGTATGAGGCCATGGATCAATGGTGTGGTGCTTTATACAGGGCCAACATATTCAACATTTTTAAAATGCAACCCTAATCTCCATGCCATCCCAAATCCTTGTGACCCACGGCCAAGTTACAGATTCCATGCTAAAAGGTTGTGCCAGTTCATGTGAGCCTCTTTTGGTTCAATACTAAGTTGCACAGTTACCACACTATTGTATATTGACTGTGTATGGCCTTGTGAACCCTGTGTTTAGTAAAACATACATTTAACAGCAGCGTTTTATTTCATTTATTGCCTAGTATGATATGCACCATCCACTTGTACTTTGTTTCATATTTATTTATTCATTTATTTCAATTTTAGTAACCAGATAGGCCCACTGAGTCCTACAAGTGGTCCCTTTTTCAGGGGCGACCCGGGGTTTATTACAGGTAGTATAACAGTTACAGAGTTATGGGGTTACAGATACAGTAGTACACAGATCAACAAGGTACAGTCACTTAGTTACATTTGACAATTTTCGAGAGTTATTACCACTTAATACCTAATGTGGGTATAATACCTTCTGTGGAAATAACAATACAGTAAAATAAATGAGTTAGAATTTCAGGGCAAAAGCTCTTGTGAAGTCAGTGGTAGCAAGTACATTGATTTAGTTCCAGCAAGTGGGCCTTAAGTCCCCTTTTAAATCCTCCTCCTAGGGAATTACATTCCTGGAGGGTCGTTGGAAGAGTATTCCAAAGGGGAGGGATAAAGGCAGAGAAAGCCCAAGATCCCACTTTAGGTACCTTTTGTAGCTGTCAGCTTGAGGACCTCAGTGTCCTACAGCTCTGTTTTGTTGTAAGCAGTTCAGCAAGACTCGGGGATGCACTGGCTTGTCTGAGCTTATATGCCAGGCAAAGAGAAGGGTATTGTAACCTCCTTTCCAAAGTGGGCCAAGATAAGGCATTTAGGGTCTGACAATGGTGTTCCCTGGAGGGGGGTGCTAGCCATGAATCTACAGATTCTATGGTAAAGGGATTTAAGCTTGTGCATCTTGGTGTGCTTTAAAGTGCATAGTACAGGGGCACCATTGAGAAGAGTAGGTAGGAGGGTGCCTTGTGCAATCTTGTGACGGGAGTCCTGAGTTAGATAGGGTCTGAGGCGATATCGAAGTCCAAGCTTCTGGTTCAGTGACTTGTTAACTAGGTCAATGTGAGTCTTAAAAGTACAGCCCTGGTCTATAGTGACTCCAAGGTACTTTATGATTTCAACTACTTCAATTCTTGCACCAGTAGCAAGAGAGAGAGAGAGAGACAGTATGTCAGCCCTATCCTGACCCAGGGTCTTTGGACCAAATATTATGGTCTTGGTTTTTTCCAATTTAGGACCAGTTTATTGCAGTTCAGCCATTCCTCCAACAACTGGAGGTCTTTTGACAGTTGGTCATGAAGGACGTCAGTATCATTATTGGATCTATAGAGTACTGTGTCATCCACATACAGGGTGACCTTTGCCTCGCCACAATGTGTAGGCAAGTCATTTATGAATAAGGAGAACAACATGGGCCCCAGGATAGAGCCCTGTGGGACCCCATCCCGAATGTGACATTTGTCTGAAGTGGCATCCAGCTATCTAACCATTTGGGACCCACCCTGGAGATAACTGGTGAACCAGTGTACTGCCAGGCTATCGAGACCAATTCATTTCAGTTTCACAAGGAGTAATTGGTGATCAACATGGTTGAATGCTTTGATGTGGTCTATGAAGATTGCACCAGTGCACAGTCCCTTTCCAGAGCCAAGAATACTTCTGTGGTGAAATTTATTAAGGCGGTGTTAGTCCCATGATTCTTTCTGAATCCATGTGATGATATTGTGCCTCTCAATATATTCACCACTTGATTATACACAACCCTCTCCAGTACTTTGCTGAGGATGGACAGTAGGGATATTGGGCGGTAGTTTTCTACCTGTTTACATAACCCACCTTTGTGGATTGGTGTGACCAAGGCCACTTTCCAGAGGGAGGGAACTTTCCTTTCAAGGAGGGATCAACTGAATAACCATGAGACTGGGATAGCTATGACTGGGGCAGCAATCTTTAGTAGCTTGGGTGTAATGCCCCAAAGTATGGGGACACTACAGAAATGGGGGGCATATTTAATTAATTGTATATTGTGCCACAGGACTCCATTGTATTGTGGGCTCAGAGGGCAGTTAGAGGGGCCCCTTTGTAGTGTCCCCCCCTCACTATAGCAAGGAAGGCACATCAGAAAAAAAAACAAAGTTTTTCTTCTCTCTGCTGCCTGCTGTGCTCCGCTACCACCACCACTCCTCCACCCCGGGCAGGCAGCACGCAGAGTGGGTACCCACACGCTGGAACTGCTGTCCCTGTCTGGTGCATGGTACCCGTTTTGAAATTCGGGCCATTGGCTTGGGCACGGGCCCTGGGTTCGCGAATCAGAACCCCAAGCACCTTTTCAAAAAAGACAGCCATTTTCATTAGTTTGTGCTGGACTGTGGAGGTGACAGAGCCTACAGTGCACTACAGGGACCCTGGGCTTACCTGTGGTGTTGAATCTGGTCCCATTGACTCTGCGATGGTACCTCTTCTCCAGCCAGCGAAGACAGAAGACTGCTGCTCCAGTGTGCAACCCAATTGTTCCTGCGGTCGAGTCCAGCGGTCGTCCCACAAAAAGGAAAAGAAAAGAAGACTCCTCCTGTTTCCCAACGTTCCGGTGTGGGCTGCTATTGCCCCAGAAATCTAGTGATTTTCCCCTGCTCCTGGCAAATCAACCCTGCAATGAACAATTGCCCCAGAAATCTGGTAATTTGCCCCAGCTCCTGGCAAATTGCCTTTGCAACAAACAATTGCCTCAGACTTTGGTGATTTGCCCCTTTTCCTGGCAAATTGCCCCTGCAATAAACAATTGCCCCACAAATCTGGCAATTTTCCCCTGCTCCTGGCAAATTGCCCCTGCAACAAACAATTGCCCTGGACTTTGGTGATTTGCCCCTGTTCCTGGCAAATTGACCCTGCAATGAACAATTGCCCCAGATTCTAGCAATTTACCCCTGTTCCTGGCAAATTGCCCCTGCAATGAACAATTGCCCTGGAAATCTGGTATTTTGCCCCGTTCCTGGCAAATTGCCCCAGCAACAAACAAATACCTTGCTGCAGTGAAAAGTGTATTTTCCAGCTTTAGTATTGCCAACTTATGTGTGCAGATTCAATCTTCTGCCGCAAAACCCCTGGTGGGGTTGTTCAGCTGATTCTTCACCAAAGCAGTCTCCAGTCAGTGAAGAACTTCACAGCTGCACTCCTCCCTGTTGTTCGCCGCTGGTCAAGACTGAAGTGACCCTGTGCGACATGCGACCGCCAGCTCATGGTCTTCTTGTGGTTTGGTCAGCCTGAAAGTGGAATGTCCTGGAAGAAGCCTTGTCTGTCACTCCCAGTCATTCGCCGATAGTCAAGTCCAACGTAGCCAGTGTGTATCTATGTCCGCCGGTCTGTTGTATTTCTGGTTCTGGACATTACAGGATTCTGATCTTCATCCTGCGACCTACTCTTCCTGCTTGTCTCATCCTACTTGCACCATTTTGCCTTCTGGGATCCAGCTTGTTCTTGGTGATCCTCTCATGGATCCTTCACCAAAGAAGCTTCAACGTGTCTTCATCCTTGGCAGCCTTGGTCAAGGGTTTGTGCGAGGCAAACTGCAGCAGGACTTCATCCTTGGCAATCCTCGCAAGTGGACTTGACACCAAGTACTTGTTCCTTAATCCTTAGCAGCCCTGGTCGAGGGTTTGTGCCGGGGAAACTTCAGCAAGTCTTTGTTTCTTTGTCCTTGGTAGCTGTGGTCAAGGGTTTGTGCTGAGGAAATTGCAGTGGATCATCATCCTTGACAATCCTTTCAAGTGGATTCAATGCCAAGTCCTTGTTCTTTCATCCTTGGCAGCCCTGGTTGAGGGTTTGTGCCAGGGAAGAGTTCAGCAGATTTCAGTTCTCTTGTGCTAAATTATTCCTGCAACCTTAGAGAGTGGGTTGGCCAAAGAATCAGGGTCTGTTTAAAAATCTCTCACATCCAACCTTTCCTAGGTTTCCACAAAGGTGTAGCTTGGTACCAAGTAGGAACCCCATTTTTCCTTTTGTCCCATTGCTTTCTTTGCTCATCAGCTGTGCTCACAAAAGACAGCAGGAAAAAGTCGGACTTCCTTTAGCATCAATAGACTTTTTGAGGTAGTTATTCCACACAAACCCTCGGGGTCTGCAACTGTTTCATTCTTCTAATAGAGTAATAGTCATTTATTGCAGTGATTGTTCACTAATATTCTAGAGGAGGCAGTATAGCACAGTGGTTTAAGGCTCTGAGCTGCAGACCTGGAGACCTGGGTTTGAATCCCACAGCCCCCACTTGCATACTGTGTGACCCTGAGTCACTTAACTTCCTAGTGCTCCCAGGTCACACCTGTAAACAAGCTTTCAGCTTAGTGTCTCTCTCCTGGTTAAATAAATAAATAAATAAATAAAAAGGGTAATAGCTGTTCCAGAATTGTTTACCAAATTGTTTAGTGTAAACATAGTACAGAGCTTGACAGATAGTGGCCTTAGGCCGAGGTGCACCTCTTAGGGACATTATGGAGCGTTTACATACTATTTATGTTTGGTTTTGCTTTCCCTCTTCCCTTGTGACTGTGTCTACCTTTCCCTGTGGTGTGAATAAAGCCCCTCTGGCATCAAACTTATAGATTGTCTCCTGCCTCTCCTTACCAGGTGCCTCCATCCACCCACCCCATTCGAACCACAGTGTTGTCTCACCATCCCACCTGCTTGAGGCGACGCTGGTGGTGCAGATAAGATAGGTGATCTTCGTGGTCAGCACTCAGTCAGTTCACCACATGGGTTCAAGCTTGTCATACCCAGCTGAACCTTGGGTGTTGATCCCTTTGAGTAGTTTTTGGACTTCTTGTCTGGTTATTAGTTTGAAATGGAAGTCCGGAATGTTTGCATTACCTCTTGTGTTGTCATATAGTTTCAAGAAGACACTGCGTAAAATAGCATGTTTGTCCCAGACATGTTCAAGTTTAAGTTTATTATAGGAAAACTCCATTGAGCAAGCTCATTCACAAGGAGGTCCTTTGACACAGACAGACAGTTACAGATTGCATAATCGAAAGAACAGTACAAATTCAAGTACAGAAATATGGGCAAGCATTAATATGTTGCATAAAATGACAATGACAGAAAAAATACAAGTACTGAAAAGGTACAAAGTGCATGGTTTTGAGTAAACAAGGCAGCTAATTTCCAGGTGATTAAGAGGAAGCAGTGGGCAAGGGTTAGAGCAGTGAGCTACTATTAGAAGCAGCTGCACGTATCTTTTATTTTTGCTGCAGCCAACCTTTTAAATAGGCTGACAGTGACAGTACCAGGAAGCTTCAGTATGCCTTGGAGCTGGTTCCAGATAGTTGGGAGTACGCTCGATATGGCCCGCTTGCCGAGTGAGGTGCAAACTCTCGGTACATCGAGGAGGAGGAGGACATTTTTCCTAAGAGAGTAGGCACTGTGGGAAATACAGAAAAGGGTTGTTAGATAGTTCGGGAGCTTGTTCAGGAGTAGCTTGAGTCCAGATACCAGCATGAAGTGTGCGTCTAGTAGAGAGAGTGATGTCCAGCCAGCAGCTATGTACAAATCGCAATGGTGGGTTCGGTAGGGTAGGTTTGTCATGAACCGTATGGTACGGTGGTAGAGGACATCTAGCTTGCTAAGTCCTGTCAAGTCCTTTGAGTAGTTCCAAGTATAAGGAAGGAAGGAAGGAAGGAAGGTGCAATATATAGTACTGTACTTACAAATCTGTAACAAGTTTGCTGCTTTACAAAGAGTACACGGTACTGTGTGTAAAGCAAACCACATCACAAATGGATGTAAAACACTTTAGCTGTGCAACACAAGTATTCTAATTACAGACCTAAAATGAGTAGGATGTGTATTAAAAACCAGACCTGTATGGCATGACTCCAAACCTGTAGCATGGCATTGGGTCACAAGGGCACTGTAGGAGTTGGGGTGGGGATTAGGGTTGGTATTTACAAATTGTGAATATGCTGGCCCTGTATGTGGTACTACACTATCGATGCATGGCTCCCTACTTGCTACTTGTTCTCAGTTAAAAAGGAGAAGAAAGGGGGAGGCGATGCGAGTTAGGCATGACTACCCTATTAGTACATTTCTAAAGTTTGTGAGCATTGGAGTGAAAACGATAATAGCACATTCCCAAATTTTGAGGGTTTATGTTATATGTGATAGAAACACTAATCTGCACTAATGTAGTTTATCTGCAATTAGAAAATTGGCTTGAAAAATAAAGCATCCTGACTGGCTGAAAGCCATGGTCAGTCATGCATTTATTTTTCAGTAGAGCCTGGTAAAAAATGAGTGCCAATTTGGGGTGCCCAATGATAACTTAAGTAATGGGGCACCTCAAATTGACACTCATTTTTTTTACCAGGCTCTAATGAAAAATAAACACATGACTGACCATGGCTTTCAGCCAATCAGGATGTTTTTTTTTTTTATTTTTTAAGCCGATTTTCTAATTTCAGATAAACTACATTAGTCAGATTAATGTTTCTAATTTTCAAACGACCAGCTGCCATTTTTTCTCTCGCTTAGTGGATGAGTTGGCAGCTGGCCAAACCACACCCCCACGAGTCAGTCTTACAGGAGTACACAAAGTCGTTCCTTGCTCCATTACACAGCAAAGACTAGGTGAAAAAAGTAGTTTTTTTTTCTTACTTCACAGCAAAGACTGCATGAAGGGTAGTGAATAGACAGAACTGCAGCCAAAACCGGTGTCACTCCTCTCATTTGAACCGCGCTGATTCAACTGCGCTGCTGAGATCAGCATCTCACCACTTGTTAGTAGAATGTGTGATATACTCGCACCACTTTTTGGGTTTTATTTCTCTTTTGTTGATTTTTTTTCTTGTGTGTGTGGGGGAGGCTAAAACACACACACTCACATTTTTTGCAGAAACCATTGACCTGCTCCGTTCGAGCACCCTGCTCTGCTGTACAGCTCAGTTCACAGTCCTGTCATTTAGTTTTTTTTTTTACCCATGGCCACACTCACAGTAACGCTATCTACCTAAAGCCCCAGACTAACAAAGGGACAGCTCATGAAGACAGAAAGTGGCTACATGACATTCTCTACAAACAGACCACCTGCTCATGTAGTGTACAAATGAAAGGAAAGAATCACACAAACATACAACATCACTTCCAGTGCTCCTTAATGCATTGTACCATACATGGACAACTCGGACTCCAAAACAGTGCATTACCAGCCCCAGTATCCTGACATTGAGCTGAGGTCTCAGACTCTTAACAGCGCATATCAGCCCCCGGATCCTGCCATCGAGCTGACATGTTGGGCCTCCTAAACAGTGCATACCAGCCCCCAGATCCTGCAATCAAGCTGATGTCTTGCAAGTTCTGAAAGGGGAAAAAGATTCTGGAAAGTAGGGCAGAAAACTGTTTTTTTCTTAGTAAACAGTGATGTAAACAGACTGTTGAGGAGGAACTTTACAAAAAACAGCATTATTCTGGAGGAGTTGATGCGGGGTGGGTAGCATACGCAAGAATAATAACAAGAGAACAGCTCTATGGGGAGTGGCAAAAGGAGATGAAATAGCCCAGAAATGGAGGGACTACTTTACAGGACAAAGACATAAACTTCATTCTTACTCTATTTCTTAATTTTGTCTTTAAAAAGGGCTCCTACACTGCCTTCCAACCGTCAGCCTTTCTGCTCAAAATAGTTTCTGAAGCTGATGCTCGCAAATATGTAGTGAAGGTCTTAGGAAAGTCAAGGCATAGCGGGGACACACTGGACCTTAAATTTTTACATCTGGCATGGGACAAAATAATTGGACCACTAACAAAACTAATTAACTTCTCCCTCTGCCACTCCCAATTCCTGCTAAGATGGAAATCCACCACAGTAACCCCTGTCCATAAAAGTGGGGACCGAACAACACACAACAATTACAGGCCAATTTCCATATTTGCACTGCTCTCCAAGGCTGTGGAGCAGATAGTGGCTGACCAGATGGTGGAGTATCTTAACCAACACAAGGTTCTCTGCCCAGAACAACGTGGATTCCGTGGCAGCCACAGTACCATCACGGTCCTTCTAGAATTTGCCGGGTTCATCAATAACGCCCTGGACCAAGGCCAGCTAGTAGAGGCATCCTTCACTGACCTATCAAAGGCATTTGATGTGGTTCATCACACCCTCCCCCTACAGCAGCTCTCTGAAACTGGACTTGTAACAGAAACCATGGACTGGTTTAGCAGCTACCAGAGCCTCCGCTCCCAACAAGTCAGGATTTGGGAAGTCCTATCTGACAGCCGACCTGTCAGATTTGGAGTACTGCAACGGTCTATACTGGGGCCGCTGCTATTCAGTGTCTTCCTAAACAACCTCCTGGCTGCTTGCCAATGCCGTATGCTCTTATATGCAGACAACGCAGTAATCTTCACCAGCAACCAGTGCCCAGAACGCCTCAGAAAGGACCTCCAAAGAGACTTCTCAACAGCAGAAAAATGGTTTAAAAATTAAAAACTGGTCTTGAATTATAAAAAGACCAAAAACACATCAACCCACAACAAACATAAAAGCTACCCCTTGGCCATATGGAATGACAGTTGCAGCATCCTGGTACTTGTCCCACACTTCAAATACCTGGGAGTAACTATCAACTCCGCCTTGTCCTTCACACAGCACATCGACAACACTGCCAAAGCCATCAACACCAGAATCGGCATCCTCTACCAACACAGCCATTGTCTAACCCATGAAGCACTGATCCTGGCAATTAACAGTTCGATTGTATCCCTTATAGATTATGGACTGGTAATATAAGGATCTGCAACTGACTCAGCACTCCCAATGCATCACTGTTGCACTAAATAAAGCCTGATGCCTGCTCACTAATGCACCTAAACTAACCCATACCTGCGAACTCTATACCCGCACTGGCTGGCTCTAGCTGAACGACAGAATAAGATATCAAGCCTGTCTTCTTGCCAAAAAGGTCATGCTAAACCAGCTTCCTCCTGGAGTGTAGAACCTGCTGCACCTTACACTAAATACTAGGCATACCAGAAGCTCCTCCACACAAACATTCTATATACCCAGATGCCACACATCCATGGCACAATGTGCCTCTGCATACCGGACACCAGTATGGACAAACGCACTACCATTGGATATCTCTGGCACTGCTACGCTTGGACCATTCAAACTTCAACTGTGCCAACACATTATTCATATGAGTACCTGTAGGTGTCACTGCTAAGTCATCCTATGCACCCAGTGACTGACCCCAGCACTTCCCAGCCCCTATCCCCAGGATAGGCAAACTGTAGCACTTTGCCCCATCTCCAATACCTTTATCCCAGCCTACCCCCCTCTGTGCACATTGTCCTCTCTACCCCACCCATTCTCCCCTACTTCTCCTTCTCCTTCTGACGCAGGCTTACTTTGCACATCACCGCAGTTACTCATTTGGCTTGGATGTATGTACCCTTATTTTAATATTGTCATTATCTGTTTACTGTACTGTCAATGTTTTATCTGTATATTGTCCTGAATTCCTTGCATTGTTGTTTATGTACATGATGTGGAACCTCTTAACGAGCATCCGCTCAAAGGTGTATCCAATATTTCAATAAATAAATCCCACACAAAAGTGCCACAGATAGCCTATTTTCTAAGTGCAAAAATACCCTCCAAGGTGGGCGATATTGGGGAATACCAGACCTTCCAGGAGCTATAAGGTACTCCACCTGTGGTGTCGGGCCTCATTATGCCCGTAGGCGGTCCGATATTCCCCAGTACCACCCACCCTGTCAGGTATTATTGCTTACTGAATGCCCTTCGTTTATGAGACAAAAGAGTGGTAACTTGCTTTGTGCTGTGTGAGGCCCTGTGCAAAGTAAAATGGTGACTCCTAGCTTTTTTTGTGCCTTCCAATTTTCTTTGCACAGCGCAAGATGCACAGGGCACGTTGGTTCCCATACATTAGTCCAAAGTTTCTTTATGTAGGGCCCTGTAGTGTCTGAGAACAGCAGAACTCATTGTTTGGTCATCTGGTAGCTTCCAAGGATAGACTCCAGGAAAGCAGTGATGACAGAAGGAATTTGGAGTCAAAAGACCATTTAGTGTAGATCATCATTAATTCTGGTGGGATTGTAAGGGGTCATTGTGAGGGAGTGATGATCCTAAGGGGCTACCCTCAAGGGAAGTCTGTGGTAGCCTTGTGATACACAGAGAATATCATCAACATGGGTGCCTTCACCTTGGGGGAAATTTTGGTCCTGCCTTTGACCAAGAGATGCAGCCAGCTGTGATGAAGATGATGAGATATCTGTTGCCAAAGGCTGAGCTGCTGAAACCTCAAGAAGATGGGCCTGCTATTTGTATGGGGGATCCCAAGCTGTTGCTGTATGGATATTGGATAAGTAACCTCTGCCAGAGAGTCTAGAAAGATTGCCAGCAAGCTGATACAGACGTTGGTGCACTTGTGCCCATCACCCTGCCTTGTGACAGTAAAGAGCTAGTTAATGTAAGGTGCCCAGAGCCAGGGTGGACAACAGCCAGTAGTAATCATACGTAACAACCAAGATGTCCCTATTGAGCAGATTTTTACCTTTAAGTACCTAGGTATAACCCTTGACAGTACCTTATCCATTAGAGCATATTAGCAATGTCTCCAAGATGGTTAACTCTAGGTTAGGAATCCTCTAGAGGCACAGGTAGAGCATGACCCCAGTAGTTGCCCTTCGACTTGCTGTCACTAGCTCTGTGCACTCCATAATAGATTACGGCCTAGTCATCTATGGCTCAGTTACTGAGTCATCCCTTAAAAGCATATGCATGGCCCTTAACAATTCCTTTCATCTAGTCTCAGGTGCACCCAGACACATGCATACATGCAATCTCTACATCCTTACCAACTGACTGAACCTCATTGGTAGGATTACGTATCACACCTGCCTACTCATGAAGAAAATCTCCCTGGGGCTGACCCCACAACCTCCCAGCAGTTTCTCATTCACATTCCCAATCGATGCAGCACCTGGAGTGCCTCCAGGCATGCATACCTGACTCCTTTCTGTTGGACCACACAAGCCCAACAGTCCTTCAGATTCCATGCTCTAAGCTAGTTAAATAAACTTCTCTTGGGCACTCCAGAAGAACTTAAACTGGCCCTTTCAAACAGAAACTCAGACAACACCTTACTGCTATTAGCAGCTGTGATTGCCACACGTAGGCCCCCATTTCAGCCTCACAAGCTGCCTACAGCCTGCACTCTCCCCCTACCTTGACCATAATCCCCTGTCCTATGTCTCATCCCCCTTTTTTTCTTTCCCTGTCCCTCCTTTCCCTTTCCCTCCCTGATTCTCCTTTCCCTTGCCTTTCTTCATTCTCCTTCCTCCTCCCCTCACCTTCCCACTCCTAAAACTGCCCACAGACCCCCTGCCAGCCCCTTTCTCCCCATCTCCCCACTGTCCTCCCTCCCACCTGTTAGTCTCCCCTCTTATCTCTCACTGCACTCCCTCTCACCTCTCAGTTTTCCCTCTCATCTCCCACTACACTCCCTGAGAATGTCAAATGTCTTGACAGCATCACTCCCTGCTCTTTCCCACTAGGGCACCTCCCTAATCCTCGAAACCTACTGCACTTCTTACTGTAACCTGAATGCAAAATTTAATCTGATTGAAATTTTTTTGCTTTGATCTAAAGGTTAACACTTTTCACCTGATTGTAACTCTTATTTTGGATTGTAACCCCAACTCCATGTATCATGTATTCCACTTGCTATGTATTTAGTTCTCTGTTGTGTTTGTCTTCATTCTGACGTTGAACTAGGGTTGCCACCTTTGAATGAGGCGAAAACCGGATCCTAAGCTCCTCCCCTAGCCCCACCCCTTTCCATGATTTATCATGCAATGCTACTCCTCCAAAGTCATTTATTATATCAGCAAAAGACAACACTTAAAGCAGTAGTTCAACAAAAATGTTATGATACTGTACTGTACCTGTTAAAAGTTACTTTCCTAGGTTCTTACTAGTTATTTGTTTACATATTTATTTATTGACATTGGTTTACCAGATAAACATACAGAAATAAAAGAAATGTCACTTACAGATATGATCTGGGGGGGACAAGGGAAATACTATAAATAGCATACAACAGTACACATGGTATGTAATAATACATAATAAAGAAATTGTTTCCTGTAATGTGTACTTTATATCTTTTTTGGCTCCATTTCCTTTTTATGTCCAGAATACTATTTCAAAACCAAAGAAGTGACCATACTTTTTTTCTTGAGGAAAAAATAATTCAAAAAAATGCCTAAATTCTGTTAGAGATGAAAATGTTTACCAGCAAATAAAAGTGGAAGACAACTGGCTCTGTTACTGTTACAAAAAGTCAGGGCAGCTTTGCTGCTATGCCACTTTAAGATGCAGTGGCAAAGATTAGGTTAAGTATGTGCTAATGGTGTTAATGACCATACTTTATATTCCAGATTGACTGCTTTCACAAACAAAGGGTTATATTGACAACAGACCTTGTGTGTAACCTGGACATGTAGCTGAAACAATAAATGAGATGACAAAATCTGTTTCAAAAATATGTGAGCACTCAAAATGGTTCAAAAACCTGACCAGCACTGAGTAAAACCAGATTTCCTGACAGGGACCATGAAAACCTGATCACCAGGTAAAAAAACCTGACAGGTGGCAGCCCTACATTGAACCTTTGTAAAATAGTCATTGACTCAAAGGTACTGTAATCCGAGATATGAATAAATAAATAAAACAGTGCCAGAATGAACGTCCCAAAAGTGATGTTGCCTCCTACTTACCAGCTAAACTGAGGCTGCAGTGGCAGGGTAGTAAAGAGAAAATAAATTAACCCAAAGTGTATAGCAAGGTGGGAGCTCTGGTTAATTCAGAAGGTGACATAGGAAAGGCTCTATAAGGTACCCTAAGGTTTTGGCTTGTGTCCAGGGTCTGAATAGAGTCTGTTTGCAAGGTTGAGAAGGACAACAATTTTGGGGGCTGTATTCCCATGTGTGTAATTTCAAACTGTAAATATGTTATAATCCAATCAGAATCCAATGGATCCACCCTCGGACACCTGCATCCAACCTCAGACCCACAGCTATTTGACCCTGGATCCAAATTCTGACTTTGGTTGAATGACAGTCGTATTCAGAGGCGGATACCAGCACTATCTGACTGAATCTAGTTGAATCCACAAAAGCACTATCCTAGCACCACTGACTTATTCCCCACCTAACTGCTCCCCCTCCACCCTAGTTAACATCCCACCCTTACTCTCCCTATGCCCCTGCTTGCCTTACACCTCTGCAGCCTTTGCTTGCCCCTACATTTGCTTTCCCACCTTCCTCCATATCCTTCCCTTTCTGGCCATCCACACACATTATCTCCTTCTCTCCTCCTCCTGTCACCTTACCCACTCCCTCACCCCATCCTCAGCTCCACCCTCCATATTCTCTCTTCCTTGTGCACGACTACCCTGTACAGACCTACCTCGTCCCACTTCCCCTGACCCCACTGCCATAATGTTGCCATAATACACTATAAAAACAGTTCTTTCTGCAGAGTACATGCATTCTCTGCTTATCAGGTAGACAACAGCCTTCTGAGGTGTGAGAGCAGGGCCTGTGCTAGTTGTCATCTGAGATCCAGATGTTGACTGACCTATGGACAGGTGGGTGAGTAGGTGGCCAACAGGGGTGTGTGTGTGGTGGGTGCTCAGTGAGTGAGCCAGTGGGGGGGCGGGTAGACAGAGATCTAGCAGGAAACAACATTGGACTGCCAGGGATGGGCTTCAGTACAATTCCACAGTACCAGTTTAAGTGGGGGGGGGGGTGACCATTAGACTGCCAGGGAAAAGCTTTTGTACAATTCCAAAATACCAACAGGGATCAGTTGAGGAAAGGGGATTTACTACGCTACAAGGGAAGGGCTTTAATATAGCTCCACAGTACTCACTGGGTTCAATTAAGGGAGGGAGTCCACTAGACTTCCAGAAAAGGGCTTTAATACAGTTCCTCAAAACTGTCAGGGACTGGGTGAGGGAGGGGTGTCCATTAGACTGCCAAGGTTTTGATCTTTAATACTGCACAGTACTGACAGCAATTGAGATGGGGAAACTACCAGACTGCCAGGGCTGGCATCTGCAATATAGCTCTGTACTAACAGGAAAGTGGCAGGTGGGAGCAGTGGGTCGCTAGCACCAGTGCTGTTGGGGGGGGCAGGAGTCACACATCACTGTGCACACTGACAAAGTTTTTTTTTCTCATTAATATTAATTAGGGCTGCCCCGTCTGCCTGTTACTGCTTACAAAAGCCTTTGAATATACCATTACCTCCAGTATGCAAGAGGGTAACCTCATTACGCAAGGGGTTCTATGTATGATATGCTGAGCTGGAATGGTGACTCGCATTATCATAATGTCAGAGTTAGCTAAAACAATTTTGCCAGCCCTGACATCCTCGCCTAAAAGAGCGGTGCGAGTTTAAATACTTTGCTTTCTGTGGTGGGGCTGTGCCACACACACACACACACCCACATGGGGGGCTTCACCCCCCCAGACTTATAGATTCTCAACTCCGGGGGATGCATGTCAGAGGGGTGCAAAAGCAAAATAAATACAAGTTCTGGGCCAGATGCAACAAAAACACAGTAGTTCCCGGACCCAGACCTGAACCCTGAACCCCAGGCACCGCAAGCGGAGGCACACCCCCAAAGCCAAAGTGCAGCTCGGCAGCCTACCTCAGCACCACCCCCTACATCCCCTCCACCCCGTCCCAGGCCACGCTTGCCGTGCTCGCTCCCACCCCCCATGTGCGTACATATAGCGACGTGCTGCACTAGGGTCATCCACAAACCTACATCCAGTCACCCTCCCTGCCCCCTCACCTTTCGGGCTTTCACCCACATCACTTCACAAGATTTCAGTGAAGCCTCTGTATCAGCACCATCAACTCTACGTAGTGCCAGGTACCTTTTGGATATGGTCCCCAACCAGATGCACTGAGTCTGGTTAGCTTGGTGGCATGCTTGTTAATGCTCTGCTAACCTTCATAATATGGGGGTCATTGTTATGTTTGCTTGCGCACACAGCACACAAGAAACATATTGAGGTTAGTAGAGCATTGCAGAGGTGTGGCAGTGTTTGGTCAATCCAGCAAACATTTTCAGGGGCGGGTTCCTCAGCCACCAATCAACAGGGAAACTGCCAATGATGGCAGTTTCAAAGCGAGCACCAGACTTGAAAGAAATCTGCCGCTCCAATCAGGGACAGTTTTATATCACTGATTACAGCGGCCGCCCTGCAACCAGGTACACAGGGATGAAGAAGACTCCAGTCATGCACATTACAGTGCACAGTAATGCGCATGGCTGGAGTTACGAGCAACCCATTTGCACAGTGTGCTTTTCATGGTGAAGCATATCTATAAATAAAGTAATTTGTTTTACTTTCTGACACTGGAATGTCCATTCCTAGTGTCGGATGACCCCACCAAGCCCGAACATATCTTTTTCTGACAACGGGGTGTCCAATCCCCATGTCAGTATGCCCCCCAAAGCCCGAACATATCTTTTTCTGACAATGGAGTGCCTAATCCCTGTGTTGGCATACCTCCCCATCCCCACTATTTGAAGCACACTGGGAGCCCACCCCACTGTGCCAAAGAAATTCTTTATTTTTTTTTTCCGACACTGGGATGCCCACTCCTGGTCTCAGGTGCACCCCCAGGCCCCCTTTTGTTCAGCTGACCTCAGGGTGTCTAATCCCCATCTCAGTATTGATTCCCCCCCTTCTGTAGTCTGGCACACTGGGAGCCTGGATGGGCCTTGCGGTCCTTATCTGCCGTCAACTTCTATGTTTCTATGTTTCTAGTGTGCCAAAATCCATTTTGTAATATTTCACCAGTGAAGAAGAAAACAGTCCCATGAAGTATTTTTTTTAAACTGAAAAAAAAAGAAAATGGTCCCTCGTCATTCCCGCCTGCCTCCCTCCCCCAACCAGCACCCTTCCTCTGTGCACCCCACCTCCCTGCACCCCTCCGCACCCATACTTACCTCTGGAGGTTGGGAACAGTGATCTTCTGTAGTCCAGGAACATGTCTGCACTCTTCAAAGACCAACCGGGAACTGAAGAAATGACAGTAAGCCCTATAATGGCAGTGAATGGGGGGTTTTCAGTTTAGGTTGATATCTCAGACACTTTTTGGAGTTTTGGTCCCAAATTTTCAACATGGAGTTTCTGGGACCCCACCTTGTGAACACTGACACTGTCATTTTGTTTCTCCGTCCCAAAAGGTGATATCATAGTTGTTGCATGGAATCACCTTTCAGGATCCAGTAATGAAACAACAGTGCCACTGTTCATGAGGTGGGGTCCCAAAAAACCCATGTTGAAAACTTGGTGAAAAAATCCCACAAAATGATCGCATTACAGGCATGCATTGCAGAGTTTCTATGCACACTCATAACTTCACCAATTTTTCATATTTTTACTCCAGATTTTCAACATTGCCATTTTTTCACACCTCCTCAAGAACTGTATAGCTGTCATTTCACATCCTGCCTGAAATGTGTTTTCGCACCTGTGGCACCGAATGGCACAGTTGCTGTGCGAAATCACCTTTCAGGATTGAGTAACGAAATGATAGTGCCTCTGTTTATGAGGTTGGGTCCCAAAAAACCCATGCTGAAAATCTGGAGTGAAAATACCAACAAACACCCTGGGTGTTAGGGTTTTCAACCATAATGCACCACCCCGTAGAGACTGACAGGCATTGGGGTGTGACTAGAGGTCATCGTCGTAATGCTCACACCATTCCACCCCCACCCTGCAGCCAGAGATAGGCATTGAGGTGTGCCTTGAGGTCTTCAGCCCTAATGTTCAGCCCATTCTCCTATACTGCACCCATCTCAGCTTATTTCGTTATGGAATTGGGTGAGTGTAAGAGCCAGAGACCCCAAGGCATGCCATGGCACCTATCAGTGTCTGCAGGGTGGGATGAGGTGGAATGGCATGAACGTTATGCCCGACGACCCAAAGGCACACCTCCAATGCATATCAGTCTCTGCAGGGTGGGGTTGGGGGTTGGTGTTAGTTCAGTACTTCACTGCCATTCCTATTATGCATCTCTCTAACTCCTGCACTACCAATGCCAATACCAGCAAACAAACATTCAGCATTGACAAATGCTTGCTTATCTCATTCTACCTGTCCCTCATAATCACTGAAGTATCACCCTTAGCATTTAAGTATTTAATACGTTATCTTACCTTAAAGTTTTTAGTCACCTTGAACTTAAACACTAACTAAAAACCTCCACACAGGCAAGTAGGTTTTGAAAACCATTGTGCAGCATATGGATTTTTTTTTAAACTGTCACACAGCCAGAACATTTTCAAAATCATTGTGTAGGATTTTTGTTTTGTGAAAACCACTGTGCAGCAAGTAGATTTAAAAAAACCATAATGCAGGATGAAGATTTTAGAAACTGTCATGCAGCACTCAGATTTGAAAACCCTTGTGCTGCATGTAGATTTTGAAAGCCATACTGCAGCATAAATATTTTGAAAAAAAAAACACATTGTGTAGACGTTAAAACTATTTGTGCAGCAGGTAGATTTTCAAAAAGCTTTGTGTGGGATTCCCGTGCACACATTTTGTTTATTAATTAAAGATATCTTTAAATATAGGCCATCGCAGTGGCATGACAGTAAAGCTACCATTCTACTCCAGTGACTCTAGATCAGAAGCTGTTTCAGATTGCTGCAGGTTAGCCAGGGGGAGAGGATCGAGCATCCAATGGACTGCTCTCCTCTCCCAGGGAGGGCTTGTTGACTCTGATACTAGATTGCCACACGGTGGAGGTCTGGTGGTAGTGTGGGTCTGCAGTCGCGTGAAAGGAGGGAGCTGCAGGACTCTGAAGCATGTGCATGCCTCCCCACACATGCACTGACATGCACAGCCCAGCTACAAGAAAGGGAGAAAAAGGCAGAGGAAAACAGGTGGTGGAGCAGGAGTACATGACACCCTCTGCACTGCCTCTCACACTCGCCACTGCCAGGACCTCTTTTGGCAGCAATTGGATGAGAGTTTTATGGCCCTGCCACAGGAGATAATCTGTGGGGGAACATGGCTGTCAGGAGAGTACTGGGGCAGTGGCTGCAAATGTGGGACATCAGGGAAAGATCCATAGGGCACCAACTGCCGAAGCTGAGAAGAATAGACACCTTTATAGAAAAAAATATCTAAATCCTACTTTGTGTAGCTTTTATTAAAATGTGGTATTTTTATCTGTGGCTTGTGTTCAAGGGCGTCTTGTATTTGAGAGTGGCTTGTTCTGCAAAATCCAATTTTTAAGTGCTAAAAATAAAATATTACACTTCCTGGATTTAACCAAGTGTATTGTTAATGGTCTACTTTATGTTAAATAAGTAAAAGAAACATCAACTCAAATAATCAGTGAAACAAAACTACAATAATGATCCTATTTACAGAGATGAAAATCACAGAGTCCCACCCACAGTATTTAATCTGATATGACTTCAACCCTGACTAGAAGCTGCGGCCTTGCATTTCAGGGCAGTTTTTATTACAATCATTCATTTTGACCTGCAGCTTGTTTTTGAGCATAACTTTTATTCAAGGACAGCTTATATTTGCTGAAACCTGGTATTTAGCTATTTTGGTTTTTAGTGAGCTGACCATGTGCGAATAATAAATCATTAATAACTTAAAAATATTTTTTTTTTCACCAAACCACCAAAAGGACCTATAGCTCCATAACATCTGACAAACCTGTAAGTTTCAAAACGTATTTCTTCGTCTATTTACTTTAGCTAGTTGTTCCGTGAGCTAAGCATGTGTGACCGAATATCTATATCATCAATAACCATAAAATGAATTAACATTTTTTCACCAAACCACAAAAAGGACCTGTTCCTCAATAACATCTAACAAACCTGTAAGTTTCAAAACGTATTTCTTCATCGATTATATTTTATCTAGTTGTTCCGTGAGCTAAGCATGTGTGACCGAATATCATTAATAACCATAAAATGAACTAACATTTTTTCACCAAACCACAGAAAGGACCTGTTCCTCCATAACATCTAGCAAATCTGTATGTTTCATTAGTTAGCTACTTGCAGTTTTTTTTCTCTGTCCTTAAGCAAAAATGTTGGATCAAAAATGGGCAAAAATAAATAAATTCAGCACTATATAAATCCAAATCCCATTGCCAGATGCGCTGTGTCTCCTATATATGTAAATACTGGTTTGGGTCCCTTCCCTCCTACCTCTCACCACTCCTCTCCATTGTTCCTGCTGCCTCTTGCTCCCTCTGTGTCAGGGACCACTGCACCATTGTCATGTCCCCGTACCACAGCTGGCCAATCAGCCTTTGTGTATCGTCTCCGTCACTCTGGAACCAACTTCCCTCTTCCCTTCATTTCACTGCCTCTCCTTCCTTCCTCATACACCCACTGAGACTCTTTCCCCTTCCCCTTCCCTCTTGCTCCTGTTTTCCTTCCTGTTAATAGTCCCTTTACACCTGATGTACTGCCATCTTTATGTTTGATCAATTTGGCACATTCCATGGTCATTGTGTGTTTTTATTTTTCTCTGTTCTTTGTGGTGGGGGTCAGAGTGTTTCTTGCTCAGATGCAGCTGTCTGGCACTTTTACCAGTTGGTATATCATAGGATTTACCATGGGTAACAGCTGCCCACCAGCCAATCAGGTTAGAGAATTGTGAGACCCCCATTGCATTAACTGCATTTATCTAAGCTGTGTACTGTTTATATCCTTTGCTCCCCTCCCCAATATCACACCTTGAAATGAACCCCAGCTCAGTGTGCCTTTTCCGGTCACCAATTTTCAAATAAATAAAAGAAATAATAAAACTTGCCACATTAGTAGACACTTTGAGATGATGCATGCCAAATCTTACACTCTTGGAGCTCAGATTTCACAGCCCCAAGAATACCGTTTTTTCTGGTCTAACTTGTGGCATTGAGGAATCTGTGTGCAGCTGCACTAAAATGGCTATGACATAGGGCTTAATGTAAGCCCTGCATCAGCCTTTTAAAATCAAACCCATATGGTCTAAGACAGTCGAGTTATGAGCATTTGCAAATGGTCTTTTTTCATAGAAACTGCAATGCAACCCTAATATACAGGCACTACTGTGCCTATATAATATTATTCTCTGCAGAAAACTGCAGTAATGCACCATTCAGGGTTCAGCCCAAAGTGACAAAAGTAGAGAAATTAGGTTTTAGGGTTTCTAATCCTAAAACACCACCCAACCCCTGAAACAAATCAGGGGTGCAGTTTTCCTTGAGGTTATCAGCCCTAAAGCTCACCCCATTCTATACAGTCCTGAAACATACACAACTGTGTCCATCACATCTGAGCTTTCTTGCTACTGCAGTGGGGTGAGCTTTAGGGTTGACAACCCCAAGGAAGACTGTACCTCTGATTTGTTTCAGGGTGGGTGATGTTTTAGGGATGGAAGCCCTAAAACCACATGTCCCTACTTTTGTCGCTTTAGGCTGAACACTAATTGGTACATTAACGCATTTTTTTGCAAAGAATTTCCTTACTTTTCGAAATACAAGCCTTGCCACTTATAGTGCCCGCAGTTTAAATGGGCAGATTACATTCTCCACTTTTTGATTCCATAGACTATAACGTAAAAAAACACTGGTTATAGCGTTCTATGCCTGCCTTCTATTTTGAGCAGATTAGCCATATAGCTGCTAGTTACACTCAAGGTGTTAATTGTGTCAGTTCACGCTTCAGCCTGCAGTTTGCAGAACATAAAAGATACACAATCTGGCATCTAGCAGCCTCATGTGTCTGTTGGCTGCAGTGGTGTGGGGGGTCACTTCCTCAGTCCCTGCCATTGGGAACAGGTTGGGTTCTGTGGTCAGCTGTTAGCTTCAGTGATGGGGGAAGAGAGGGTCCCAGCAGTGGGCAATACTTTTAAGCTGCAATACAGCTTCACATGTCTGGTCTTAACTGTGTGAAAGTTTAAACTGAATTGCTCACCTGGTCTTAGCCGCATGACTTTCTTTGAGCCCTTCAGTACAGTTTAGTTTAAGTTAGCTGAATCACGTCTTGCTTGGGATCTTATTTTAATATCTTGGGATCTTATTGTGTTGCTTGCATGCATGTGCAAGAAACAAATTGCTTTCAGCAGTTAGGGAGAATGCCTAAATGCCTAAGAAAATTTCGGCCACGTCACCATGCAATCAGCTGTTTTGGTGCATTACAAGCTACCAAAACAATTGATTGGTGTCCCCATGGCGATGGCTTCTCTGTCGGCCTCTCACAGTCCCCATGAAGGCAATGGAAAGCTGCCGCCTGCCATTCAGTGTGTCTTCCTGGTGAAACATTTCAATAAAAAAAAAGCAGATGGGGTGCCATATTCCCCTGTCAGCATACCCCCTTCCAGTTCAATTTGCTGATGGGGAGCCCACTCCCCATCTGCATAATGTCCCCCCTCAGCTCTTGCCACCCCCCCGCACTTATATGTGCCAACAGGGGTGCCCAATCCTCCTGTCTGCATGCCCCCCTACTGGTAATTTTGCCAATGGGGGAGCCCACTCCCCATCGGCATAATGCTTCCCCCAATTTCTTGTGTGCCGACG
Source organism: Neoceratodus forsteri (assembly GCA_016271365.2). Classification (NCBI taxonomy): domain Eukaryota; kingdom Metazoa; phylum Chordata; order Ceratodontiformes; family Ceratodontidae; genus Neoceratodus; species Neoceratodus forsteri. The sequence goes on from CM028132.1 coordinate 769,407,943, forward strand.
AGGGTTCCCAATCTCCATCGGCTCTTGTTCCCCCCCTCAGTACTTGGTATGTGCTGACGGGGGTGCCCAATCCTCCGTCAGCTACAACCCCCCAAAACACTCAGGTGGCACGTTGGGAGCCCACCCCAGCATGACAAAATTAAATGTCCCTGCAAAAAAGAAAACCTTCCTGCGAGTTGTTTTTTTTTTTTAAATAAAGCTGTAAACTAGAAAACAGTCCCTCGTTGATTCCGGTGGTCCCTCCCCAACCCGCGCCCACCCTGTGTACCCCACCTCCCCACACACCCTCACCCCATACTTACCTACGGAGCCTGGCGTGATGATCTTTGGTGGACCAGGAACACGTCTGCACTCTTCAAAGCCGACCACGAACTGAAGAAATGCCGGTAAGCTATATAATGTCACGAATGTTATTTTTTTTAAACTTTGGTGCTTATCTCGGACATTTTGGGGAATTTCTTCACCAAATTTTCAACATGGGGTTCATGGGACCCCACCTCATGAACTCAGTCACTGTCATTTTGTTATTTGGTCCCGAAAGGTGGTTTCTGCGGTCACTGCACGGAACCACCTTCTGGGACAGTATAGTAACAGTGTCATAATTGAGCCCCCAAAAACCTTATGTTGAAAATTTGGTGGAAAATTCCTAAAAATGACTGTTTTATGAGTGTGCGTTGCGCAGTTCCTACGCACGCTTGTAACTTTGAGCATTTTTAATATTTTTACTCCAGATTGCCAACATTGCCATTTTACCACACCTTCTTATGAACAGCACAGCTGTCATTTTTCATATCTCGCTTGAAATGCGTTTTCGCACATGTAGCGCACAATGGAGCAGTCGGTGTGTGAAATCAATGTTCAGGACAGATTAAGAATATCACAGTGACCCTGTTCATGAGGTAGGCCCCCAAAAACCCTATGTTGAAAATTTGGTGAAAAAATTCCCCAAAATGACTGTTTTACAAGGGTGCATTGTGCAGTTCCTACACACGCTCGTAACTACGAGCATTTGTTAATATTTTCACTCCAGATTTTCAGCATTGCCATTTTACCACACCTCCTTATGAATAGTACAACTGTCATTTTTCACATCTCACCCGAAATGTGTTTTCGCACATATAACGCACGGTAGCGTGTTTGGTATGAGAAATCAATGTTCAGGACAGATTAAGAAAATCACAGTGACACTGTTCATGAGCAGAGGTCTTAAACTGACAACGTTGAAAATTTGGTGACAAAAGTCCATAAAATGACTGTGTTATGAGTGTGCATTGTGCAATTTCCACAAACTCTCGTAAATTCACAGATTCGTAATCTTGTCAGTCCAGATTTTCAACATTGGCATTTTTCTACACCTCCTTATGAACAGTACAACTGTCATTTTTCACATCTCACCCAAAATGTGTTTTCGCACATATAGCGCACAGTGGCGTGGTCGGTGTGCGAAATCAATGTTTGGGACAGATTAAGAAAATCACAGTGACACAGTTCATAAGCAGAGGTCTTAAACTGGCAATGTTGAAAATTTGGTGACAAAATTCCATAAAATGACTGTGTTACAAGTGTGCATTGTGCAATTTTCATGCACCCGCATAAGTTCACAAATTTGTAATCTTTTCAGTCCAGATTTTCAACAGTGGCATTTTTCCACACCTCCTTATGAATAGTACAGCTGTCATTTTTCATACCCTGGCTGAAATGTGTTTTCGCACTTCCTGCACCGAATAGCACGGTCACTGTGGGAAATCAGTGTTCATGATAGATTAAGGAAATCACTGTGACACTGTTCATGAGCAGAGGTCCCAAAATGCCTATGTTGAAAATCTGCTATAAAAATTCCCAAAACTAATTACATTATGGGTGTGCGTTGCGCAGTTTTTACACACACTCGTGACTTCACTAGTTTTTTTATATTTTCACTCCAGATTTTCAGCGTTGCCATTTTTTACACCCCCTCATGAACAGTACAGCTGTCATTTTTCACATCCTGTTCAAAATGTGTTTTCACACCTGTGGCGCCAAATGGCGCAGTCGCTGTGCAAAATCACCTTTTGGCTCACAAACTGATAGTGTCACTGTTCATGTGGTGAGATCACAAAAAGTCCATGTTGAAAACTTGGAGTAAAAATACCAAGAAATGCCCAGGGGGTTAGGGTTTCAACCATAATGCCCTACCCTGTAGGGACTGACAGGTGTCAGGGGTGTGACTTGGGATTGTCGACAGTAATGCTCATGCTATTCTACCCCAACCCTGCAGCCAGTGGGAGGCATTGAGGTGCACCTTGGACCCTTTGGCCCCAGAGTTCACCCCATTCTCCTATATTGCACCCATTTCAGTGTATTTCCTTATAGAATGAGGTGAGTGTAAAGCTCAAACACTTCAAAGCACACCTCGACATTTGTAAGTGTCTGCAGGGTAGGGTGAGGTGAAATGTCATGACCATTATGGGCGATGACCCAAAGGGACACCCCAATGCTTGTCCATCTCTGCAGGGTGGGGGGGTGGAGCTGGCATCAGTTCAATACTTCACTGTCATTCCTATACTGCAACTGTCTAACTATGGGGTGATTGATTTACTAGAGGCCTAGTCAATGCTAGACTGGTAATGGCCTGGGTGGAAACCAGGCAGACTGGATGGACCATGAATTGTTTTTGGCCCATAAACATCTATACATCTATACAGTTAAAGCAAATTATGCTTCCTAGTATACATCTGTTAGTTATAGCTTAAGGAAATGTAAACACAAAGCATGGAAAAAGGCACAAAGGTTTAATGATCATGTAACCCCTAGGTGGCACCTTCCCAAGGTCTACTTCCCTTGCCTGCTTGGCTAATAGCAGGTTAAGGGGCCTGAGTTCTGAAACAGGTGCCTCCACCCAGAGGTCAGTGTTGGTATCGGTCAAGCTAATCTGGGCACAGCCCTCCGGGACACTGTAACCCCCCTCTTTCCTTACTAGTGGCCAGAACAATACACAATAATCACTTTCACAATACCCCTGATACACCACACAAGTACCCACACTGTTTGCACTTACCACCTGGGCTTTCCTCTGGCTCGGCCCTGGGGACCTCCTGTAAAACAAGGTTATACACAGCAAATAACAGCAGTACAGTACTCCTGCACAAACTGGAACCACAGTCAGGGTAAATACAAAAAATGAGTTAGATCTGATTTATTTAAGGGACTTGAACAAGGGAGGGGGCGTAATCAGGTTAATTTGCTTAAAGACTCTATCATTCAAACAGTTATGCAAGCACTTCAGGGTCCATAAACAGTCACACACTCTGGGTACCCAGATGGAGAATGGTGGGCTAGCCAGGAACGTTGCAGCTGGTTGGGGCCCTGTGATGGAAGAAAACAGCATGCACAACACACACTATTTGTAATCCAGAGCCGGAGGTCTCAGTTTGTGAAAAGAAAACAACAAGACAATCAGATGACACACTTTTAGATTTGGCTGTTGTTGCAGGGAGCTACCCTGGTGATTACTCATGATGCCCAAGACTTGACACAGGCTGGATGAAAATCAAGACAGCAGATGGTTAATCTGGAGTGCCAGGAGAAGCGGGACCCACACGAATCGCAGAGGCATCGTTCCTGTTCAAGCATGGAGCAGGGGGCTGATCCCCAGGCAGGCCTCTCATTGATGGCTTTCTCTGTGCAGCGGGTAGTCTGGCTGGGCCAGTGTGGCAAGGCCCTGGCCAAATGGAGACAAATTTGGATACGGTCCGTTTTGGGCTGGATACAGCTTTCAGCAAGCAGAACACAGTTCACACAGTGGGGAACCAAATCACGACCCACTAACAACTCACAGCACATTTACATGTAGGGAAATTCTACTGTACCAGGCAAACCACTCTCTGGTCACGATCGCAAAGTCTCTGCACAAACCAGGGATTCAAAAGCAGCTGGAAATCCTGACAGACCAATGGCATTCAGCAAATCTTTGGTCTGCTTCAGGTTAAAGCCTGGTCACAGTCCAGTGGCTTAAAGCGATTTACCAAGTTTTGATATATGAACGCATGTACTGCAAGGTGACTGCATATAGAACTGATTCACAATGCATTTTGATAAATGCATGGCCTATTTTAGCAAATTAAATCAGGTTTCCACCCTTGCAAACCAGGAAGTGTCATTTTGTGTATTGGAGCCTGTATTTGGAGACCTTTGACACTCATTACCTTTGCAATGTCACCACAGGGAGATCTGTGCTCTGCAATTAAAATTAGTTCTTGGTCACAGCAATTCTGTCTTGATAACAGAGCTCTTGGTCACAGCATGCAGCACGACAATGGTAATGTCAAACAGTTCATTTTCAGGGTCTGATGATGAAAGCATTATGTTGTCCTGCACTAACAGTGATCTTTCAGACACTGACATAGTGCCTCAATTTGACAGTCGCTGCATAGTAGATCCCCATAGGGATGACCCTATGACAGCAGCGAGAATGATGTGGGCAGTAGCTCAGGTAGTCACAGCAGTAGTCCCGATCCATTCCAGTACAGCAGCGAGAGCAGACTTAGCAACACAGACTGTTACTATTATATTTTGCTGCTTAGTGCTATGGTATGGTTCCCGTCATTGCTGTCATTTTACTGTGCAAAATTGAGGAATGGTGTGTGTTCTGTTACTCCTGGCATCGATCTGCCCACACAAATGCTAGTGATAATACCCTGGGTTTTTATATTTCTTTTGTGGGGGGTAGTGGGACGATTGCTTTCCCTATGCGAACGAGTTGTTGGCCACTCCAGCTTGACACTGAGAGCACGGCTCGATCTGGTGGCATTGCTTGAGCAGGATAAATGGCTCACAATTTGTCCAAATCCAATTTGTCCAAATTCCTCACCTGGTACTAGTTAGTAATGACCTCCCGCCAATTGATTTATCAGTCACTCACTCTGATGGAGCACAGAGTGGAAATTACAAGAAGGCACCTTGTACCCCAACCACTCCAAACTCCCCATCTGCACACATACACTTAGAAAAATGCTGCAGCATAAAACTTTCATTATCTGTAAATTATTAATACTGTTTGGGTCTGTCTTTACCCTAGTGCCAACTGGTCTACACTATAGCTTTCTTCTGTGTGTGTGTGTGTGTTTGGGGGTGGGGGTCCTGCTTGTACTTTCCCCCTTAGATGTATCAGTGATTGAGTAACATGTTGAAATCACCAGTTCCCCTGTTTACGGCATGTTATAAATTTAAAACTACAAATTATTGCACCAGCTTTCTGTTAGCTCTAAGCGCTCAGGAACTATAGAGACTGCAGCTGTCATTAGTGTCTGCATAAACATCTATAATACCATCATGGCATTGGCTTATTGCCGCTACATGTGTGCCTCCAGGTGCATTATGAATTAAGCAAATAAACACACAGTACAGTCGGTGATCATCCCCAACCCCCTAAGGTTAAAAATGACACTGCCAATACCCTTCTCATGGAGAAAGAGACTGCATTTATGTTTAGATAGCCTAAGTACTGTTTGATGGGTCCACTACAAAAAGGGACATATCCTTGTGGTAGGTACTCAAGGGTTAGACTGTATTTGAACCACCCTTCCTCACTTATGTCACCATACTTCATTACCACTTTGGTCTGTGTCAAGCCATTTGTATTTTCCCATTTTTTCCATTACAGTGGGTCTCTGATGCACATACGTACAGCAAATACAACAGATGCTGCACTATACTGTCTCCCATGCCTTACCGATGTCATGGTGCATTGTGTAGACTCCCTGCATTCATTGCTGTGTAGCCCATATTTTGGTTCAGACATTATTCACTAAGTATGCCGAACTGACTAGCACACTTTGCAATATAACACCATAGAAGCCGTACATTGGTACCACAGTGTCGGGAGAGGATGGCAACTGCAGTCTCTTCTTTTGCTGATGCTCCGGAGCACATACAATGATGCTATAATCCTAATTATAAATAAAGACTGTCTTTATGTTAAAATGTTAAAAAACTAAGTGTTGAATTTTGAGATACACTCTAAACTATGTACAGTTTAACTATGTACAGTATATAACTGATTTTATTGCATTCATTTATAAGCTTAGCGAGGTGCTGGCAAGCTGGAGAAACATCTCAGTGCACCATGCCCCTTTATTCAAGCACATCTAAGCATACTTTAGTGATCAGTGTTATGGTGTTTGCATGAGAACACCAAATGAGCCCAAGAAAACACAGGAGCACAGGAAAAAATATAAAATGTCTATAATGATGGTGACAATCAGAAATGCAATAGCAAAGGCAGTTTACTGAAGCAATCACACTGGAAGCAACACTTGCCAAAAAGACACAGTTTATTGCACTGTTCTCCTGGGATTAGATTGTGCAGCTCAGTGCTTATACTCTTACTGCACATTACAATTCTGAACTGTTAAAAAAGTCATCCATTTAACACAGACCTCTATGTATCAATACTGAAAAGTTTACTGCAATTTATAGATCTGCCCAGTTCAAGAGTCATCCTTTTGTGTCCCAATACGCTACAGATTACAGCTCCACTCAGTTAAAAAAATGTCTTTTTTATACAGACTTGTTATAATTATGTACTTGCAGCACTTAACTAAAACTGTAATACTGTACTCAAGCAATGTAGATTGTGATGTTCCTAGAACCAACGGACCTAGGACACAGATGTCAGATGAGTAAAATTGAAAATCGGGAGAAATTACCACGTCTGCAATCCCAAAAGCAAGTATGCGCCTCAGCTGCCAATATAACAAACAGTTTTGTCATCAGTGCTGTAATTTTGGCCAGTTCAGTTTTGGATCTGCACTCATTGAGGCTGGGTCCAGGAAAGATGAATGAACGAGCAGTGAGAAAGATGCAGTGAGAATACCTTCCCTGTGCTGATGTCACTCATGCATGTGGATGCACTGCTCATGTGTGAACTTCAAACAGGAAAAAAACATGCAGAGACAACTGTGGCACAAAAATGTTAAAAAACTCAGCATCTGAATATATTTAATACTTAACTTCAGGGCAGCTGAAAAAGTAGCCGTGGCAGGATGGCGACCAACTCTCCACAGGCACCGCTCCCGGACCGGGCGTAAGGTAAGCCCCAGTAATTCTGGGGCACAGAGCTGGGGGAGTCAGTCAGATGGGGGTCACATGGCACAAGGAGAAACAGAGTGGAGATAAAAAAAAATAGGTTGAAAGTGTCCCTTTAAACCCCAATATTTGCACTTTAATAACATTGCAACCATTCAATGGATATGCATGTCATTTTCCATGTGTGGTCTTGTGGGGTAGGTCTTTTGATGTTCCAGGTTTCATTCTAGTCAGATGTGTGGATTTTGAGATACAGATAGTGCAAAAAGTGATTTTTTCCCCCATTGGTTTTGCTGGGATTTCTGTCACCTTGGCTAGTGCCCAGGCAATTTGGAATTTTGGCCTAAAATTTTCAGGGTAGAAAGGGACTGTCCCACAAATGTGCCTTTTGCTTGTTTGGTGGAAAAATATTAATCAGTTCCAAAGTTATTTAATTTTGAGTAATTGGTTCTGAGCATGCTGCTAAGCACAAAAAAATAGCTGTATGAAATGAAAAATAATTATTTTTTCATATTGACATCATCCTTTTTCATGAGAGGGGATATCCTTTTTTCATTTGCTGCTATCTTGTTTTCAGTTTTCACCACAACTTCAAATTTAAAAAGCCACCAAAATAGCATTCTGGAGTGTAAGCAACATATATACATTGCTTATCAGGAGCCCATTAGTTAGGTTCTGCACTTAAATGTTGGATAAATGGCCTGAAAGGTTGTTTTTTTTTTTAACATTTAAAATATTTTTTCATGACACACTTATAACAAAAAAAGATTCTGTTTCCATATTTATATGATGCTTTCTGACCCCCTTATTGTGTTCCTTTTATGTCAACTGGCCTGGCATCCAAACTGTTTGGAAGTTTGGTCTGAAAATTTCAAGGTAAAAAGGGGAATGCCTTTTGCTGGTTTGGTAAAAAAATATTAATCCCTTCCAAAGTTTTTTTTTTAAGTTTATAAATCTTTTTTTATGACTCATGATACGAAAAAAGATTCCTTTTCGTATGATGACTCACAATGAAAGATTCTTTTTTGTGAGGGAAATATCCTTTTTTGTGAACCAGCATCTTCTCCCTGGTGTCTAGTCACACTCCCCAACCCTCCAATTGCCACCCAGCTAATTATTTACACTTTTTCTGGTGTCTAGTGGTGCCCCAACCCTCCGATCTGCACCCCTATCATTATTTTTTAAATTCCATGGTGTCTATTGGTGCCCCCCACCACTATCCCATTGCCATTCCCCTAATATAGTTTATTTTCCCTGGTGTCTAGTGGCACCTTCCCCACCCTCTGATCACTGTCACTGTTATAATTTCACAATTCCCTGGTGTCCAATGGCCCTCCCCTCTTCAGTCACCATCCTGGTATTTACATACCCTGTAGTAAAGAAACTGGTCCCTCAATGTCTTTTTTTTTTCAAAACTTGTAAATAAAAAGGTCCCTAGGTGATTCAACCCCCCCACCATGACCTCCCACTCAGCACCCACCACCCCACACACCCACACCCTCCACACACCCTCACTCACCTGAACAGGTCCCAGGATGAAGATCCACTCTGTGATTGTAGACATGTCTTACTGCTGGAACTGACGACTGCTATATGAGAAACTAAGGCACATGCAGTTCAATGTATTTCAATAGGGTTTTCAACCTTGGCATATAACTTTGCCATTTGCTCATATTTTTACACCAAATTTTATACATGGCCTTTTTTATTATTCTTTCTGTTTATCCACCTCTGTGGAGCAGATCCCCATGATCCCTCAGCCATTGACACCCACACCCCCAGACCCAGTCTGGCACCCCCACAGAGCTGGCCTTTAATCGCTCATGCTAGTCTGTATGCTGCAGGATCCTCTCAGGTACCGGGGTGGCCCAGGCACGGCCATCAGCTGCTGAGATTGTGCTCCACCATTTTCTGCCTGTTTTTTTTCTTGCCCGGCAAAGCTGGATATGCAATGACGTCCAAGCACATACGTGCCGACAATCCGCCGTGCTCTCCCCCCATTATGCTGCTCACTGCTGTAGTGCTACTGGCCTCCACCTGTCACTGCTACAGTGCACTGCAGTGCCTCAACCCTCCCCAGAGGAAGGAGAGCAGTCATAGGATGATTGATCCTTCCTCTCCCCTACCAACCCCCAGCGGCCCAAGTCCATTCCAAAACCTGGTTCGCCGCTGACAAACATGGCCTTTTTGACACCACAGCTCATGAACAATGTCAGTGGAATTATGCAAATCTGCCCAGGAAGGCGATTTCTCAGTGGCTTGGTGAACTAACCCTTCAAGTGGGATATAAAAACTTTCACCACGGTTGTTCATTAGGTAGGTCATAAGAAGGCTATGTTGAAATTTTGGGGTGAAAACATGTAAAACTTCCAAAATTATGCACATATGTTGAAATTTTGGTATGCTCCCTTGTAACTTTGGCAATTTTAAGCATTTTGACTCAAACTTTTCAACATAACCATCTTTTTACAAAACCTCATGAACATGACAGCTGTCATTTCTCAAACCCTGGCCAAGCTGTGTTTTTGCACCTGTGGCACATAGTGGCATTGCAGTGATGCAGCATTATGTTTTGGCAGGGATTTCAACATTTTCATTTCTGGGTTCATGATGTGGGGTAATAAGCAGGTAATGCTAACAATTTTGTTCCAGTTTTAATACAAATATCTACACATCTAAGGAGGCATGGGAGTGCATGGCCCATAGGGCTCTGTGTTCCCACAGACAAATGAGGATACAATTATACTGTCTCAAAAAGTAAGGAAATTCTTTGTAAAAACATCATTAGTGCACTAGTTAGGGTTGCAGTGACAAAACTAGGGAAATGTGGCATTAGGGTTTCCAACCCTAACATCCCCAGGTGTGGGGTGTGCCTTGGGTTTATCAACCCTAACGCTCACCCCATACTCATACACTGTACCCATCTCATCTTATTTACTCATATAATGGGGTGAGCATTAGAGCTGACAGCCCAAGGCACACTTCATGCCTGTTGCTGCCTGCAGGGTGGGGGTGTAGTGTTAGGGTTGGAAACCCTAACACCACATTTCCCTATTTTTGTCGCTTCAACCCTAACTAGTGCATTAACAACGTTTTTGCAAAGACATATGAAATAGACTGGCCAGATTAACTTTTAATTGCCCTTATAATATCTATTATTGTGCAATGTATAAAACTTGGAACGCAATACCATTGGCAGATAGGCAAGAAATGCATTTACTGTAGCCATAGTCACCTTAAAGTAACTCCAATATTCAAACAAAACTTTTCCAAATACAATATTCAGACACAGTTCTGCATCTAGCATATTTCATTGAATTCCTGCACAGTCTCCACTCATTACATATTCAATTTACATGAAACAGGATCTTTGTGCCCCAGACTTCATCCTATCCTTCTGCTTTTCCTCACAGTCCAATGTTTGTGACATCACAATCTGTTGCTGTGGACTTGATTATGATGTCACAGACAGAGTAGTATAAGGAAAAAAGTGAAGGATGAGACGTAATCTAAGGGATTAAAATCCTGTTTTCATGCAAATGAACAGCAGGGGCTTTTGAGAGTTCCTTGCTCAGGCTTAAAGTTGGCCGGAGACAGGGCATTTGGACTCGCTGCTCCCATTCTCAGGAGTTAAAACGATGAAATGGCTTCTTAGTGCCATCTTCCCTGGCTACTATTTTGTTTCATTTATAGTGTTCTGTTCAATACGTATCAAATAATGTCCTGCATTATTTGACTGCAATTATTTCTATTTTGTTTTGTTATGATTGTAAGGTGCATAGAGTTTTTTTTTTTTAGAAATGTGCTAAATCAAAACACTTCTATTACTACTACAAATGTACTCCATAATAAAGATTAAGACAGATAAATGCAGAACTTTAATGACATCTAAACTATAGTGAGTCTAAATATTGTATTTTAAAATATTGCCCTTAATTCTGGAAAACCACTGTAAACTGTACAACAGGTTGGGTCCAAAGTATCTCACCAGCTGCCTAATTAAAAAACTGTTCTGCAGGTGCATGCATGGGTGGTTGGCATTTATGGCAGCTCAGGTTAAGAGCTTTGTGCCACCCAGTCACATACTCGTTTTACAGTCCTGTGTTTCATCAGCCATGGCAACCAAAATGGTCCAGAAGGATGGCAGAGTTCCCCTAGAAACAAAAACTAAGAGTTGGGGATTGACAAGTATATCCAGAATGCTGCTATCAGTGAGAAACAGCAATAGCAGGGGTATGGCTTGGCAGGGAGATGGCTGAGGTGATGACAGTGGTGGCTCCAGTTGTAGATGCACTCGAAATTAAATGCCTTCTCCAGCAGATTTTAAAAGAAATCACAACCTTCATATCATCAGTGGCCAAATTTGAGGAGAAAGTGCAGGAGCTCTAGCACAAAACCAGAGACACACCGAGACGTATCTGTCATATATTGATGACAGACACTCGCCATGAGGTGAGGTTCCAAGAGCTGGAACAACTGATTAGTGAGCACCTTGTGGGAGCGAGCTGAAGTTGCCGAAAACAACAGCCATCTAAATAATCTCCATTTTGTAGAATATCCAGAACGGGCTGAAAATAAAGATGTTTCAACAGTTCTACAAACAGAACTCACTGGCTTTTTTTTTTTACCAGGAGATAGACACTGAGCTGAAAGCTTGTTTACAGGTGCGACCTGGGAGCACAAGGAAGTTAAGTCACTTGCTTAGGGTCACACAGTATGCAAGTGGGAGTTGTGGGATTCAAACCCTGGTCTCCAGGTTTGCAGCTCAGAGCCTTAAACCACCGCTCTATACTGCTTCCCACTTGACTTGCTAAAGTACACCTGGAAGTCAGGGTTACAGATCAACCATACCCATAGAATGCTGGGCCCAGTGCTCTTCATCAGCAGTCTGTTAGACCTCTGTGTCCAGCTGCCCATCCTTAGTACCTGGCACCAAGCAACACTTATTCCCTTCCCCAAACCTTTCAGGAGTGTGTCAGCAACAGGAAGGACCCTTAGATAGCAAGAGCCATGAGCCAGCATCAGAAGCAGCAGGGGGCTATGAGAGATGGCGGGGCAGGCAGCAGCAGAATGAAGGGACTGCCAATGGTGCCCAGGATGGCAAGGGGGCAGCATCAGCCAAGCTGGGCTGAGGAGAAGGCTTTCTACAAGAACCTAGCTCCCAAAAAGTACAAGACAGTAAGGACTGGACTAGCGACAGATCAGTGTGCATTGCTGTGGATGCAGGGACAGGGGTGCAGGTGCTCTCTCTTTGGTGTGTAAGGGGAGATATATTCTGACTTGTTTTTTATTTTGTTGAATTCAAAACCAGTCCTGAGCTGATGAGTTTGCAAATGGAGCCAATGTTGCAGGCATTTTATTCGAACATTTTTGTTTATAGAGATTACATTTATCATTTGGGCTTTCCTTCTGCTGTAAATTGTAACTGGCAGTTGCACTGATGACTGGGGCAGTGAAATGGGAAGATGCTGGACTGAACTAGATACCCAAGTGTCTGTCTCTAGCTGCAGTTTGAATACTGTGCCATTACCCCCCCATCCCCCTCTTTCTTTAGTCTGTCTAGTCCTGTCCCTGGTGCTGAGTCAGTGTTGCTGCCTCCCCATACACTCAGTAGTCTGCCTATCTGAGAGTCTGCCTGCCTGCCTGTCTGGTCCCCTTTGCTGATTCAGTGTTGTTGTCTGCTTCCCCTTCCCCGCTTGTTTGTCTGACTGTCCCTGTCTTTGGTGTTAAATCTCAGTTCTTGCCGTCAGAGTATTTGTCTGCCTACACATCTACCGGTGCTGATTCTGTGTTACTGATTGCTACACCTGGGCTTAGTATTTCTCCCATCCCCTTCCAGTTCAAGTTTCATTTAATGGTGATTCCGTTCCATGTCCCAAAATAGCTCCTGCCTAACCCTCCTCAGGTTACAGAGACACTACCACACTCCCCCTCACCCAGCTGAAAAAGGAGCAGTGTGATCTCTCCAGAACCCACAATAATGTATGATGGAGGTGTCTCCCATGTGTACATTAAACCCCTGATGAACCGTAAGACGTATCACCCCTCATCAACAGTCCATAGAGCTCAGTGTGTGACCTTAACAACGACATCCCAGCTCAGAGAACAAGTAGCAGCAGGGCCACAGCGAGAATGAAATGTTGTACTTCACATTTAGTGCCATTGTCAAGTCAACACATTTTGAGGTAATTTCAACAATAGTAAAGTGCAGAATCCACCTAATGGGGTACCAATGAGCAAGATGCAAGTGTTGGTCTCTGTGCAGCATGTCATTTTTGTGGGTTTTGAAATTTTTTGTTTTTACAGAAAACAAGATGGCGGCATACAAAAAAGGAATTTTTCATTACAAAAATGGATTCACCCATACGGAAAATGATCCTTTTTCCTATGACCCAATTCTTTTTTTGTTTCCAACAACTGTCTTGAGAAAACTCTACTAAGCATGCTTAGAACCAAAATTTTAAAAATTAATAACTTTTGAAGTGATTGATATTTTTTTCGCCAAACCAGCAAAAGGCACATCTGCGGACCAAGCCCTTTCTACCCTGAAATTTTCAGACCAAGATTCCCAACTGTCTGGGCACTAGTGGTGGACATAGAAACAGCAAAATTTCCCAAATAAAATCACTTTTTTTACTTGGATCTCATAATATGCACATCTAATCAGAATGAAAGTTGGCACAACAAGAGATCTACCCCACGAGAATGTGCATGCAAACTTTTGAGCAAATCTGTTGAACAGTTGCAAAGTTAATAAAGTGCAATACACTCTATGTAACCCTAAATATAGTGGTGCTACTGCGCCACTATAGTTAGGGCTGACCAACAGGTTCTGTGTTAAACTTTGCACCTCGATAGCTTTGGCAACGTTTGACAAAATTAGTCAAACTTTTGCATGCATTGTCTGGTAGGCAAGATTTAAATATATGGAAAGTTTTATGATGGTAGCTTGTGCAGTTTCTAAGATCTGCATGTAGTATGTCATTTTCCTGTAGATGCCTAATTTCTTCCTATACGTAACATGTTTTTTTTGGTTTTGCTCTAAAAAACAGCCTATGCAGAATGGAATTTTCTTCCAAAACTTTCAGGGTAGAAGTGTGTTATGCCAAGGTAGTGCCTTTGGAAGGTTTCGTGGAAAAATATGTTAATGGTTCCAGAGTTATAGGGATTTAAATTTTTTTTTCTGTTCTGAGCATTCTCAGTAGGGTTTCTTTGATAATGTATGACACAAAAAATTCCATGTCGCAGATTGTTTTTGTTTTCTCACCACTTGCTTCTCGCAGCATAAAAAAAAATTCATGATAGCAGCCATCTTTCTCCCCTCCCCAAATTAAAAAACATGAAAAATGCATACAAAATGTGTAATTTTAAGAAACAAACACCTGAACTTAGCTAAACTGGACCTGTTTAGCTAGATTCTGATATATTTTTTAAAATGGCCAGAAATACCTTTTCTGGGCACCCAAAACATCCAGGGAGCCCAGCTTAGCAAG